>CM022532.1:20584155-21184155 GCA_012273795.1 Dendrolimus punctatus | reverse complement strand
TTGAAATTATAGATTAAATATACTATCCCTAAATGCAGTGCTAATCTTTATAGCTCCTAGGCGTCTTGCCCAGGCAATTAAAATATGCTACGGCCGTCAGTAGTACCCCATTATCCAGGTGAAGGTGAAAATTACACTTGACAACAGTCTAATGCTGATTTATGCGCTCATACAATGAATAAGGCTTCCTCTGCACAAGACAGCCGTGCGACTTATTTATAGCTTCCATCTATTTCGAGTAGTCTTGATTGGATGAACCTATATTTGAAACTCGCGTGGGTTTTTAAGAGGCAACTTATAGAACTGTTCAGTTGATATAATATTATTAATTTATTTTATACCTACACGAAAACAAAAATGTGCATAAAAATACCGCAACAGATTTCGACTCACATGTTTTTTTTATTCCACGAGTTCAGCAGATAGGCAGACGGCCCCACCTGATGGAAGGCGATTACCATTCCCTATAGACTCTCTCTAGCCTGGCCATTTATGCCGGAACGCAACCCAAGGTTGTTATGTTGGCATACTCTAGACCAGGGGTGGTAGCCAGGCAGGTGGAGGAACACCCTACCACATGACTGTGGGGTGTTTTTGTCGCCTGTTAAGACAGGAACGGATAAACGGATAGGATCATGGATGGATAATATTTACACAGAACCATAGACAAACAAAAGAACATATAAGTTGCATAGGACAACGGGCGGCCTTATCACTAAAAAGCGATCTCTTCCAGGGAACCCTAGGATAAACAGCAGAACCCAACCGTTGCCAGCCTGTAGTATATCTATAGGGTAGAGGGTATAGTTTTGTTGCATTCGGCTATACCTGTGAGAACTGTGAGTTAAGTGTGTGTACTTCTAATAAACTTTGTGATCATTCCAACAGCACGTTCGAATTTATCTGCTACAAATCTCTACAAATTTGTAACAATATTTTAATATATTTAATATTTAATTTAATTATATTTAATATACACGTGTATAAAATATTATATATTTTCTTTATATTTCCCTATATAATAAATATCATAAACAAAAGTTTTTTCACTCCGACCTTCCTCTATGTTTGCTTTAATAATTTAAAACCCTTACCTATTTTCTCTAAAATGCTGTAACAGTCGTAGTATGAGGCGGGGCATCATGGCTTCTGCGACGCACATCAGCTCTGCAGGCGCTGTACCAGGCCGGGGGCATTTGTTTCCGTGATTACTGCAGAAGCTGGAAGAGAGAAAAAGTACTTCACTATTTGGATATTCACTTCTACTATCGGCGGAAATTTCCAAATTATGTAAATAAAATTTGCATTACGTAACACACCAGGCGTTGGGGCGAAGTCTACTGTCACCCAGACCAGTGCAATTCTAATATCGTAGAGGTAATTCGGGTACCGCATAATCGATTCCATTTATTTCCTTACGACCAAAAAAGTTCATTTTGATCAGTGCATCAGACGGAACGACAAGCGTATGAATACACAAACATCTATGTACGCTTTTGTACGTTAGTTAAAGGACGTTCGCCAGCCGGATTGTGATCGCTAGCAGGGGTTGGACGAGAGAGCCGGCGGGTGCTACGGCCGTGCAGATGAACGGCGGGGGAACCGGATCCGCGCGCACATAGAGGTCAGAGAGGAGGGACGCGCACCAATCAGCCGTAAGACCGGAGGAAGCCCGAGAGAGGATCGACATCTCCGGCTAATAATTGGTAGGGCCAGCCGTCGTCCGTGCTATAGGTGAACGCGCTAGAGAGCCCACAGCCTGGACAAGTACAAGAGACGTTCGAAGATCGGACAGGGGTATCAGTGGATATCCCTTACTGCGGCGTGGCAACAGCCCTTCCAGGCTGGATGAGAAAAGCGCAGCACCGGGATATGTGGCGCAACAGCGCAAGCCTGCGAGGGTATAATACGTCTATTAATGAACATCGATGGGCTGGTGAGAGAGGGATGATCACTACGATTAAATATACCAATAATAGTACCAAGAATAATAAAGTATATAGTTTACCCTATGCGGATGATACACACCATATGGTATGTAGTGTATATTTTTAGGATCTACGCAAAACTATCTAAAGCTTGCATACATTTAACGAAAACCCCTATTGGAAAACCCAACACATAGTTTGCATGCATATTTCGTTCTATCAATATCTGTACATACTACTGGCATCTTGATAAGGTCAATATCCCCTTTGCTTACAGTTCAAAATATCGCTTTAATAAGATCGTGTTCTTTGAATATTACAACACTTGTTTTTTGTGTGATGACGATATTAGAACGACGTCTGCCGGCCTGAAGGTCGCCCGACTAGCTCAGGGTCAGACCGGCTATTCACGGACGAACATTTTACGCGACAAACAGTACGTTCACTTCTATTCGCGACAGTTCTTAAGCAAGTATACAGGAAGAAGTGACGTCCCACTTTCCTCTGGGAAGTTCCTAGTGCCCGGGAAAGACGGAGATTGCCAGACATTAACTGTTTATGACAACGTTTAGGCTTTTCTTCCTTTAAAAAATCAACAAGAAATCCAATCCAAACTAAAATTGTATTTCAATCTCTGCAAGAAGTTTTACCTTTTACCATTTAAAGATCGACGGAGTATAGTTGACTGTATACTTCTATTAAAGTTTATTCCTTCTGATATAGATTGTCCAGATCTCACGTAGCATACGTGACCAAAAGCTTTAAATGAAGTGAAGCATCATTTAAAACTAGTGCGCGTACACTTAGGTCTTGCCACAAAGCAGCCTTTTTATGAATTAAAAAAAATCTCCGTTGCTCGTAATCTGAACCCTGTATAAGTCAGATAATTAGTGAATCCCTACAAGCAAATTCAGTACTTATTGTCCCCATAATCTGCATTTCTTAAAAATTAATTGGAGCTGTGTATCTAGAACACAGCAATATTTGATTTTACCACTGTTACAACTGGATTTTTTGAATAAATCTTAACCTCTACAAGTCGAATGTGGCCTTAAAAAATACTCTTAAGTCGAAATCTTATACTAATATATAAAGCTGAAGAGTTTGTTTGTTTGCTTGAACGCGCTAATCTCAGAAACTATTGGTCTGATTTGAAAAATTCTTTCAGTGTTAGATAGCCCATTTATAGAGGAAGGCTATATATCATCACGCTAAGACCAATAGGAGCGGAGCATCAATGAACAGTGTTTCAAAATCGGTGATTTTTTAACTATTCCACGGGGGCAGAAACTAGTCCTTCATAAGTCGAACATAACATAACATAACATACTCGAATTTTTCGGCGTCTCCCTTTAAGTTTGACTTAAAGAGGTCCTAATGTACGTTCATTCAGCCTAACACGTTGTTGATAAATACTCAGAACAAACACGGCGTTTGTTTAGTCTTAACTTGTTTGATAACAGCTTTATTTATATTTAGCGATAGATAAATGTTGACAGTAGATTGCGTGATAACAGCGCGGCGAGAACGACTGATAATTGCATGATAACTAACTCCTGTTCGAGATGAATTCAAAGTTCGATATTGCTGACCTCATCATTGCAGCAGATAAATGTCGGTGTGTTTGGAACGTGTAGTTTCTTAGCCAGGGGAGAATCGACAGGCTGTCTTGTAAAAGAGATTACGCTTTTACTTTTGTTCTAGTCCATTTCAATTACGGACTTTTGTAGATGACAAGGTGTGCCCGCTACTTCGTCCGCGTGTGATTTTTTAACGCGGCGCCCTCCAAAAAAGAAATACAAAAAAGTAGCCCAAATTACTCCTTATAACATGAGCTATCTGCCAGTGAAAGTCCCATCAAAATCGGCCCAGCCGTTTCAGAGATAATCCTGAACATCTAGACTTACAGACAAAAATATAATTTTATAGAATTGATTTTTTGATATAAATATCTTATCTTATATACTTTCATACGCATTTAGTAAAAATATGTTATTTTGACATTACAAACAGACACTTCAATAGCTAATCTGCAAAGGTTATAAAAAGACTATAATGTCAATATGTAATTGCAATCACAGCCAACAATTTCTCTTTGATAAACAATGTCCTTATCTGTATCTACATACATACTTATCATGATAACTATAACACGATAGCAACTGTAATGGGCTTATAAAGTGCTTTGCATATCTTATCTATTTGCATAGCTAAAATACTTATGCAATACGTTGATAATGCTTACTAGACTGAAGATATGTTATGACCAATAAATATAGCTCCGTTTTTATTTCATTCGTATGTGCCTTTGAAATAGTCAACGGTATTATCGATAACAAGTATTGTTGGCAGTTGCGTCCTTCAAATAATACTCGATGGGGAATATATGACATATTATTGGCGGTATTTACAATTAAACTATACTCGTACATAGAAGAAAAACAGAGAGCGCGTATTGGTGCTATTGTATGTGAAGCGAATGAGTAAGTTAATGAGAATTTTCGGCCTCAAAGGTCGCTTCTATATACGTTCCGTCCGACGCCTCGCTGCTAACTGTGCGAGCTATGGGCGGCAGCAGTATGCGGGGCGTGGAGAGGTGTGCTCCGGCGAGCGGGTCAGCAACAATAAGAGTAGATACGACTCTCGCAAACCGCTTCAAGTTATACCTACTTTGCAGCAGATTTCTTCTTCTTTAGCCAGGCCCTGTCCACTGCTGTACGTACGCCTCCTAAAAATTTGCGCCACATATCCCAGTCTCCCGTCTTCCTAATCCAGCCGGCTGGAGGGCATCCTACGCTACGATTACCGAGACGTGGTCTTTACTTCAGGACACGGTTGGTCCATCGGCCATCGGTCTTACGACAAACGTGACTATCACTTTGGGTGCTTTGTCAATAGTGAACCATCTTAAACCGGCTTAATGGAAACATTTTAAAATGACTGTTCGGATCTTCACCGTTTTGACAATGAGTCGGTTGTTCTTAAAACTATGATTTTGTTTTGAAGTTAAACAGAAGAGTTAATTATTTATTAAAGATCACCAACAGTTTTTTACATTCGATCAGTAAATGCATTTATGTCTAAGGTTTACAATACAATATAAAAACTAATTTAACTTTAGGTCGTTTTGGGCTAAACGACTCTATTCATAAAATAATTTTTTGGAGTCAAAGTGAATGTCCGTAAGATCACTGCTGCTATTGAGGATTCTACACATTCTAGAGATAGAGGAGTTAGCACCTAGTACTGTTGTTCTTAATGGGGGAAAGACGGGGGTTAGGTTGTCACGGAGGTTGCGAAGGGACTCTTAGGCGAAATTGGGTTAACAAAGATACTATCTATATCCAGAAAATGAAATCTGTTTCTGGGGATATGGGGGTTGACGCCAGCGAAGCCGCATGAACCGCCACGCCGTAAATCTATATATATAAAAATGAATCGTAGAAATGTATGTACGCGTATAACTTGAGAATGTCTTTACCGATTTTGATGCCTTTTTTCTGTTCGTTTGAGAGGATCCCTGGATTGTTTAGATTCACAATTGCTACAGGTAGGTGACACTAGAATCAGATCTTAGATTTTTATTTAGTGCAGGACAACGTCTGCCGCCGTAGCTTACTGTGTTGTTTCGATAAAGTATAATAGATTGCTCAGTAAGTTTAGTAAAAACGTAGTCTTAAAAATGTTCCTTATTTGCCTCCCTTGGTGGCTTCACCTTCCTAATGTTGCAAATGTCTATAGGGAACGGTGACCACTTTCCATGAGCTGCGCCGTCTGACCATTTGCCGACTTCTCAATAAGAAGAAAAACAAACTGAACAGCTTAATAAATTGCAGTTGAACGAATCCCACCTGAGCACACAAACCGATGATGTACTCATCTCTATATTTAGAACTTTCAACGACGCAATTAGCGTCGCGTAAAGCCCATACGGTGCGTTATTTAAATCAATACACGCTGGACCACCGTCCGTAGGTCGTTTGGTTTGGTCACGACTCGGCTCCCGTGAGCCTGTGTGACGTCAGGGCCCATCTCGACCTTACCAGCTCTGTCACAGTATAAAACTATTTCTAGTAAATAACAGTTGCATAGCGCCGTACGAACAAAACAATTAAGGTACATAACACATCCATATTTTCTTTATCTTTACATAGTATAAAAAAAATAAAGTTTCTTTCGGTGTCTGCCGGTCTGTATATCCGGTAGCTCCTACAACACGCAACGGAATTTTAGTCGGTTTTTGACCATCAGTAAGGTAGTTTTTTAAGGAAGGTTTATATACACGCTAGTATTAGCCCGCGGCCTGCTCTGCTTCGCTCGAGATGTAGATATACGAATACCGATGGTTCCGAGGAACTGTTTGATCTGATGCCAACGCCTTAGTTTTACAACCGCACCGCTCACCAGCTACGAGATATTCACCCCTATTTTTTTGACGCTCAACTACGCAACAGTTCTCTAGAACATTTATTCCGCGTACAACAAAGATCTGGAGGGAACTTCACGCAGCGGTTTTCCTTTTGGGCTATGACATGAGGTTCTTTAAGGTCAGCCGCGCTTTGACGACACCCCTGGTGTTGCAAGCGTCCATAAGCGACGGTAACCACTTTCCATCAGGTGGGCTGACTGCCTGTTTGCCTGCTTCAGGCAATAAAAAAAACTTTTGTAACATCACTATAAAAATATTTTTAATTACTGTTAAAGAATAAAATTAATACGTTGAGTCGTTATAATTTCATGAGAACTTTGTACTGTAGTTCAAAATCGAATAAGTTGCGACGATTTATAATATCATAAAAAATAACGTACTTGATGTGACTGACTGTCATCTACTGTTTTTTAAACCACGGTAGCAGAAAGAGATCAATCAAGGCAACCGTTTCTGTACTAATTGTCTTTTCTAGACTAGAGTTTCCGGTTTTAACGTCGAAGGCGAAGAACCACTATTACTTATTGCACTGTGACTTGGCAATGTGCGGCCTGCCCACGCTCGAACACGCTGATTCATGGAAAACATGGTTTCGCCGTAAATGTTAGGACACGGAAAGCTTTCGTATTTCAAGCCGGTGATAATAAACATGATAAGCCATAAAGCAACATAGCGAAGCGACTGGGGGTTGTATGTTGGATAACACGCCATGTCTATTACAGAGATGAAACTTCATTTTGATCAGTGAGTACAAAATTCTGAATTATATTTTACTAGCTTCTGCCCGCGACTTCATCCGCGTGAAATTAGTATAATTTTTTTTTCATAAAAAGTATCCTATGTTAACTTCTAATACCTCCAAGAATATGTGTACAAAGTTTCATGATGATCGGTTGAGTAGTTTTCGCGTGAAAGCGTAACAAACAAACTTACATTCACATTTATAATATTAGTAGGGATAGTATACTAGCTTCTGTCCGCGGGTTCGATCGCGTTAAAAATGGATATGTATGCTAGGAAGTCGGCATGTTCTAACTCTTAGAAATATCGAAAGACTTTATTTGAAGAAATAGCAACGTAACTACATTCATTATACATTATGATACACAGAGCATATTTTGAGAAGTTTTACGCCGCATTTTAAGCACACAAGGTTTGCACTCAGCATATTGCTGTGCCGGAATTATATCCGACACAACGCTGATTTTCAGTGCAAACCTTCCTTTTAGCGTAAGACCAAAGCGGCCCACTTTGTTTAACTAATTCTACTTGTGTAATATTTATGTAATTTATTAATTCGAAGTATCTAATGATAAATACCCGTAATGTTAAGAGACACTTAGACCACACGACACAAGTAAAAACTTCATCAAGACGCCAAGCCGAGCGAGTATGGCAGTGCCGCGTTGACTATATCACTCTCGCTCCTTTAGTCGACTCGAGCCGACTTCTGAATTATTCTGAATTCTCGTGTACATATTCAACAATTGTAACTCAGAATAAAATATGTACTATAAACAATAAAAGTTTTATTAATAAATAACCTTCCCTTACTTTATCATATTAATATACAAAAATATTAAGTAATAACCTAAGCTTTTCTCTAGTTAAACAATTTCAATATTTAATAGTTCAACTTAGATTAAGTTTAAGTTATCGCTTCTGTCGGGCGTCCCGAGACGCACACGTTATTAAAATGTTTAAACTGAATTTAAAGCAAACTACAATTCCAACATAAAAGTTAAAGGATGACTTATAGACTAGTAAACAAGTGCCTTTTGGACCAACTTCTTTAAGCAGTCTCCGAAAATTATAAATGAGGTGTCATTCGATTCGGAATGGCATCTAGATGATTTTTGAAAAAAATGAAGTTCCGCTTGCAAAAATTGTAAAAGTTATTAACAATTAACTAAAAAAAGGGGGGGTTTAGTTTTTTGCAAATATCTCAAAAAGTGATAAAGATTTTTCAAATTTGAAAAAAGATTCGAAAAGAGGAGGAAACTTCCTAAAAAAGTCTTGACTCCCGAAACTGTAAGATCAATATGTATAATTTCCCAGAGGGATGAAAATACGGCCGAAATCGGGTACTCTGGCTTACGCAAGCCACACCCACATCGGCCTTCTAATGAATAAATATTATTTAAACATACTAAATATGAAAATAAAAAAATGAAAAAATTCAGGCACTAACTGAATAGATGAATGAACAATAATCTGCTTGAAAATTTTTTTTATAACAATTTTTCATTTAGTTATTCAATAGTTAATTAATAAAAAAATTTTGCTTGAACATGAACATTGCAAGTGTGATAATTGTTAAACTATAAATTTAAGATTTTTTTTCCTTTCTTGGAGCAATTCTTGAAAGGCTTTAGAATAGAACCCCGTTGGAAAAATTAGAAAATGTTTAATTTTCAATTTTTTATTAATAATTTTTGTTGTTACAAAATTAAAAACTTAAATTAATCATCGTTTTTTTTTATATTATTAACAATCCGTTTTTATGCTAATAAGAAACTCCATAGAAATATTTTTTATTTTTTTTATAATTGTTTAAATAATTGTTATAAACAAATGCGTTGTTTATAAGATAATTAAATATTTTTTTATGGGATTTCAATCTTTGATACAAATAGTGATTTTTAATAGAAAAATTGATCCTTAAGCTAATAGACTACTATTAGCTTTATTGACCGATTTGTTGGCGTCGTTGTAGCTATTTTGAACATGGAAATAACTAGAGATATATGGAGCTCCCCCATTGATGTATTTCCTCAACTTGACTATAAATATATAATCGGATGATCAGTCATAAGTTATCCGCGCAGGAACGGAGGAAGTATACAATTTTCTGCGGCCGGGCGGCCCGTAGTAAGAGGCTACAAAACAACACACAGCCAGGTGGTAGGGCATTTGCACGGCTGGATGGCTGCCACCTCTGGTCTAAAGTATGTCGCCATAACAACCTTGAGTTGTGTTCCGGTATTAGCGAACAGGTTCCAGTCTCACCTTTAACAGTAGCACCTTTGATGTTGCAAATGTCCATAGGCGATAGTAGCCGCTCTCCATCAAGTGGGCCGTCTGCCTGTCTGCTGAACGACTGCAATTAAAAAAAACCCAAGTGTACTGAGTGTAAACTCACCCATCCTCCTTCATGACTGACTTGTCGCCGCAGTCGCACGCGCCGCCCGCCTGCGACAGGAACATGTTGAAGTCGTGCGTGGAGTGGTCGCCGCGGTGGAAGCACTCGCGGCATATCGACATGCACGGCGATATGCCGCACGTGCGACATCTGTAAGCGACCACGCGCGGTATCCACACCAGGCCGCATTTGTCGTGCTTGTCGTAGCTTCGCACTGCGAAAGACGGAAAACAATAAATTATTCACAAAGATTACTTGAACCAAAAACCTTTGAGTAGTTTTTGAGATAATAAGATTATACCATATTGAACGTATTTTTTGAACTCTCTAGTAAGATGGATCGTAACAAGCTTTGTTGAAAAGGTTTTTAAATACAAGCTTTTGAGATCCTGGATATCATGCAGTAGCTGAGTGCTAGCCAAGACAAGTAAAACGAGGCCTAACACGACGGGTCTATCTTGTGCCTATGGCCACCTTCCGACTCCATCATCAGATCAGCTCCGTGGTACCATATTTTTGCATCGTCACGCGATATACGTATGCATGCAAAAGTTCAGCTCAATCGAAAACCGGGAAGTTGGGTCAAATTTAACTTGCAAGATTCCACCCCAACTTACATACATACATCCATTGCAAGTTAAATAAATCTTGTAAAACAATTGCGCACTATAATACAACAGTGCGTTGTTGATATTCAAAATTAAAAGTTTTAAATCAAAATAAGTTCTACTGGAGAATACGAAGTGTTTAGACTTTATATTTACTTCCTAGTATATGTACAAGATTTGTATGTTTGTAACGAATAAACTCAAAAACTACTGGACCAATTTCAAAAATTCTTTCACCATCCGAATGATAAGTTATCCCTGATTAATATAGGCTGCATAAAAATTGCCCGTAGTTCAAATTCGATCGTAATAGTCAATTTAAATTATAAGTTTGAACAGTATTAAAGTTCTGTTGTCAAAGACTACTTCTATAATCACAGATTACCCAAGACTACAGTGTCAATTTGACTTTAACAATAAACAAAAGAGTATATAATGCGTGCGTGTGTCAAATATATGGTAGTGTGTGTAACGTTTTTTATATTCATTTAATGAACTTTTTATGCATAATTTAAAAAAATATTAGCCTTTTGCACTCCTTCTCTATAGAAACTATAGGTGTGCGAAATTTCATCCTTATCCGTCTGCGCAATTTTCGTAAAAAGGGGTACAAAGTTTTTGCTTCACGTAAATATATTGTTACATGCCGTCAAAGATAAATGCACACTTGCCTGCCGTAAAGTGCAGTTTATTACCCACCCGAATTTAGGAATTATTTTATTTACTTTGTGTTAGAATTTACAATAAAGAAAACCATCCTATTGTTATCGTACTTGTTTTATGGCCGTCATTAGTGTCGTACTAATCCTTGTTGTTATTGTATTGCGTGGAAGCTTGTCAGGTATGGATCGGTGCATTATAAAGCAATGGCCCAAGGCGGAGAGGGGCAGTCAAGCGACGATTATGATACGAATAAGACGTACATTCGATGCGCGATGATGACACTATGTCAGACTTTGCGCGTCTTACTGAATCGTGCAGTTTGTACAAATAGTGTGTAGTTGTATCTGTGCTTATGTTATACGTGTTTGTATAGTTCTAATAAACTCTATAGTAAATCCAACGGCATTTTAATTTGAGTCCTGCGTAACTCGTAACAATATATATATTTGCAGATCTTGACTTCACATAATAATATTAATTTTATACAATCTACTAAATCAGACTTCCCAACATGGTTTGATCCCATATCTTAGGTACTTAGTCTAATGTGGTGTCACTCAAACTTTCCAAGTCATTAAATAATCATTAGGACAGCATCAAGGACCTATAACGTGTGACTTTGACATGTTTACAAACATGACGACGCTGACCACACGTGGCGTTAACAATTGTATACATAATATATACTCGTCAATAAATTATTTCAGATAAACGCAGCCAGGAAGAGTTATTTAAGTTCTATTAACAGTATAGGTTGTTGGACGAAATTTATATTAACATCAGACCTTTTTTTTGGGCAGGGGAAATACGTTTGAGGACTAAGCCGCGACAGGCGGAGAAGCCTGGGGGGATGTTCGCGACCCGTGTGAGTGTGGGATTCGCCAGATCGGGGGTGGCACTAGCGTGCCCGGTCAGAACCGGAGTCACGCTATTGCCACTCCCCAGTTAGGGATACCCACTAAAACCCCTGGGTGTTCCGTCCTGCGCCTTATGCCAGGGCTACGGGAATGGGCTCAACATCAGACCTAAAACAAGGATAAATAACTACTACTAACACAACTCTGGGGATTTACAACTAAAATATTCATCACCAGGAAGATAGAACTAGTCACTAACAGTTCAGGTTTAAAGACACGATGCAAATAAATAAATACTAACCTATAGCTAACAAGTAAACAACGATTCTATATGATGCTGATGCTAAAATAATAATCTTGTATACTTTAAAAGCGTCTCGAAACCGCAAAATTCATTATTCAAACAGCCAATACCTAACAATGACTAAACAGAGATGAATCACTGCAATTTGACACAAAACAACGCAACGAAAATTGAAAAAGACCGCAAGATATTATAAACGCAACATATCTCTACACGTGAGATCAATAGAAACAACCCAGTCATCTTTTGTAATTAATACCGATTTTAACCTTTGGCAGCTGTGACTAATATTGCGAATGAAGCCAATTTAAATATTAAAAATTAACAATTACTAATGCTTTTTATAGGCAGGTACGTAATATGAAACTAATAATATTAAACGATATTAAAATAATGTTGCGACCTAGACGCCGACAAAAATAAATTCACACCCGCATACCTGTAAAACCACATTTTATTACCTTTCGGCATTTGGACTTGTTTTGTTTACTTTGTGTTTAAAATTTGTGATTAGAAAACAGTCCATTGGCCAGGTGTTACAGATTTAAAGTACAAATTGATTCTAGGATATTCAGTTCACGCGGCCGGACGGAAATGTTGCATCTGTGCAGTATAAAGCAATTGCTCGATGAAGAGACAAGGCAGTCGAGCGACAATCACGCGTATTATGGAATAACGACCTTCTACATTACGTATGGACTTGTGTTCGGTTGTACTTGTACCTTTTTTATACGTGTTTGTATAGTTCTAATAAACCCTACAGTAATTCTAACGGCATTTTAATTCGGTAACAATAAAAAATATTAATATTAAACATAATTTTTAATATTGAATTTCAAATTTAGAAGTCCTGTAAACATACAAACACTACCACAAACGCTAAACGTCTCGTAGCTAATTTGCGTGTACTATTGTAATCTGTGCGGGTAGCTGTGTTTACCTAATCGGATATAAAAGCGAGCGGGAGTAGTGACGAAAGTTCATTCGCACTTCGACTTTCTACGGATGCACGTTTCATGGAAGCACTTCTAAGGTGGCTAATTATTGTGCGCGAAGCATAAATTATAATTAGTTTTGAATTCAAATAAAACAGTTCTCAAAGTTCAACGTATTTCGTTGTATAAATTCCGGACTGTGTCTTCTGAAACTAACTACCAGACCATATTGCGCAAAGAGATAGATAAGTTACTAATAGATCGGCGTTAAACATGTTCCCAATTAGTACCACAGAATGATAAGACACGTCAATTTATTGTCATCAACGTTTCGCTTCACCACACGTTAATCATTTGCATTGTGACGAATACGCGTAGCGTAATTTCATCCCCTTACGAAAATAGACGTAGTCTTCGCCTTAACAATAACACAATACAAAGTTTGACAGCCTGCACTGTAAAGGAGTTATCATAAAAGGATGAAGCGTGTGCAGGTGTAGTGAGTTTACGATATGAGTGCGCAAATTGTGGGAAGTAGAAAGGTGAAGGAATTCGAAACGTTCCTTAAGGTAAGGAGGACTACTAGGAATAAATAATATATTTATTTATACTGACGGGCATGGCAGCTTTAGTCGTGCTCAGAAAAATCTAGGTTCCCTTGTGTCAGCGCCACTTACAGGGTCTAATTCTGGACTTAAGCCACCGAAACATTTACTCAAATGAGTACAATAAAATGTAGTCAAAATCCTGGAACCCGATTACTGCGACACCTGCCGGGTCTAATTGTCGCGTCCATTTGAACACACAAAATTTCATCATAATCAGTTCAACCGTTTAGGAATTCAGTGACATACACACGAACGGAAGAATTATATTTTACGTGATTATAAGTACACTAGCTGAGCCCGCGACGTAGTCCGCGTGGAGTTTGTTTTTAAAACCCCCCGATTTTGAAACGTTTTTCATTGGTGCTTCGCTCCTATTGGTCTTAGAAAGAATTTTTCAAATCAGACCAGTAATTCCTGAGATCAGCGCGTTCAATCAAACAAACAAACTCTTCAGCTTAATATATTAGTATAAGATAAGTACTGGGATATGCTCCCGGATTACTCTACGAATGAAAAGGGTGTGCTAATCGTAGACACCTATAATAGTGTTACGAGCTACATGATTCGAATTAAATTGCCGTTGGAATTACTATAGAATTTATTGGAACTATACAAACACGTAACATAGGTACAAATATAACTAGAAGCTACTAGTACAAACCGCACGATTCAATAACACGCACACGCACGTACGTCTTGCTCGTATCTTAATCCTGGTTTGACTGCCTTACCCCTCCGTTCGGACATTGTTTTATAATAACAATACAAACAACAAAGGACCGCGAGAAAACGTAATCTTCACACCTGGTTAATTAATCCTGCCAACGGCCAACAAAGTCGAAAACAATAACAACAGGCTAATTGTTTAATTGAACATTTTAAACACAAAGTAAACAAAATAATTCCAAATGCGGGAAGGGCAATAAACCAGGTGCGCATTTCTTTGTCGGTATGTAACAATAGTATGATATTCTCTATATCCGCATGATGTTTGATCCCTGTTTGACGTCACATTATCATCGTCGTTTACTACACTACATAAATCACTATGTGAGCGTTATGCCTGTAACCAACTAGAATATACCTCCTCTCATCATGATCAAATATAACCTGATTATTAAGTCAACGGTCTTTCAAATGACAGGTTGTTAACCTATAGTTTACATACGACTGACATGGCATGTTTCCTCACAAATGCCGCATTCAGAAAGGTTGAAGGTCAATTAACGAACATAGCTATAAAAATGTATTATTATATTTATAAGTTTTTTCAAATTCAAAAGTTTTTATTCAAAACAAGTGTCACTGGAGAGCTCTTTTTGAAGGTCATACATATAGGTTAAAATTTAATTTAGCTTCCTATTCTATGTACACCGTTTCGCAACGTGTTATTGCTGTTAAGGAGAAGACGCCGAAAGAAATTCCCCAGCAACACGTCTAGCTAAAAATTTATTTTCTTTATATTTCTTATTCTATTTATATCTCAAGGTGTTTTTTATATACATTTTATACAGAAGTATGTTATAGAATTACTTTTTGAAGAATTAATGGAGTTGTAGCAAACAGTGCATATTCAATAAGACAGAGACACAATAAAAGGAAAGAAAAATATTATAGTTATAATAATGATATGACATACTAAAATTTGAAGGTTTCGTAAACATTAAAGTAAAATATGCCTATGTTTGTTGTATTAGTATGATTCTAGTCACTAAAACTTAGTTTATTTATTTATATAGGTTTATGGCTTGACAGCTAGGCCTTTAAGCCAGATCTAACTTTACAATATAGTTTCTACATTTTCTTAAGCCTATGTGTAGAATAGCTGAACTGTAGGTAATCAACTAGTGCAATTCAACGGAGTTCTTGTGACAACTGAAAAGGCCAAATTTGACTATACAGCTCACATTTGTCACAAAACACAATATTACTCAAAAACTATCAATATCCTACAACTATTGTTCATTTTATAGACATTTTACACATTTTTAGAAAATAAAACTGCACAACACAGCATCTCTTTTCAGTTCCCGCGAAAAACTCCCTAAAACTGAGTTTTAATCATGTGTACAAGTCGCGAAACCTAAAAAAACATGAACATGCGGTAATGTTCATGTCAGCATTGCTCTCTAAAGGCAACGTTGCATAGGATCACTCACCTGCAAACATCTATTTACGAGCAAAAAAACGCTTACTAGAGCCCCATAAAGCAGTCCAATTAACATCTAAATCGCATTATATAACACCACGGCAGTCGTGGCTGGAGGTGCACGGTTAATATTGCCCGATACGTAAGTTCTTCACACCTGACTGGTAATTCCATATCGTTGTGGCATACACGATTGAAGCAGTGCGTTTCATAGCTGCTCTAAGCTACAGGTGGGCTAAATTCAGTCACTACAATACAGACTCTAAAGCTTTACATGTAATAAAATCGAACACAATAAAAAAATCTATCGCGTCTGCCAATAAGAAAATATAGGTCCCAAGAAACAGGATCAAAAAAATGATCGTAAAATGAAAACTACTGGGCCAAACTATGTTAACTTTTTAGGGGACCAAATGGCAACTATTCCGCATCAGACTAAAAAAGAATCACGAAAATCGGATCATAAATCTCAGCGAAATCGGCGTACATATGGAATGGAATGAAAAAAAATATTAAAAAATGTTCATAAAATGAAAACTAAAAGCCAAAGCATTTTAAATTTTTAGGGGAAAAAATGGCAACTATTCCGCATTGAATTAAAAAAGAATCACGTAAATCGGATCATAAATCTCGGAGTAATCGGTGTACATACATAAAAAAAAACATACCGGCCAAGTTGAGAACCTCCTCCTTTTGGAAGTCGGTTAAGAAAATAAAATATAATGAATACCACATCATATTAGTGATAAATATTGTTACATAAAATTATAATAAATTATAGACAACTACTCTATACAAAACATCGCTAGTCACATAATAAATAAAAATATAAAATTATTATACAGTTAAAGAAATGACCGCTGGTGTCGTTTAGAAATAAGAGGGTACATAAAATTAACTATTAACCTTAATTGTAAAATGACAACAACTATGCAACTAAATAAATGTAACGGTAGGTTGCCTGGAAGAGATCGATTTTAGCGAGAAGTTCGCCTATTGTTTTAGCCGAGAAAATTGTAATACTAGCTGACTCGGCAAAATTCGTACCGCCTCAGAAAATTAATCATTAATCAATACATAAAAAACGTTGATTTCTGAACGACGGGACAAACATAAAATGTTTGATAGGTAGATGGGAATAGTTTCTAAGGGAAAGTGAAATAGTTGATTTTACTATATTCCAAGCATTTGTTTCATATTTACTCACCTTTTAAAACTTCCCTGGACTTCCACAAATAAATCAAAATCAGCCCAGTCGTTCTCGAGTTTTAGCGAGAGTAACGAACAGCGATTGATTTTTATATATATAGATATGCAGTTTTATAATTGATTATTATGATGAGCAATACTCAATACTCAATACTCAATCATTTATTGCACAATTATAAACAGTTTTACATGTTCACAATAACCCTAGCAGGGTATAGCAATAGATACTGTGCGGAGCGGATCGATCTATTTCACGTACTGAAAAATGTCATATCTATTTTATATCATCTTTAAAAAAATCGTTTATATTGTAGTAGCATTTTATTATTAATATATTTTTAAGTTCTTTTAAAAGATGTCGTCTTTAGTGTTTTTTAATTTAGCAGGCAATTTATTATATATTTTAATGGCCATTGCGTTCGGGCCACAGCTGTGCATATTAAGTTTGGAGTTTGGTAGAATTAAATTATTTTTATAGGTAGGTCTAATTGCATAGTCGCGCATGTCATTTAATTTGATAAAATATTGATGATATTTTCTAATGAATTTACACTGTTCTAGTATGTATATAGACGTTATTGTTAGTATTTTATGTTTGATAAAGTAGGGCCTGTGAAAATGTGGTATCGTTATGTCAGGAAGTTTTATATTTTCAAGTATGCGGATACATTTTTTTTGAGCGATAAACAGATCTCCAACATCTACGCTGTTTCCCCAAAGTATGATGCCGTAGCTGAGCCACGAGAACGCGTATGCGTAATATGCTGTTAAGGCCGTGTCTAGATTGGTTGCTCGTCGTAGTTCTCTAAGTGCATATGTGAAACTAGATAATTTAGTTTTTACTTTTTTTACGTGGCTTTTCCAATTTACATGCGTATCGATATCTATGCCTAATAAGGTTGTCACGTCAATATTATCCAATTTGCTACCATTATATGAAAAATTTATGTCCAAAGGGGCTTTTTGGTGGGGTCGAAATTGTATTATTGCAGTCTTTGATAAATTTAAGTCAAGGTTGTGGTCCGTCATCCATTCAATTATATTAATAAAAATGTCAGTCAAGTTTTCATTTACATTTATGTCATTCTTACAAGATGTCAAAATAGAAATATCGTCGGCGAAAAGAACACAGGATTCATTAATTATTTTAGGGAGGTCATTTCAAGCAAAAAGTGTTATATATCATCTATTCCTGGAAAAGGCTATATTTGCTAAATGATTGTTCGCACGGCATCAACCTTGAAGCAAGAATTCCCATAGGTATATTAACATTAATGTGATTTACTACAAAAATCCGTACACAAGGCTTTCTCTAAAACGCTTTTCGACGTTCATTTTTTTGGAGTTCTGCTGACAGGTAATCGGCCCACTTGATGAAAAGCGGTTTTCATCGCCTATAGACACTTGCAATACCAGAGGTACTACATATGCGCTGTGGCTCTTGTAAGGGAGACTGGAACCTGGTCACTAATGCCGGAACACAACTCAAGGTTGTTATGGCGACATACTTTAGACCTGGAAGTCATCCACTGTACGTGGCGCTCGCTGCTTTATGCCATGCCATGCCAAGCTGTGAAATGAGCTCCCTCTCGCGGTTTTCCCGGAGCGCTACAATATGGGGCTCATCTAAAAGGGCGTAAACAGACATTTAAAGTCTCAATGATGTAGGCAACGCATCGGTTCCTTTAGTGTTGCAGATGTCCATGGGCGACGGTAGCCGTTTGCCATCAAGTGGACCCGTCGACCAGTTTGTCTATAAGCAAACATAAAAAAACCCTTTTCACATTTCAAAACCGATATGGCTTATGGCCGGTTCCCATAACTTACTATTCATTCACTTGCCTTGCTCACCATCGGCTGAATTTTAACGATACTCGAGTGGAGCTTATGTTTAATTTTAACTGTTAGTAAGGCAAATTAACGGTCGTTAAGACGTAGGAACCGGCCATTCTTGAATAGAACCTAGCAACCCCAACGGGTAAGAACTAATGATATAATTGCAGCGTGGCGTGTGCGCTGCTCGTCCAACGCGCGCGTACCGGGTGGTTATTGAACTAGCGTGACGGAACAACGCAGAATGTTCACTATCAATGACATTTTTGCGACGATTTTTTGTGCTTAAATCACGTCACCGAGATTTATGGTTTTTTGAAGGAAAAACTACTTTTTTATAGCTGGAGTACAGCAGATCTTTACAACATTAAAGATGCTAGCAATGTGTTGACGCTGTCGAATGGGGAACTGAAACCTAGCTACAATACAAGGTTGTCGTTATCGAGACCAAGGGTGTTCTCCATCAAGTAAAGCAAATGCCTTACTCTCTGATTGTGGATTGTTTTCTTCATTCATGAATGGGGTAGAGCATGAAATCTCCACTCCGTGCAGGAACGGAAAGATAATACTAATTCCTGCGGCCGGGCGGTCTGCCATAAGAGGCTTCAATACTATACACAGCCAGTTTCTCCTTCAAGGCCGGCCGCACATTGGCATCACCTATGGTATTGCTAATGTCCATAGGCGATGGTAACCACTTTCCATCACAGTTGTGCTGTTGCTTCAGCAATAAAAATAAATGTATGAGATAGCCTATAGATACTCCTGCACCTCAACTCTGCGATTACTATCGTGTGTCGACACCATAGTGGTTTCTTTTACATATACACAATATTACATACAATAAAATAAAAGCAACTATTATGAAGTCAGTGAACAACCATTCTGATACGAATGTAATAGCAAATTTAAGGCCTGGATATAGAGGTACTGCGTACGAAATAAATACAGAAGAAACTTAACATAACAGCTAGTATTTATATATGAATGTAAAATAGAATCTCGATATTTGTTTCTTTCCCTCTATATAATATACAAGACCAACATTAACACATTACATACGTACGTATGTTACATATATTGTCACGCCAGTTTCCCATTGAGGCAGGAGTAGGCAGAGACGATGGATTACCACCTACTACGACCCTGACAAACACTCCGCTTCATCAGCTTTCATTAATCTCTTCATACAACATACACGCTTATTTGAACTGCTTTTTATCTGACCTTTCTTCAAAATATCTTCAATTGGATCATTATGAGTACGCGGCGATCGACCGACACGGACTCTACCACTCGCATTACTATCATACACCTACTTGTTTAGTGATTCTGCTTTTATTAATTCCCTCTACATACGCAAACTACCTTAACATGCCTTTTTGAACTCGTGTCACTACTTCCTCTTTCAAAAAGACCAGAGTAGAACATAAATATTGTTACGAGTTGCAGGACTCGCATTAAAATGCCGTTGGAATTGCTATATAATTTATTAGAACTAACAAACAACTATAACACAGGAACAAATATAATTGTACACAACCAGTCTAAACGTAATGCACGATTCAATCACACCCGCACAGTCCGTCACTAATTCTTGTTTCGCTTGTGGCTATCGCTAGACTGCTTCACCCCTCCATTGGGGCATTGCTTTATACTGTACAAATACAATATGTCTTCAAACCGCGTGGACTGAATTTCCAAGAACCACACCTGGCTAACTAACGACTATCATAAAGATTACAACACACAATGGGCTGTTTTTCTAATAACAAATTTTAAACATAAAGTAAACAAAAGAAGACGGTCATAAACGAGTTTCAATGTTATGAACTCAAACGCCGACGGGTAACAAATGTGCTTCGTTTATAGATATGCAGGTGGCACAAATTGTAACAATGTTTTTTTTACAGCGCACAGTGAGAATCACTTCGGCATAAGGAAACAAAACCGAGAAGAGAACAGTAGTTTAGTAATAAATATAGGTAATTTATTTAATAATTATTACGTCCGGCGCCAGTGACCATTAACATCTTGCTCAAGATTCAAAATGTCATCAAATGTAAATTATCTTTTTTTAATACCATCCAAGCATTCATCTTCCATAACATGTTTAAGTCACATTAAATAAAGCATTATAAACATAACAGTCACATTACTTACTGTCATTAACAAAAGCGCATAATAACAAAGCCATACACAATATGGACACATGTTTCTCATGAATACAAGGGCTAGAAAAAAATACCCTCAGTTATGTATGGTGACCACCCCATAATTGTTATTTTTATCAATTTTATACTATAACATTTTGTTTCATACATACAGATAGTAGTTTATAAGAATGATTGACGCTGACATTCAAAGATAGACCTGATAGGATCATTGCATCGCATCATTACCAGCTTTGTAAAAAATACACAAAAAATTGTGTGCAGGCCTCCGTAAGTAAGATCATCTTTGATATTATTATTATCATTTATCTTAAGGAACGTTTCCAAATTTTCAATGTGAATCAGGAGAAATTCCTCAAGTCATCAGTGACCATGAGACTAGAACCACCGCTCAATACAACCGCGTTTTATAATAATTCACTCAGTGTTCAAGTTGTCCAATTATGGAACATGCTTCCACTGGAAGTGAGGGAAGCCCAATCAATTTCCTCCTTTAATAGACTTGTTAAGGATTACTACCTCAAAGTATATATGTTGTTATTATTGTACCACGTATCTTTATGCCATTTAGTGAATTATTATATAATACTAGCTGTCCCGACAGACGACGTCCTGCCCGGTAAAAAAAAAAATATTTAGGGGTGGACTACCCCTAACATTTAGGGGGATGAAAAATAGATGTTGGCCGATTCTCAGACCTACCCAATGTGCACACAAAATTTCATGAGAATCGGTCCAGTCGTTTCGGAGGAGTATGGCAACGAAAACTGTGACACGAGAATTTTATATACTAGATGTAGGTGCAACAAAACCCTGCCCTAGCCCTGGGCTTTTGTGCCATATTCCTCTGTCCATCCCAAGGTTGTCTGGAAGAGGTCGCTGTCAGCGATAAGACAGCCTTTTGTACATAATTCTAAGCTGTTTTTGTGTATCTTTTCATTAATTTTATTGCACAACAAAGTATATTATATTTTATTTAAGATCTTATTGCATTGCATTAAATTCCAAAATCTATTATATAAAAATCAATTGCTGTTTTATAGTCTCGCTAAAACTCGAGAACGGCTGGACTGATTTGGCTAATTTTGGTTTAAAATTATTTGTCGAAGGTTTAAAAGGTGAGTGAAGATAAAAAAAAAATGCTTTGAAAATAGTAAAAAACAACAATTTCGCTTTCCCTCAGAAAGGGAATACTTTGTATACATGTCCAACATTTGATGTTTGTCCCGTCGTTTCGAAATCAATTAAATTTAAGAGTCGTTCAGAAATGAAATTAATTTTAAAAATTATGTTTTTTTAATCACATTTTTTATTTATTGATTCTGAGGCGGTACAAAGTTTGCCGGGTCAGCTAGTTGTATAATAAAAACAAGGTAGCCGCTTTCGTGTCAACGCTTATATTTTTCACTCCTCAGAAAATGTCCATACCTATACGTATATACTTATACGAAAATCGATTCTAAAGAAGTAAACGTCAAAAAATATATCTTTTCGCTAAAAAGAACCTTTAGAACAGACGCCGACGCCATACATGGGTGTTTATTTTAGGATATTTCTAAACATTTTAAAACCAACTCGTTTCTCCTAAACCGAATCATATCTCACCAGTTCATTGACTCGCAGCTATGTGACTCCTGCACTCTAAGGATATCTTATATCGAAACTATTTCAAGCTGAGCCTAAGAAAAACCGGATATATTTAAAACACACGCCCAAAGATGTCGATTTGGAATAATTTTGGTATGAATATTGATCATATAATTACTACGCGTTCAACCCGGCTTCGGTTGCGTATACTTTGAGAACGCGCCCCGCGGAAACTACTTGCAACTCTTTGAATTCTTGAGTTAGAACTTATATTTCAAAAAGAAACAAAATGAGATGAAAAATTTTTTCCTTGCAATTGGGTATTTCACATATAGTACAATAAAATATTATTCATATAAAAGAACAAGCGTCAAAATATCTTGTTATCGTCTCTCTTTCTGTACAGTACATTATGGAGTCCAGTTTAAGTATGTTTAAAACTTTAAACGATACTTATTCATTTTAATAAGGCATTTAACTCATTGAAATTGTGTTATTGACTGTGTTAGGAGGAAGCCAATGATCGAGTTCTTTGTTAAGACCTCTACTGCTAAGTTTCAGTTCAATTCAAAAGTTTAAAAGTAAGGAGAAGAAGCGGGTATAATGTCCCTAGTAACATTGTTATACAAAGAAATAAACTCTTACTTTGTATGTGTGTGGACATTCCCACATATTGTAGTAAATTATTGCAGATGATTCTTACACTGGAATTCTCTCCAAATGTAAACAAGCTTTGTTATAAATGCATTAACAATGAATTATATATTCACACATGCATATCACATATTTGAAGAGGTATTTATAAAATTAGAAATAATTTTAGAGCAACACAATTCACATACCTACACTTTATACTAGAAAATGCAAGTTTCTATGGGAAAGCGGTGGCCCAGAATCTCTATAATGAATTAAGTAAGTTCAGAAAATCTAAGAAAATTATGTGGTAGAGAAGTTTTTATTTATTTATTTATTGCTGAAGCACAGCAGATGGGCTTACGGCCCAACTGTGATGGAAAGTGGTTACCGTCGCCTATGGACGTTTGCAACATCAGAGATGTCACCAACGCGCTACCGGCCTTGAAGAAATGTTATGACACCTTTTTTGAAAAGGTATCGTAACACTGTGGGAAAACCTCGGCTGGGAGCTCATTCCAAATCTCCACGGTACGCAAGAGAAACGTTCTGCAGAACCGTTGCGTAGATGAGCGAAGCGGCTCAGGGAAGTGGGGGTGAAACCCCAAAAGGTGGCGAGCTGTGCGATGGTACAAAGAGGACGAAGGCATCATTCTAAACAGTTCAGTTAAAATAAAGATTATTTCATTACGGACGTGGTGGTATCGGGTTGTCTGCGAAAAATCAGTCCTGACTTCCGATTGCCAAATTTAAAAAAGTGAAATATTGCTGCGAGTGAAAACGTGCGACAGAGAGGTCCCAGCGAACCATCCCATGATCAGGATCTTAGACTATAAGCCACCACGGCTAGAAGCCTAATCTAATTTACTACAACGTTATCATGTTATCATTTGGGGAAGGAGACAAGGAGAGGCGAGACGGGGCGAGACACGTGCCCGCGTCTGTTGCCGATCAGCTGTGAGGCGGCGGGGTCGACGAACGCCACGGCCGGTGAGTAACGTCGGCCGATACAAAACGTCGTAGTGTCAATGCACTGCCGTCTACAAGTGAGCCCATAGCGAAAAGTGCACACTGAAAGATCGTTTACATCTCTACACCCAAATGCAGGTGACAACTGCATTTACAGAAATGTAAGCCTTTACAGTCAAATGTTGATACTACGAGTACTATAAAATAACTATAAAAACTTCCTTGGTAGGCCGGCAATACGTTTATCAATCCAGCACCTTGTACAACAAAATTAATCAGGTGTTTTACAATGTATCACATGAACACGCATGCTTGTAATACCTTTTTGCTAAAATGGCTAATGTCACCCGACTATGACGCAGTAGAATCTCTTTTAAAAATCCCGTGAATTGAATATATTGTTACATGTCGTCAAAGAATTCGCACGCCTGCCTGTCGTATAAACAGAGTTTATTGCCTTTCTTGCATTCGGAATTCTTTTGTTTACTTTGTGTTTAGAATTTGTAATTCAGAAAAAGATGATATTGTATAGAACTTGTTTTATGGCCGTCATTAGTGTCGAACTAATCCTTTTTTGTTAATTATTGCATTCCGTTGAAGCTTACCAGGTGTGCGGATTAATTCGATGAACGCGTTCCTTTGTTCTATTATGCAGTTTAGTAGTATAAAATAATGCCCGAACGGAGGGGTGGGGCAGTCAAGCGACGATTACGATGCTAACAAGACATGTGTAGTATTTTCGATTAGCAATATAGTGACGGACACGGACTTTGCGCGTGTTATTGAATCGTGCAGTTTATACGGTGTCTAGTTATATTTGTACCTGTTTTATACGTATTTGTACAGTTCTAATAAACTATAGTAATTCCAACGGCATTTTAATTCAAGCCCTGTGTAGCTCGTAACAATATTATTAATTATACGTACACACACACACACACCCATTCTTATTTCCTTTTGGTAAATTAAATATTATTATAATTCTAAGTTCTGAACTTAATTAATATATTTAAGTGCTGTAACTATTTCTCTTGCAATACAATACAATAATGTAATGTAATATTTTGCTATTACTAGTATATTTTGTAATTGATGAAAATTAAGTACACTATCTCTATTTATAAGACAATTATACAATTTATAATAAAATATATTTAATATCAGTGTTCTGTCCTCTATAGCATGAACATATATACAATATTGACTAATTTTTTATTGACATTTATAATTTAATTGTAATATAATAAGATAATTAGAATAATAAAATTGTACATTAAGAATAATTTTGCATGCCAATTTAGCTAGCACACGTGAAACTATCACCATGCATATATATGTATTGTAACATCTTGTAACCGTGTCTAATGCAAAATAAATACGATTTGATTTGATTTGATTTATAGAAACATTGAAATACAATGCTATATTTAAGGTATGAAAGAGCGGAATCTTCTGATACAAGTAAAATTTGCTTAAAAGAACATTACAGCAACTGACTACAAATTGTGCATGTATTTCTTAAGAAATAAATATTTCAATTTTTATTTTCAACGTCATCTATGAAAATTAGCTACAGTCCTTTTAAAAGTAACTTTGTGCCCACTTCCTACCGCAATGATTTCGGTCTATCTTGGCACAATGAAATATTGGTAAATTATGAAACATTTGACCGCGTGGTTTACTCGCTGACACACACAGGTCTGGGTTGGTAGAAGGGAGCCCTCCATAGATTATATCACAAGTTAGTGGGTCCTAAATTTTGTGACATCAAATTGCTGTTTTAATTTAATAATTTCTTGATGTAAAGTTGTAAAATATGTCACACTACGGAGGGTCTTACGAATGTGACCGGATGTGACTAGGGCGGGGGCGTCGAAACATTTGTTTTTAAATTTATACGGACAGTATGAAATTCACAAATTTATAGTTTATATAGAGTAGAAGAGACTTTTTTTTAATTTTTGCATAAAAAATAGACTAAGGCCCGCTTGCACATCGTTGTCATCGTCTTTAAATAAAATTTGTTAATTTTATTTAACTCTTTAAACGCGTTTAATAGTAAATGCATTTACGTTGTCTTGCACGAGGCACTCTCCCATGTCATTTAGTAAAATGTATTTATGCCATTGATAAAACAGCGAAATGTGTTTCATTTCACGTGGCGGTACGTTTTATCGAACAAACACACGAAATTTAACTTAAATGTTAGTAATTTCCTGCGTAAAAAGGATTTTAGTTGGCCAATCGGCAATCTCAAATTAACATTTTGTTCGTTTGCTTGTTTATTTCGGAATTTTTAGCGGCAACCTGAAGAATGATCTTTTGCTGTGCGGTTTTATTTTCGATTTTATGGGTATTTAGCATTGAGATAAATAAAGCAAATAAAATACGAGTGACGATCTGTAATTGACTTTAATAACTTACACGTTCATAAAGAATAATAAACATTAATTTATGAAAAGATTTGTTGAAATGGTCTTTAATGCAGAAGATATATGATTTCCCATCTCATGTTCAGGGTCCTTTTTATAATCAAAGAATTTGAGACAAAGATCATAATTTTTCGCTGCTTCCATTATATAGGCGTTCTTGTTCTAGAATCTCATCCGTCATGTTTGTCTTCATCAGAGTTAAAAAGACACAGTCAATTCTTAGAAATTGTTGTAAATTTATATCATATTTAGCTTTAGCATCTGCACCATCAAATGCTGCAGGTTCATCGGGCTTTTGAAGTTTTCCTTGCAAAATTTCTTCTGTGCCTGGTATTGCCCTGCATGCTGTCTCAATACGATACCGCCAAGGCTTATAATTTTTACCATCTAGGCGCATTTTTTTTACCTTGAAGCCTCTGCGATCGCCTTATATATTGTGAACGTCAGGTCGAGTACAATGCTAGAATATTGTATTTATTCTTTCCTAGTTAAAATATCTTTACTGGATCCAATTTCTTAACTTTATTACTCTGCTACCATGTCAGTTTGGACTAATAATGGGTATTTAGAATTGAGATAAATAATTAAAGCAAATAATATACGATTGTCAATCTGTAATTGACTTTTTATAAGTGACAATTTCATAAAGACATACGAGTGACAATGTTTAAACGCGTTTAAGGAGTTACATAGCCATTTTTGGATGATTAACTTTGACAGTTCTGTAACCAGTAAATTTATCGTTGTGCAAGACGCTTATCGTATTTAAGAGCGGTAAATGCGTTGAGTGTTTTTTAAATTAAATTAAGGAGCGTCATGCAAGCCGCCCTAAATCAATAAAAAGCACACACTACCATGTATTTGAAATACACATGCATATATACACTCTTTTGTTTATTGTTTAAAGTCAAATTAACAGTGTAGCCTTGGCGAAATCTGTCATTATAGAAATATAGCCTTTGACAACAAATTATTATGGTCAAATTTCGGCCACGGGCGAGCGGTAGTTATCTCAAATTAACTTTGGATCAGGATTCAGAAGATATGAACACAATTAACACAAACTCGTGGTTCTTAAACGAACCAAGCCGCGGGGAAAGCTTAGCTGAACGTTAAAGCCGACTTTAAGTGAGACCCCGCGGCGCAGACGCCAAGTGGGTGCGCCCGCGCCGCGGCGAGACTCACTGCATTAAAATTTATGTTGTCCAAAAATACAATACAAGCGCAATAAATAAATTCACAAAAAATATTACAAGATAAATTAAGCTTGTTAAAATACAGCTGCAGTACCAGTTTGTGGTTTAATGACTTGCAATAATAAATTGTAGTGAGCTAGGAGGTTGAGACAATCAACGTTCGGCTACCTGGGGCCCCTGTTGACGAAGTGAGCTTGCCTTTCCCAGGGCATTCTCAAGCACTGATGCGCAGGATTAGTGTGTCTAAGTCTCACACTATTCTTACCATGAGCGCGGGGCATGAGAGGAAGGGGGTTTTAGTGGAGTATTATAAGCACATGGGTAACCTCTTTAATAGGGTACCTTGCTGAGTCTCCACACAAGCCGGCAATCGACTCTGTTATCTGCGCCATCTTCAGTGGATAACTCTCATTGCTTTGGTGTAATCCCAGTAAAGGACCGGGTAGTGTACGAAACGTATATACCCCGGTTTAAAAAAAACAAACAACGGCCAGCTTTGCGATCAAGCTTTGCGGCGCAGTGTTGCTAGTTTCTAGGATACTCAATACTCATCGTTCATATAATAGTCCATAGAGGATGTTACGTTGTCTTTCCACGAGGTTTCTAAATAATGAACGTAGGGGGTGAGGGGTGCTCAAACGGTCGATCGCGAGTGCTTTTGGAGTCGTTCTCGGAAAATTAAATCGAGGGCTTCATAACAAATGGGCGTATGCGCCACGGTCAGGTCGAATTGAATTACTATAGAGTTTATTAAAACTATACAAACACGTATAATACAGGAACAAATATAACCGAACCCATCAAGACCAAAAGGTGGTAATTCAATAACACGCGCAAAGTCCGTCACTAAATAGACTACCGAATGTACACAAGTATCGCCTTGGTCGTGGTTATCGGTCGACTTCCGCGTCCCTCAATCGGGGCATTGCTTAATACTGCACAGATGCAATATGTCTGCTCGGTCGTGTGGACCGAATTTCTTAGAATCAGTTTGTACTTTAAATTCGACACACCTAGCTAATCACTGCCATAAAAGATTACAATACAATACACAATGGGCTGTTTTCTTATCACAAATTGTAAACACGAAATAAACAAAAGTAGTGTGAATTTGTTTTCGTCGGCGTCTAAGTCGTAACAATATGTTAGATTTTGAAATGTGACGTCATGGAATCTAGGACCTCTCCCACCCCTTGTCATTCCTTGTTTGCTGTAATATAAACAATAGGTTATGCTCTGCATTTCATTTGCACATCTCGTAGCAGCATCATATTAGATCTCGAAGTTTCAGCCATGTTGTCATGGTGCCAAGATCAAAAAAAGTTTCCGCCACTAAAATACTAAATACACGATTCCCTGCATGTAACATTATTAGCGAATTGAAAACTAACGCAACGGCTTTACAAAGTGCGGCGTTGAGAACCGATTGTTACAAATTCAATAAAACGAAGATTTAAAAAAAATATATAATTTTGTATACGGACGTAACATCCACACGTGTGTTAAATATCACAACTCTATTCTTATTCATACACATACACGGACAGGCAGACATTAGAGTAAGACTATAGGTTTTTATATTGTTGTAGTACTGCGGATAAGACTAGTGGACCACCCGATGGAAAGTGATTAGTCTCATATAGTTCACAACACCAGGGGCCCAATTTTGCTGATTTCGTTGGGATAGTGTCAAATTTTTATATTTTACTAACTCTCGCAAGACTCAGCTCTAAGAATTACCTGTCGATCAACGAAAAACACATCGAAATCGGTCCTATAGTTTTAACGTGAATCCCAAACAGACAGACAAACACACAAGAAATCTAAAATAAATTGCATCGTGACCTTCGTCGTTTATATAATCATTCCACTTGGGTTTTTTTTTAATAGCTTCATGTACAGACACTACGGGCCTTACTTATAATAATCAGGTTAAGAAAGGATTAGCCATCTCTTAAATAAGAGACTCCTAAGTCCCTAATCAATGGCCGTTTCAAATAAAAATTGCTATTTTGCCTCTTAGCAGTCACTTAAACTACGTCTCGATATTGGTTATTTTTGACAGTTCGATGCGAGTTACTTTACCACCACCTCTTATCCTTAAGAGGAGTTTATGGGTAATATATTCCTTAATCAGTTGCTGAGCAGTTTGTTAAAATTTAACAAACCTCACAAAACCAAGTATAGTATGATGATAAAAAGTGTCTCAGTTATCAAGTACTGGTGTACCATTACCACGCGCTGACGCCGAAACTCGTGAGGAAACCTGTAATCAAGATAATCGATGTACGAGACTTCCTACCAGTCTTTGACGACGATGGATACACTGTCCGTTCCCACAAAATAGAGAGGCCCAAGTCCATGAGATGTTTATGGTCTGATATTATGGTAATAGCAGACTATACTAAACCCACCAATGATGTGCACCACAGATGGAACATAGATAAAGCGCTTTAAAGCGGTGACGTGAACATGTTTACCCGATGTATAACTCGTTAGAATTGCGCAACAATATCTCAACATGTCACAAGTTCAAATCTGTGCAGTGAACTCGGTCGTAGCGCCTTATTGGGGGTCTTTCCCTCCCATGTTGTTTTGTCAGTACACATTCTTATTATGAAATCATTTAAACATTTACGGGAACCAACGGGGTAAACCCATGCGGCAGAAGAATTTGGAATCAACTTGATTTCACATACACACCCATTGATTAAGTGATGGGTTATGAAATAGAGAAGCGGACAATCAAAGCAATCATCCGTGCAGGAACGAAGAAAGAATACAATTTCCTGCGGCCGGGCGACCTGTCGTAAGAGGCGACAAAACAACCTACAGCCAGGTGGTAGGGCATTTACTGGATGGCTACCACCCCTGGTCAAAGGTGTGTCGCCATAACAACCTTTAGATGTGTTCCGGCATTAGTGACCAGGTTCCAGTCTCCCTTAAGATAGCAGCAGCGCATTTGTAGCACCTCTGGTGTTGCAAATGTCCATATGCGATGTTGACCGCTTTCCATCACGTGGGCCGTCTGCCTGTCTGCTGCACTCATGCAATAAATAAAGTAAAAGAAGGCAAATCGCATATTAATTATTGTCGGAAATGTACATAATTTAAATAATGTTTATTTTACGTGTTAAATGATAAGATGTTATTTTAACGTTTGCTCTTTTATATGTAAAAATATTGGAATTAACTGTAACCTTCGCCAATATTCCTATATTCAGGAGCCTTAAGAACAGACGAGCGTGCATGACAAGAGCTTTGAATGTCAAAGAAGCAAGTGAGGTGTGTAAGAATAAGCCTGAATGGCTCTCTGTTGCTCGTGCCTACCCGAAGTGAAGTTATGTATGTATGTATGTATGTATATTTAAATCAGATATAAATTATCTTATACTAAAATATAAAGCTGAAAAGTCGTTTGTTTATTTGGTTAAAAGCGCTAATCTCAAGAATTACTGGTCTAATTTGAAAAAATATTTCTGTGTTAGATACCCCATTTATCGAGGAAGGCTATTAAGGCTATATATCATCACGCTAAGACCAATCGGAGCAGAGCACCAATGAAGAATGTTTCAAAATAGGGGGGTTTTTAAGACAAATTCTACGCGGACGACGTCGCGGGCATAGCTGGTCCTGATATACTTTCATTAAAAAGTTAACTTGTAAATAAGTCCTTTGGGCTTAATTAACTCGCAAAACTGACGAGTTAAGTCGTTGTCATTGTACGGGTTATTTTACAGTTAAGTAATAAGTTGTCAGTTAAGTCGACGTCTGTCCAAATGGGTAAAGAATCGCTATTTAGGTCCTGAAGGACTTCCCCGCAGGCCCGAGGATGGTGTCCAAAAACATTCCCACTGCGATATCAAAAAACAAAGGTCCTGATTATGCTACCGCCATATACAAGTTACTTATGATTATGATAAAACACAAGATAATAAATAGTCTTATAAACAAAACTTGCTGCAGTCACGGAGGAACTTCGTCGGCGAATTGATTATGGAAGACGGAATTATGATCTGCGATACTTTACGTGCTAATGGCGCATTAACCATGACTTGATCCATATAAGACAAAAGAATTAATTAATTATAGATTTCCGCCTTCATAATACATTTTATGATTCATCTCAAGTCTCAACGCTCCGACGATTTGATGGTTATACCTGATGATTACTCAAGAACGAGGTAAATGATTCAGTGATTGAACATGGCTAGTTTGGCATTGATCAATAAGGATTATATTATGTTAAAGTTTTTGGGTGGACTCGAAAGGTGGGAAATACGCACACGGCCCAGCTCATGGAAAGTGATTACAATTGCCTCTGGACATTTACAACACTGGTCTTTTAGATGGTATAGGGGGTGTAGATAGAGGGATCAGACAGCAAGAATAGGATAAAGGTTAGGGGGTGGGGGAAGTGGGTCATCGGAACTAGGCTAACCGTTTGCTACCAACATTCTGTGAGAGTGCGGTATCACTTGGATCGAGCTGGCCCCAAGGGCTGTAATTAAGATAATGTTTATCCCAGTACGGCTTTATCAGATACAAAAACGTTTATAGCTGGAGTAGGTACACCATGACAGGTTGACGGTCCACCTGATTGAGGACGGTACTGTCGCCCATGGACATTTACAACACCAGAATCGCTATCATTACATTGCCAGCCTCGGACCGGACGACACAAAAACCTGATCAGTAGTAACCAGTAAATATTGTTACGAGCTACAGGACTCGAATTAAAATGCCGTTGGAATTACTATAGAATTTATTAGAACTATACAAACACGTATAACACAGGTACAAATATAACTGGATACAACCAGTACAAACTGCACGATTCAATAACACGCGCAAAGTCCGTCACTATATCGCTTATCGAATGTACACGTCTTGCTTTGATCGTGGTTCTCGCTAGACTGCCTCACCCCTCCGTTCGGGCATTCCTTTTATTCTTTACAAATACAATATGCCTCGACGCAAAACAATAATAACAAAAATTAGTTCGAAACACCTGCCTCATGACTGCCATAAAACAAGTACGATAAAAATAGAATGTTTTTTTAAATTACAAATTGTAAACACAAAGTAAACAAAAGAAGTCCAAATGCGGGAAAGGTAACAAACCAGGTTTATGGCAGGCAGATGTGCATTCACTTTTTGTCGGCATGTAACAATATTTTAAGAAATATATATCGAGTACCTTGGTTCTCTTACTGATATTATAATATCTAATTCTATCCATAACAGTGAAACCTAATACAGCTCGCTCCATATATACGGTTGAGGTACACAAATCCCTTGTGTTTGTACTGTCCGATGCCTTCATTAGTGGAGGTGGTTCCACCGCCAATCTGTCACGCAACGGATGTCGGTATACTTTGTAAAGATAGTCAGTGAATCGCGGCATATTTTCAACGTCTTTGAAACGGCCAGCCCTTTAATTGATACATAATGCCACGGAAGAAGTAAGTATACTCAGAATTATATTTTCCGAGTGAAAATATAGCTCTGTAACGAGACGATGAATCTCAATTGTTACGATCTTGACGTGAACTTTTTATTTCATCGACATGCATTAATCTCTTCATACAAACGTTTATTAAATGTGCTTTTACCGGGCCCTTCTTTAAGACACCTTTTTTATTGCAAGATTTCAGCAGACAGCCCACTTGATGGAAAGCGATTACCCTCGCCTATGGACATCTGCTACATAAACGATGCTACAGATGCGCTGCTTCTCTCTAAAGAAAGACTGGAACCTGACCACGAATACCGGAACACCACGCAAGCTTGTTATGGCGGCATACTTTAGGTAAGGGGTGGTAGCCATTTAGACGGGGAAATGCCCCACCACCTGGCTGTGGGTTGTTTTGTCGCCCCTTACGACAGGCCCGGTCGCAGGAAATTGTATTCTTTCTCCGTTCCTGCACGGACAGCTGCTATTTGATCGTGGTGAATACGTCATAGTCGACCGGTAACAACTGTCCCACCATTGTCATATAATGTTTTATCAATCTCCCTCCATCCATTCTCTCTACATGTCCTAATTCGTATTGTATTTATCTAAATTTTAGACCACAAAAAAAGCATTAAGTATTTCAGTTATTTGTATAATTTGGTCAAATATGTTTAAATACTAACATTTTGATATTTTATTATGTAAACAAAAGAAAAATAATCTTCATTTTCTCGCAAAAATACAAAAGTGTTGGTTACAAAATAAAATCATTGAAATAAAATTTTCTGATTCTATAAAACAAATTAAGCAGGAGGAGACAGGAGTCCAAATTGAGAAAAAACCCCATCAATTACAATACCATTTGGTTTTGTTGTTGTATTTAAGTATGTTTACTATAAATGTGTGCATGTGTGAATGAATGCGTGTGTGCGTAAGTGCATGCGCGCTTGTTTGGAGTGTTGTGTCTGTATGTACGTGCGTCCAAATGACCTTTGGTAGGTATCTTTTAGTCATGTAGCGTTTAGGAGTTACATATATACTGGGCAATTGTCATTCCCAATCCCATTCTTCTAACAAACTTCAAACAATACCATCTTGCACTAGCCGAGGTCATATATTTGTAAAATTGCAAGACAACCCTATATGTCTCGTTGGGTTTTTGTGACGACCTTCACGGTTAAAAGTTGTCCCGACCCAAGGCGTAAAGGTTAACGGGCAAGGTCAAGGCAGTTGCAAGATACGAGTAACAAAAAGTACAGTCTGCAATATGCATTTTACTGTTTATACTAATATAATACTTTGTATTTTCGAAAGAGCTATGTGTGTTCATATATAATATAATATATATAACAACCCACAAATGTCCCACTGCTGGGCTCGGGTCTCCCACTATAGGAGAATGGACAGTATACCCGTCACGCTTGTCCAAGGCGGCTTGGCAGGTTTGAAACATCGGTTATCTCGATGTGCAGGTTGCATCACGATGTTTTCCTTCAGCGTTGTTAGCACGTGGTAATTGTAACAATATGCCCATTAGGTCAGAAAAGAACCCAATTGGTGCATGCGTTTCGGCCAGGATCGAACCCCCGCCCTTTTTGGATTTAGGACGCGTGCGCTAACCATTACGCTACCACGGCTCTCTGATATGTGTGCTCAATAGTTTCCCGATTTTTGATTTTGATTTGATTAATATAAAATATAAGTATTCCACTATATCGATTCAACGATTTTGACCAATTTTTTGTATGTGATCTGTAGATCCTCCTAGTGTAGGTAATTATATACTATAATTATGAATAAACATGTATAATGGACTTTTTAATTTTATTGTTGAAAAACAGCAGACAACTGTGATGGAAAGTGGATACCGTCAAAGACATTTAGCAATACCACAGGTGTTGTCGGCCTTGAAGGAGAAACTGGAACCTGCCCACTAATGTTCTGGCATCTGATCTAAATGTGTCGTGATACTGACCGGCGATTATCCCTGTCTACACCATATAAAAATGCATCCAAGAAAAAATCCAGTCAGTGTTGTTGTTGTTATTATATTATACTTACGACGGCTTTGCTTCTTTAAATTACACTACATTTGTGATTATCTTTGCTTATCAGAGCATTAAATAAAAGCTTTTTATAAAATTAAAAGATATCATTTAATTAAATAAAAGAAAAAAAGCTTTTCAAAAAATAAAAAAGATATCAATTCAATTAATAAAAGGTGCGATCGGTTGCAAAACTGTCCTTATTATCGGGGGTACGTCCAATAAATTGAAATGAGTTCATGACATTTCCTACACAGCTTTTGCTGGATGGTTTTTTTAATCAAATAAAAAGTCGTATTTAATACTTAAAAAGTTGCACGACAATTGCACCTGCCCTTCTTAACCTTCGCAGGGAAAGTCAGGGGTGATTGCATGGGTTTCTTTATTATGAATAATGAGCACTCGTACCGTTGATTCAAGCATGGATTTGAATTATTTTACATTCCATAAAACTTGAAGAGAGAAAGAGAGAGACCATCATCATCCTAACATTAAATTTCGGTTTCATTCAGCGCCTCTGCCTCATAAACTGGGGATCACTTTATTTTTTTTCTTCACTTCGCATATTCTTCGGTATCCCTAATTGTGAGAGACAATTGGTACATATGTCTTCTCAAACGACGTCAAGCCAGCATTTCTTGGGCCTGCCTGCCTGGCCGGCCTGGGTTTCCATAAGACATGGACGTACGCGCGTATGTGAATCTCTTGCATATGCGTATGTGATATTCATACGCAACATAATCATCTCCGTGACAGTAGCTTTTGCTTATGACGCTCAAGTACAGGCCACGCTTCACTGCCATACAAAAACTACTGCCACATATTAGGGGTAACAACTCTGAAACAGATTTCGGACCATAGCAACGGAAAAAAAAATTAAAAAAATATCCCACTGGGACAGAAATTCGGGACCTATTTCTCTTAAAATAAAGTCATCCTGCCATTATTCTCAATTTCTCATCACACTAAGTGGACCGATATTTGATCCACGACGATCAGGACCATCCTGTGTCTTTGGCTCCCGTGGTTTTTAAAATACGGAGTCGCGGAACAAAGAGTTGGTTTAGTTGGTAGGTCCAAGCATGCCATTGGTAATCCAATACTACCCTATCGTTGCCTTAGGGTGTCCGTGACGGATTAAACATAGTTGATGAAAAGGTTGCCATGCATTACTAGGAGTAAATTGCAAAAACGGAGAAAGAATATAAATTCCTGCGGCCAGGCAGCCTGTCGTGAGAGACGACAAAACGATATAAATCGACATTTATCTCTCCGGATAGCTACCACCCCCCAGCTAGTGTATGCTGCCATAACAATCTTGAGTTGTGTTCCGGTATTGGTTGGCAGGTCCCTTTGGTGTTTCAGGTGGGCCTTTTATTTAATGGTGGGGCTCCCCCGACGTCGATTAATCAATCCTACCGGCGGCGTCGCGTATACCCACTAAAACCCCAAGGGAGCCTTTATTGGTCTGGGTGCCGGGTCACGCAAAATCGCGCAAGCATAACACGCGACCCGGCAGGCGGTGGGCCGCCTCGTAAATAGGGGCTGCCTTTCCTGAAAAACAGGCGAGCACCAATTTCTAGCTCTTCGGTACTAGTAACAAGTCTATTGGCCATCGTGACTGTTTCAGGTGTGCGTGTTGAATCCAGGCTTATTACTTGGACTAAACTTACATCAATAGCACGAGATGTTGGGATTCAATTACTGACTCATAAGGCTTGATAAGAAGACGTTGCCATAACACAACCCTGCGTTCACAAAGTAAACATTGCAGCGATGAGTCACCGAGGTGCAAGGCGAGAACATCTGTGTGACATTGACAAGCTGAAAACGGCAAAAGCGGGCCGTCCACCTTCTCACAATACCTACTTGCATAACAATGCATCTGTGTTGGGTGTCATATGATGTTATTTTATCACCTAAGTTATTATTTGCATTAAATTACATTGAATATCTGTATATTTATTATATATATATTTTTTTTGTTACTTCTATACTATATAGGGGACACTTCAGCCGGATTTTTTTATTTTATTAAATATACTACTTTTATATCAGAGCTTAACATAAACATACTCTTTATTGCGGTCTTGGTTTTGCACAAATACACTGGTAAGTGTAAAGTATTTAGTAATTGGCAACATTCATATTAAACAGAGTTGATTGTTTTAAGTAAATATAACCGACATAGCTCGCAAAATCAGCAAGTTGAAATGGCAGAGGGCTGGTCACGTCTGCCGCAGGACCAATGGACAATGGAGCAAACAAGTCCTGGAGTGGAGACCGCATCTTGGTAAACGTAGTGTTGGATGCCCTCCAGCCCGATGGACCGACAACCCAAGCAAGGTCACTGGTAAGTACTGGATGACAAAATCAGAGGACAGGGATGAGTAGCGCAGTCTTGGGGAGGCCTACGTCCAGCAGTGGACTGCAAATGGCTGACAATGGGTATGTAATAAATAAATAAATTTTAAAAAATATATAGTAGTGGGCAAATAATTTTAACACATATTTTTGGCATCAGTTTCATTTGCAGTGGCTTCTTATACAATAGGGTAGTAGACAATCAAATTAGTGGTGCAGTTAAAACCTAGCAACTGATTTTTTTTTATGGATGTTTGTCCATTTTTGATATTGGTAGGTATGTGATGTATTGTTTGAAGTTTATACAAGAGAAGACTATAAAAGTATGATATTACTCGCAATAAGCTTCATAAATAATTTAAAAATGGCATATTGTTTAAGTTAATAACATTTTTTTTACTAGGGTTTAAAAAAGATTGAAATGCACTTTTGCTAGGTTTTGTAACCATAATAGGCGAGACATTAATTATTTTTACAATTTGTTTTTCATTTCTCCTGCTAACATTGCAGCACATTGCTAACATAAATAATAATATAATAATAACAGCCCATAAATGTGCCACTGTTGGGCTCAGGCCTCCCATTATAGGGTAACTAGTGGACAGTATACCGGCCACTCTTGTCCAAGGCAGCTTGGAAGCTTTGACACATCAGCGATCTCGATGTACAGGTTACGTCACGGTGTTTTCCTTCACCATTGTTGACATGTGGTAATTGTAACAACATGAATGTTAAGTCAGAAAACTGCCAAGTGGTGCATTTGTTCCGGTCAGGATTGAACACCTTTTGAGTTTAGAATCTGTGCACTATCCATGGTGCAGAACTTAAAATATTCACATTTCTATAATTCCTGTATAATTTTACAAAAAATAGTAATTTTTTATCTGACATTCAAAATTAAAGATATTTTGAATGTCAGATAAAAAGTAGTTTAAATAAGTGTGTATGTATGAAAAGATTAATGAAAGTTGATGAAGTGAAAAGTGTTTGTCAGGATAGTGGCAGGTGGAGATCCTCGGTCTCTACCTACCCCAATGGGAAACAGGTGTGACAATATGTATGTATGGTTTGAGTGGATTACAGAGGGTTTTTGTGAACTAGTTGCTTTTCAAGTTTTAATTACTATTTGCAGCCTCAAAGGGCAACATATGAAACATACAATAAAAAAATGTGTTTGTCTAGGGATACTTGAAAGAAGTGATAACTTACATGAGAAAAAGGGAAGCCAGACAGACTAGGCCGTAATGGCCGTGTAATGTGTTATGTTACAAAGTGATTTACCCTCCCATAAGAAGTTATCACTTCAATAACACTGTAATCTAATCTTTTTTTTTACTAACCATTGTTTCTTAATGAGATTATTATAAGTAAGGCCGCTAGAGTTCTAGACATTCTGAGTGAATCATGCATTTGGTGCTATTTTTTATTATACTAATATTAAGAATGTGAACATTTGTGAGGAAGTAATGGATCCCTATCTCCACTCTCACTGTCACTCTCCCATACAAAAAATAACTAAATGGATTTTGATAAAACTTAATACTTGATAAAACTATTAATTTTTAATATGTTTAAAATATAATAGCTATTACAGCCTTACTTTTTTCTTTAAATGGATTTTAATTTTTCATACTACAAAGTATCAAATTGCATGGAGTATTTAGCTGTAAGTAATTACTGAATTTGTAATGATTGTGTTTTATAAAGTTGTAAACAGTGTAGGGAAACATCTTGAAGGAACCTTCACATAAAGATTACTAAAATATTAAATATATATATATATATAATTAAGAACCAATCAGAGCAGAGCATATTCCTCAAGCAGGGTCAAGGCTTAGTTTACACTTCTGATCATTAATGATAATAAACCCAAGATCCAAGAGTGAGATGGATTTGTCATACAAACATTTTCATTTTTAAGACAATTGTCTATCTTACAATCTGGTTCTAAACTAACCAGTTATAGAGAAGTGACCTAAATAATAGAGGACATGTATTAAGGTCTATGTTTAAAAAGAACATGTAACAGTGAATAATTACAGGGCAGTAAAAATTATATACAAATATAATTTTTAATAGTGATTGTCATGATGAGTATAATCATCAATGAATAGATAATGTGTTTTTGGTGGTATAGATATCATATAATTTATACAGCATCAAGTATACAGACAAGCTATATAATTGAATCAGCAACAACCCACCTATGTGAGTTACTATGAAGTAGCTATAAAATAACCTTAGAACAATAAAACTTGCACTAAAGTCGCAAATAGTATGTATAACCTATAAAATATTAAAACTACAGTTATTTACTTTTCTAGACTTACCGATAGTCGCGAACTCGTCCGGTGTCCTTCCACCGGCGATCAACCAGCGGCACCAGTCAATAGTCTCCCATTCGTCTATAGCCTTGCTAGGGTTCAAGAGCACGTCTAGAAGCGGACCTAAGTGCTGGGGAGAACCGCTGGCGCAATCCGCATGTATGTACGCAGCGGCCCCCCTTTTGCCCTTCTTCATCAACACTTGGGCCGTTGAATTCGCTAACATTGTAACCACTGTTAAAACTTCACAAAAACCACAACCAGCACATAAGTCACCGTATAATTTGGTCACTCACAAACTCACGGAAGAAACACCATTTCCAGTTTTACATAAGACAATGAACTGAAGTCTGTTACAACGTTGCGACGTAACATATTTGCAAATTATTTACGCTCCATCGGACACATTTACAATTGTGCGACGTCGTTAATATAGAAGAGATTAATAGATTAAAAGCAAATATAATTAATTTCGATAAACGAAAATATGCAATGCAGAAAACAACTCGGCCATTCAATAAGTGTTACCAACTGCCATCTTACTACTTATTTACTACCAATTTTAAGACAATTTCTTTTTAGTAGCTTCTTTTAATTTTTTCAACGCAATACAGAAAAGAAATTTCCAAATACGCAAAAAAGTAATCGACAAATTTTTAACCTTTAGCTCATTAATAAATTTAATTTGGGCACGAAAAAAAAATCAGATTTTCTAACCAAAAAATACTTTAAGGTTGAAACACCGATCCAAAAAGCATATTATATTTGACATTTAAATTAGACATTGAAAAATATCAGGTACACAATTTCTGCTCTCCATATATTCAATATACTCTTTGATTTCTGCGATTAGGGATGGATTTGTTAAAAAATCATTTCTTCGTGTATTTTAGGAAATATTTGGGACCGAAAAATTCAGCGCTGGAACTTGGGATCGTATTTTATTCCATTAACTTACTAAAAATGCCATAAATTATTAGAGATAGCTAAAAAAATTTAATAAAACTGAAATCCAAACAGGTAATCAAATTGTTAAAAAATTAATATTCACATTAAGCATTGAGAACCTCCTCCTTTTTTTAAAGCCGGTTAAAAATAATGAAATCCTTCACTGTGCGTAGACCGACACGCACTTGTCCAATTTATCCAAAATTTGAATGGGGGAAATTCTGAAACAGTATTGTTTTGACGGGTATGGGGAATTTTCGTAACTTCAATCTGGAGACCCTGACTTCTGATTATAACATTCATCTCAGTGGCTCTCCTCTAAATAAAACAAAAATAAAAAATGTACGGAAACTAGCTCCATCAAGGGAAAGAGGGGATCAAATGTTATCAGTAGTTTCCCTTTATTGACTTAAGATGGCGCTGTACAATATCATTGAATAATTACAACACGCTGACGAGATCTCAAGAGGAAAACGTAAACTAAGTGACAGTCCTACTTAGAGATTTACTTTATTACACTAACACATTTTGACTTTAGACTCAAAAATTGTGTTTTATTTTGGTTTTTTTAACTGTAAATTTATTTTGTACTTATTGCAATTAAGGTTAAGTTAATGGTACTTTCTTGTAATTGCTAGGAATTAATATATCTGGCAGTTGAAACGCCACGAAATTATAATACGGATTGAAATGTCATCTATCGAGTGAGGTGATGGATGTTTTGGTATTTTATGTTCGAAGCTCTTCTCATTTTTTTATATATAGCGCATTATCTGTGATAAAATTTAAATGCATATATAAAATAGATGAGCCTCTCTGGAATAAAATATCAAACTATCATTTACCCGGTCGGATAGATGGCACGAAAATCGGTATTATATTCCTATGTACGCCACTAAATGGTACCTACAACTTGATTAAATAGGAGTAAAGGATAATAAATAGGAAAAAGGACAATAAATAATAAATAGGAAATAATAAGGTGGTTTGGGCATGTAGAGAGGATGGATGAAAATAGAATCACAAAACAAGTGTACGAGAGTATTGTGAATGGTAGAGTTGGTACCGGTAGACCACGACGTACACACCATGATCAAATAACAGAAGTGTTAAAACGAGGTCAGGTAAAAAGCATATCAAATAAACGTGCATATATGAAGAGGTTAATGAAAGTAGATGAAGCGAAAGTTGTTTGTCAGGATCGTCGCAAGTGGAGATCTATAGTCTCTGCCTACCCCCATGGGAAAAAAGCGTTATAATATGTATGCATGTGTATGTAAAGGAAAAGACAGATTAAAATCACAATTAAAAAAACTTATTTAAAATCACTTTACAATTTATGCCAAGAGTAATAAAAATGGTTTACATAATGACTTCATATAACATTGTGCGAGATTCACCAAAAATGACCTTAACTTGAGATATTGCACTGCGCCATCTCAAGTGAAGTTATGAGCAAAAATGAAAATTAATTATAATTTTGATTTTCCTAGGCCACTTGATGGCGTTAGTTTCCATTTATATTTTTTTCGTCTGCACTGCAGTGTGTGCTGCAAAGAGTATATTGTGTGCAGTGTGACATTTATAAAGGATAACGCATTAACGCCACAGAGTACTTTATATATACTGGTATAGAGTCAACAGTCATAATATATATACTAACGCACTCTATCGGTATACGACACTATTCAACGGAAAAAACCATCCAGGGGTCTAGTATTATTTTGATTTTTATATTAGACTTGGAAATTGCGGGAGTTATAATTTAACTCCTGCAATTCCCAAAAGCCTTTCCAAAAAATGTTTATTTCTTAGTAAATAAAACAACAATTTAGCGGTAGCGTGATTTATTATGTTTCCTTTTATTAAAATATTCAAAGGCATACATTTTCATAACATTTTTATCCACATCTAATCTGGTGCGTTAAGATGTCTTACTTTCAAGTTTTACCGCATCTGGGCACACAACAACCTCTTTCAGAAGAAGCCATAATCCAAGTCCTCAGAGAACAAATCTTTAGGCAAATCGGTGTTCAGGGTACATGCGTAAGTCCAACGTGATCACAGTACCCTAGTAAACGTGATAAGCGAAGTCTTCGGAGTCCAGCAATCAAACAAAGTTATCGAAAAATAATCAAAACACAAACAAAGTACATACATTCACGAGTGTAACTCGTATCGATCGGAATGTCTTTTTGGTTTTGACATAATTGACATCTTTGAAATAAGTTTTTGGTAAATCGACAATTCATCAAAAATCCAGTAATTAAAGTTAAAAAGAGCTTTATAATATGAAAAAGGTGAGGAATAGAATTTACACACTTTAAAATATATTTATTAGCTGACATGGCTTGCAAAAACATAAAAACATATCAAATATTTCTTAAACAAGTATTAAGACAACTGCGTATAACGAAACATATTATTTTCTTTCATTTGGTGTTCAATTTGAGAACAGTGACATCTACTGCAATACGTAACTTCTAATAGAACGGAAAAAATCTCTAAGAAAAAATAATTGTACTGACTGTTAGACACTGATTAACGCCATAGATGATACACTAAACGCGTTTTTATACGTATTTTAGTGAATTTATATTTGATATATTGTTGTTTATTTTTAATTTCTCTTTCTCGGTGTTCCTCGCACAGAAAGTTGATTCGAAAAGATTTTTACGTGTTTAGGTTGTAGATACACATTCAGTTTATTCTGACAGTATAATTTAATTAAAACAACATGAGTGAAGAGAAAAAGGTTATGTTCCATGAAATGGAATTGGATGATCGTATTTTGAAGGTATGTATAATAATAAACGATTACAATATAGTTATAGGGTTATATGGCGCATTTATTTATTATTTGAGATACTAAGTGCATTTTGGGAGGTTATAAAAAGAAATAACCACAAAGGGTAAGGCTCTCTTAGCCTTTTAACCTATATTAAAAAGTTCGGAATTGTTCATAATAAATATTTTACACTGCATTTCTTTTATAGGCAATTTCCCAACTGTCATGGCCAGAACCCACTTTGATTCAGGAAACAGCAATCCCTTTACTCCTGGAAGGTAAGGACGTGCTAATGAGGGCAAGAACTGGTTCTGGCAAGACTGCAGCTTTCACAATACCAGTTATACAGAAGATATTGAATTTGAAACTCACAAGTACTGCTCAATGTATTAGGGCTTTGATTTTGTCACCCAGCAAGGAATTGTGTGGACAGGTGAGACACTAAAAATGTAATTCAGGTTAACTTATGTATACTTTGAATTCTTTTTATAAGCTTTTATTTAACTCTTAATGGATGTATGTATGTAAGTTCAGGTGGAATCTTGCAAGTTAAATTTGACCAACTTCCTGGTTTCCGATTGAGCTGAAATTTTGCAAGGATATGTATATCGCATAACAATGCAATAATATTGTGCCATGGAGCTGATCTGATGATGGAGTCAGAAGGCAGACATAGGAACTCCTGTACTTTAGTAACAAGACATAGTAACAAGAAACCCCATCATGTTTGGACTCGTTTTACTTGTCTTGGCTAGCACTCTGCTGCTACATGATATCCAGGATCTCAAAAGCTTGTATTTAAAACCCTTAAAAAAAGCTTATTTATTGTTAATTTGTTAATTCTCTTAATCAAAGTATAATCAAACACATCCCATTGACAGCTATTAGTGTGAAGGTATGCATAATACAGACCTAAATATAACACATAAAAGAAAAGTGTTTAATCTCTGTCTACTTCCAATTTTAATATATGGATGTCAGACTTGGTCACTCACAGAAAAAGAACTCAGTAAAGTTAAAGTTTTTAAGAACAGCATCGAAAGAAGTTTAATAAGAGTCAAGTTGAAAGACAAAATTAACTTATCGACAATCAATCAATTTACTATGTTCAAAAACGCATCAAGAATAATAAAACAATTGAAATGGGACTGGGCCAGATACATAATAAGAAACAATATAAACAAATGGATACAAAAAATAACTGAGTGGTACCCTAGAGATGGTAAAAGGCGAAGAGGAAGACAATACAAGATGTGGGAGGAAGATCTTAAACGAACAGCAGGAACATTGTGGTCCAGAACCTGCAAAGACAAGGATAAATGGGCAGCAAGCAGTTTGAGGAGAACTTTGTCGAAGGACAAACTGAGAGGGAGACCAAACTAGATACCAATTAGTGGATTAGGTTTTCTTATTTGTTTTTTTCAGCAATAAAAACTATTTTTATTTTATTTCTTTATTTTATTATTAAATTTATGAATTACTTTTAGATATCATCAGTTATAGGTGATCTAACAATAAAATGTGCAAGGGAAGTTCGTTGTATTGACATTTCATCAAGTGGAGATACTCAAACTCAAAAATCTCTGCTATCAGACAAGCCCGACATAGTGGTGGCAACTCCGTCGAGAGCTTTAGCACATTTAAAAGCAAATAATATGAGGCTTAAGGAAGATTTAGCAGTTCTTGTAGTGGATGAAGCAGATTTGATATTTTCGTTTGGTTATGAGGATGAAATTAAGGAACTGTTGTCGTAAGTTATGTTTACCAAATTGTTATTTGATGAGTTTGTTAATAATCTTCCTCAACTATATTCTGTGTGTAAACAGATATATATAATTCACAGTCAGCATGGAAATGGAGTCAGTTGGAATGATATTCACATTGGCTTACAAAACTGTCTAATGACCCATTCCTAAATGTAAAATATAAATTTCTAAACATGCCTGTGTCCATACATTGAAGCTATTTAAGAAATAAACATCTGGTATATACTATATAAATGATGGAGAACGCTATGCATTATTTGTTGTAGATTTCTTATCTGTTAATTTGGTATTCACATAAATACTATGGGGCCAATTTCGATGCAGTTTTTGCTGATCGACAGGAAATTCTTAGACTTCAAATCAGTGTTACTTTTTATCCGGGGAATCCCGTGGGTATATTCCCGGGAGCGGTTTGAAGTTGTTCAGGTTCATAAAAATAGGCTTTTTCTGAAAATCTTAGGTACCATACCTTACATTATTTTTTAAATGCTGTGACACTTTGTGTCCCCGGATTTCCATAGGAATTTCGACTCAAGTGTAGACGAAGTCATGGGCATATCTTAATTATTTATACATATATTCATGTCTCACTAACTGTTCCTTTGCCTTACTATCTATTACTATTATAAAATTTGACATGAGTTTCATATAAGTATTGTGAAAACTGATGGTAACCTGCAACCTAACTATACCTGCATAATTTAAGTTTGGGATACCAGTTTGTTAACTCGATGCTGCCATTGCTTTCATGCAAGTGTTGTTTATCTAATATTTAATAATTTTATGAGGAATCTGTAAAATTATCTTCCTTCTTTCAGCCACCTTCCAAAAATCTATCAGGCAGTGTTAGCATCGGCAACACTATCAAATGATGTGTTAAGTCTTAAGAAAATTGTTCTCCGTAACCCTGTAACCTTGAAACTTGAGGAACCTGAATTGGCTCCATCTTCACAGTTGCAACATTATCATTTGTTTGCGGAAGAAGATGACAAAGCAACAATATTGTATGCATTGTTGAAGTTGAATCTCGTCAGGGGAAAGAGTATAATATTTGTAAGGACTGTGGATAGGTGTTACAAGTAAGTGGCATTGTCTCTATAAATTGTGTTACTTTTTTAAAGTAAGTTTACTTGTACAAAGTTCTGACAAGTATTTTAAGTATATTTGACATTATTTTAAAGTTTATTATTCAATATGCTACAATTTTTTTACCCATTTTTGGCTAAAAATGCGCCGACGGAGTTGTATGAAATTTCGCACACTTATAGTTTTTAAAGAAAAGGAGTGCAGAGCGCTAATATTTTTTAAAATTATGCAAAAAACAACATTAAATAAAAAAAAACATGACACACTGATACATATGTATTTGCCACTCGCATGCATGCATACTCCTTTTTATTTTATTTTATTATTAAAGTAAAATTAACAGTGTAGCCTTGGCGAAATCTGTGGTTACAAAAGTAGTCTTTGACAACAGAACCTTAGTAATGTTCACACATATAATTTAAATTAATTATTATGGTTGAATTTTGGCCACGGGTAGGGTTGCCAACTGTTTTTGAGACATATAATGTAGTACATTTTTAAGTAGGGAAAAAAGTATTTTTCGTAAATTTTATTTATTTAGTCTCTTGGAGACACTTTTTGTGTGCACACACTAACAACTTTCCAATAAGTTTACCTACTGCTACATTGAAACACATCCGATGAGAGTTGTGTACACAATGTTGTTATATCAAAAATAAAACCAAAGGCGAGAAATTATTATCATCATTCAAGTGTTTAGTTCTAATTTGATAATATGGGATCTGATTTGATAATGGACGAGTCAAGCTGGAATTTCTATTTTCATCTCTATCATAACTTGGGGCTGGCTCGATCGGTGTGATACCACACTCTCAAAGAATCTTGGCACATAACTGTTATCTTTGAGCTTGAATCTTGTTGTGTACGATTATTTTAATTAAAAACACTAGCACATTTTTGCAGGCAACCTAGCAAAATGTATTCCCCCATATAATTATCTATAAGAACTAGATTTGAATCACATGAATGTAGTAATCTTGCAGCCGGCCTATTACTACAAGTGAAGCCCCCAAGCCCCAAAATTTATTTGTTTTACTAATTAAATATTACATAAGTAGAATTAGTTTTTTTAATTTAATAAAATTGGATCGTATTGGTCTTACGCCAAAAGGAAGGTTTGCGCTGAAAATCAGCGTTGTGTCGGAAATAATTTTGGCACAGGAATATGCTGAGTGCAAAACTTGTTTGCTGAAAATGCGGCGTGTAAATTTTCAAATTATGCTCTGTAAATAATAATGTATAAAGTATGTAAAAACGTAGCTATTTCTTCAAATAAAGTTTTTCTCTCTTTCCCTCATCTTTATAAATATATTCCAGATTGAAATTATACTTGGAACAATTCAAAATTGGCTCGTGCGTGTTGAATTCTGAGTTACCAGCGGCCGTCCGCTGTCTGTCAGTTGACCAGTTCAACAGGGGAAGGTACCAGATTATCATAGCATCCGATGAGAAGGCTCTAGAAAAGCCCGACGGTGGTATACTGCCTATAGAAGAGAGGAGTAAGAAGAAAAAGGTATTTTGCAAACAATCATTCTCATTTTTATCATAGTTTGTAATTTAGAAATGTAATATTTTCTTAAGTTTTCGCGACTTGTATACAGAAAACTACGTTATAACTGTTTTAAGCGAGGTAATTTATTTGAGTTTTCCTTTCACCCATTTTAATATTATATCAAACTAGCTGTCCCGGCAGACGTTGTCCTGTCCTGAAGAAATAACATTTAGAAACATTTAGACTGCAATGCCACCTACCGGGTCCAATTGTAAATCAACGTCATTTCTTCTTCTTCTTTTCACTATCCTCGAATCCACTTGAACAGACACAAAAAAATCATTCAAATCGGTCCAGCCGTTTAGGAGGAGTTCACTGTCAACACACATACAGAAGAATTATATATATAAAGATTAGAGTAAGGCATGCTTGCTGAAGAGTTTCTTTGGGCGCTTCTTCTCTTCAAGCCACAACATGTGAAGCGGTGGTGTATAAGATTAGGCTCCCATAAAGTAAATAATAAGCATAAACAAAATTAAAACTAAATAATTAAAATGAACAAGTTGGCGGTAGGCTAAATAAAACTTTAACAATATTAATTGACACTTGTCATCTTTGTCATACGTGATCAAGGTCACTGAGAAGTGGCCGAAACGTCGGAGTAAAAAAAAACATAAATTACCGCGTTTAAAACCGTTAAAACGTAGTTTTAAGAAATGTTTTGTGGTTGTTAGAGATTTGTGGAACTAACATTCGCTAACTTAAATGTTTTAAGGCATTGTTACACTTATACTGGTACTCATAAATTTAATAATTTTCTTATTTCTGTATTATATCGAGAGTTGACAGGCTATTAGGTTCAAGCGATATTTTGAAAATGTGTCAGGAGGAGAGTTCGCATGTTTCATGACCCAAAAAAACACATAACTAATAAAGAATGTGTTATACTTGAAAAAAAGAGACATTAGGATTAAAAAATCTATTTTATTAAGGTATGGATATACATAAGCAACGTCAGGTGTTAACGAGATGCGCGTATGGTGAGTGGCATCCTCACCCCGCACGTCGTCCGCGCCGCGTCGCTTCTATACATTTTGTCTCGAAGTCTGAAAACCGGTAAAAAAATTGTTGAACCGGTTGTGAGGCTGTAACCGGTTCAACCTTTTTTACTTGGATTTTTTCTTCTGTTTTGTTCTCGCTCCAAGCTCAGTTAACCGGATTTTATTTTCAGCAAACATCGAAACGCAAGAAAGACAAAGAATCGGGCGTGTCCCGAGGCATAGACTTTCAGCACGTGTCCAATGTTATTAACTTCGATTTCCCACTCGACGTCAACTCCTACGTGCATAGAGCGGGCCGTACGGCCAGGGGGAACAATCAGGTGAGTTGTATATTTTGTCTATTCTTACCAACATTAATGCCCATATTATGGTTCGTGACAGCTTGAGATGGCAGTTTCTCTAGTGATGTGACGTCACATACCAATTAGTCGATATCAATAATTTTATTACGTCAATACAAAAACGAACTTAGATTTAAATTATATCTAGTTACTATGTATAAAAGGCGGCCTTATCGCTAAAAAGCGATCTCATCCAGACAACCCCAAGAATTAATTTAGATGTTAATGGCGGTGGTGGTACACATAACACATAGTACTAACTACTAACTTTTTAACAATAAACATATAAATGTGTGTATATATATGTCGGAGGGAAGCTATAAATCAGATAATTGTTGTTTGGATTTATAACGCACAATATTTTAAAATTCTTAATTCAATTTTATTTGATTTGTTAAATGTTTCTATAACTTGAAGATCGTTCTAACCTAATAAAAGTTATGAATATTGTAATTTCATAAACGACCAATGAGAGCAGTGCATGTCTTGAGCGGGGTCAAGACGCCCTCTATACTTTAGTGGTATCTACTTCGGTAGACGGAGGAGTTTTTGTGGCACATTTGGTTGGTGGCAACAGGTCGAGTTGGACCTTTGAGAATTGTAAAGAAAGTATTGAAGTTGAAAGTATGAGCGGTGCCCTGAACCCGCTGCTCGGTCTAAACTATGTTAAAATGTCTTTTAAATCTAAATTAAAAGTGTACAAACCGTTGGCCTCGTGTTTTATGCTCGCATTTTATCCTGATGACGCCCACTAAACCTGCAATAACTAAAGAAGATGTCGTGAGAACGAGGCCCTTCTCCGACATATATGTATATATTAAATGGATATATGTTTAATATACATAGCATACAAATACATATCTACAAAATATATAGAATAGAATAAACATTTATTGTATAAACTGTCACAATCATAAAATTACAGAGTTGTTCGAGTTTTTTGTTGGAACGACAGTTTGTCCTTTCGGACGTACAATACAGGCGATTGTAATGGTGCCTGGCCAGATGGATGTTTATAGATAAATTTAAATATTGTATGTACTCAACATATGATATTTACATTTATCCATGGAAATAGTGGCAGCTAGTGAAACTGCTAACGAGATTATTTGGTTTCAAAAGATTTAAAAAAAATAACTTTTATCTCTATATATAGATAATGGGTCCTCAATCAGGATCACTAAGAACCTAGTCGAGTCCCACCCAAGCATCAAAATCACATAAGAATTGGAGCGTTCTTCATACGTGAATGTGTTCAGGTTGGAAGCATTTGCTGATATACCGACGAAACTTCTTTATGGGCCCAGAATTCTAACATATTAGTGTACATATTTTTACTCGTATATAATTTGATTTAATTATTTATCTCAGCACTAAATACCCATTATTGTTACAAACTTTAACATCATATTACAGCGCTTTGCTTGTCTGATTTTTTATATTAACTTTATTATGAATGACGATGACCGCTAAAAAGGTGTAGATTTTGACTAATGAAGTGGAATTATTCACAAACTTTTTACATCGCAATGCTGAAACAAATATCTATGTCATATTATGAAAATAATCTTGAATAAGGTTTCACTGATTGGTAACCATTTGACAAATTGTTTCTTTAGGGGTCGGTTCTGTCGTTTGTATCAATTAGAGAAAAACCTTTAATGGACGCCGTAGAAGAACATCTGTCGAAAGGATTCAACGGCGAAAAAGTATTGCAGTAAGTGTCTTAGTTCATAGTACTCCGATTAAAGCTAGCGACACAACGCCTTTTTAGTAATCTTGGACAAATTAGCCGATATTACGTAGCGTTCGGCGTAATGCCGAATCTTTTGTCTAGCAGCTGTTTTTTTAACAACGAATTGTCGGCATCGTACTTTCGGCATGTGTATCGTTACACTTGGGGTTCCGAAACTTTGTGTAAAACTGAAGCTTTCTTAATTCGATTGATTTTTGTCTCTGATATAGCTAATTATTTTAGAAGAAAAAACTATTATCAGGATGTAGTATAGGTATTATGGTTACATCTCATGATGACATCATTTGAACATATCTCTTTGATGAACGACTAATCTTCTCTCTGACATCACTTAAATGCAATACAATGTCTCCAAACGTAATACGGATGTTTGAAACCCTTTAAACTTTTTATAGGAAATATGAGTTCGCGTTGGAAGAGGTGGAAGGCTTTAGATACAGGTCCAGAGACGCATGGAGAGCCGTTACCAGGATAGCAGTAAGAGAAGCGAGATTGAAAGAGATCAAGCAGGAGTTGCTTAATTGTAAGAAGCTACAGGTAAGAAATACTAGTCCAGTGTTGTAGCCAATATATTAAATATGTATACAGTCGGTCTTTTATTTATTTATTTAGGTTTATGGCTTGGCAACTAGGCCTTTTAGCCAAATTTTAGTTTATAATATAGTTTCTTCATTTTCTTAAGCCTATGTGTAGCACAGCTGAACTGTAGGTGATCGGCTAGTGCCATTCAACGGAGTTCTTGTGACAACTCAAAAGCTCATATTTGACTATTCAGTTCACATTTTTCACAAAACACATAACTACTACTCAAAAACTATCGATATCCTACAACTATTGTTCGTTTTAGAGTAATTTTAAAATTTTTCAGAAAACAAAACTTCAATGCACAACATTTTCTTTCAGTTCCCGCCAAAAACTCCATACAGTCGGTCTAATTTGACCGACTGTATAGATATTTAATTTTTATTGTAATACACAACGCTTCAATTAAATCTCGTAAACTTGATCATCCCAGGGTTACTTTGAGGAGAATCCGACAGACTTGGCAGCGCTGAGACGGGACAAGGCACTCCACACGGTGAAGGTCCAGCCTCATTTGGCCCACGTCCCGGAGTACTTGCTACCAGCAGCGCTGAGGAGTGAGGAAGCCGACGACAAGGACGCGGTGGACGCACACGAGAAGCCCGTGAAGAGGGAGAAGAAGAGAAAGAATGCTGGACACTACGGCAGCGCGAAGAGGCATAAATATCAGGTTGGTTCAAGTTCTTCTTTTTAGGTTTAAGGGATATTCAAATCAAATTCAAAAGTTTTTATTCAAAATAAGTTCCACTTTTTGAAGGTCATACATTGAAGTTAAAATTTACACTTACTCCCTATTCGATGTACACCGCTTCGCAAAGACAAATTCACACCTGCATACCTGTAGAGATTTTATTACCTTTGGTTTTCTTTTGTTTACTTTGTGTTTAAAATTTGTTATTAGAAAAACAGCCCATTGTGTTTTGTAACATTTTATGGTAGTCATTAGCCAGGTGTGATTCTAGGACAATCAGTCCACGCGTCCGAGAAGACATTGTTTTTGTACAGTATAAAGCACCTTGATAATGCAGATTTATTAAGAAGACTCAAGAGGACAAAACCTTTTGAGTTAGTGTTATAATACTCTCATAATAATAAGTTTAGTGCTATGTGCTAAACATTAACAAAACTCATGAACAAAGAGTCATCTCCTTAATAAAGACAATAGGAAACGTGTTATTGGACACATTCTTAGGCCCGCTTGCACAACAATCGTCTTTAAATAAAATTAGTTAATTTTATTTAAATCTCTAAACGCGTTTAACAGTAAATGCATTTACGTTGTCTTGCACGAGGCACTTTCTCATGTCATTTAGTAAAATGTTTTTATGCCATCGGTAAAACAGCCAGATGTGTTTCATTTCACGTGGCGGTACGTTTTATTGAACAAACACACGAAATTTAGCTTAAATGTTAGTTATTTCCTGTGTAAAAAGGATTTTACTTGGCCAATCTCAAATTGACATTTGAAATTTTGTTCGTTTGGTTAAGTTTATTTCGGAATTTTTAGCGGCAACCTGAAGAATGATCTTTTGCTGTGCGGTTTTATTTTCGATTTTATGGGTATTTAGCATTGAGATAAATAAAGCAAATAAAATTCGAGTGACGATCTGCAATTGACTTTTTAATAACTTACAATTCCATAAAGAATAATAAATATTAATTTATGAAAAGATTTGTTGAAATGGTCTTTAATGCAGAAGATATTTGTTTTCCCATCTCACGTTCAGGGTCCTTTTTATATTCAAAGAATTGTAGACAAAGATCATAAGTGTCTTCGCTGCCTCCATTACATAGGCGTTCTACCTCATCCCATACTTCTTTAGCGTTTTTATATCGCATAACTTGTTTTAGAATCTCATCCGTCATGTTTGTCGTCATTAGAGTTGAAACGGCACAGTCAATTTTTAGAAATCGTTGTAAATTTATATCATATTTAGCTTTAGCATCTGCACCATCAAATGCTGCAGGTTCATCGGGCTTTTGAAGTTTTCCTTGCAAAATTTCTTCTGTGCCGGGTATTGCCCTGCATGCTGTCTCAATACGATACCGCCAAGGCTTATAATTTTTACCATCTAGGCGCTTTTTTTTTACCTTGAAGCCTCTGCGATCGCCTTATACATTGTGAACGTCAGGTCGAGTACAATGCTAGAATATTGTATTTATTCTTTTCTAGTTAAAATATCTTTACTGGTTCCAATTTCTTAACTTTAGTACTCTGCTACCATGTCAGTTTGGACTAATAATGGGTATTTGGAATTGAGATAAATCATTAAAGCAAATAATATACGGTTGTCAATTTGTAATTGATTTTTTATAAATGACAATTTCATAAAGACATACGAGTGATAATGTTTAAACGCGTTTAAGGAGTTAAATAGCCATTTTTGTATGATTAACTTTGACAGTTCTGTAAACGTATTTACCAGTAAATTTAGCGTTGTGCAAGACGCTTATCGTATTTAAGGGCGGTAAATGCGTTTAGTGTTTCTTAAATAAAATTAAGGAGCGTCATGCAAGCCGCCCTTATTAAGTTATATTTAATTATTTTAGGTCAGATTTAAATTACTCATTAGTCTTATTTCCTAGATTAGATTGTAATTTTAATGTTGTATCACTAATGATGCATCATTAATGAAAAAAAAAAGTATAAAGCAATGCCCCAATTGGGGGTTCAGGAGTCGAGCGATAAACACAAGCGGAGCAACACTTGTGTACATTCGGTAATCTATTTAGTGACGGACTTTGCACGTGTTGTTGAATCGGGCATTACGTTTGGACTGGTTGTGTTCAGTTATATTTGTACCTGTGTTATATATACGTGTTGGTATAGTTCTAATAAAGTCTATAGTAATTGAAGACGTGAGTGGATGAAGGTGATATGTCGCATATTCGGTATTTTGCTTTTTTTTGCGTAGATGAAGGTTATAAGTCGATACCAAATGACTACAGACCTTAGACCATAGATATAAGGCATATTTCAAGAAATAAAGAGTTGAAAAAGGTGTTAAGTTCAATTCAGTTTAAAATAAAAGTAAAACTTTTATCTCGATTTACTCAGAATTGGAATTATGCGACTTATCACCTTCATACACTCATGTCTTCAATTCTAACGGCCTTTTAATTCGAATCCTGCAACTTGTAACAATATTGTAACAATTTAGAAATGCCAAGTCTGTACATCGAAATTAAAAAAAAAACTTGAATACACTATACAAATGACGGAGGAGAACACGATGCATTTTTTTAGATTTTTGTCGGTTTGTCTGTTTGTTTGGGATTCACGTAAAAACTACTGGGCCGATTTCGATGCGGTTTTCGCTGATCGACAGCAAATTCTTAAAACTTAAATCTGCGATACTTTTTTTCGCGGGAATCTCGCTAGTATTTTCCCGGGACTGTTTTAAAGCAGGTAGTATACATTTTTGAAGTTATATTTCTTTAGGCGCGTTAGGGAAAAAGGATGAGGGTATCTTTTTACGATGCGCGCGCGCACCGTCACACGAAAAACTTACACCATGAAGTTAGCTATAGTCAACTGACACCCTGAAGTTAGCTATAGTCAACCGACACCCTGAAGCTAGCTATAGTCAACATTTTACTTTTTCTATTGTTAGTGTCGTTTCTTCTGCAAACGTAGAATAAGGCGAAAGATAAAATTTTTGAAAAGTTTTTTATCTTGATACGCCAAAGAAGTATAACATCTAACGAGTGTACATAAGTTCACACACACAATTTTTTTTAGTTATGGCTCGGGTAGTATACATAGAATTTCATCTCATTAGCCGATTTGGATCCAATTGACATTAAAACTTTACATTTCTTCTTTTCCTTTGATATTAGGACTTGCTTGACATGTCAGTTTCTATATTTATCAGTAACTGGCCAATAATCGTATCTGATTCGGGGATGGAAGTTAGACTCCGTTTATTTTTTGTTGCAGGCTCGTAAAAACGACCCCCTGAAAAGCTTCGATGTGAAGATGAAGGCACCAGCCACCGGAGACACGTAGCCAATTTGTTAGTATATATATATATAGATCACAAAACTATTAGAAATAAATACTAGCTGTGCCCGCGACGCCGTTCGTGTGGAATTTGTTTTCAAAGCCCCCCCCCCAATTTTGAAACATTTTTCATTCCTGCTCCGCTCCTATTGGTCTTAGCGTGATGATACATAGCCTAAAGCCTTCCTCGATAAATGGGCTATCTAACACTGAAAGAATTTTTCAAATCAGACCAGTAGTTCCTGAGATTAGCGCGTTTAAACAAACTGTTCAGCTTTATGTATTAGTATATAAGATTGTTTTACAAAGTTAAACATTTTCTATTTTGACGCTGTTATGGTTGGGGACTTAATTTGAAAAACTACAATGCAGTGCAAACTCTATATAACGACACTGAAGGGACTGTGCCTTTTATAGCGTTATAGACCGATAGAGAAAAGTCTAATATTTTTGTCTGACGTCTTTCGCTGCACCAATAATTTAGTTGTAATTTTTTTACTTATTTTATGCATATCTTGCGATATTGAGACGTCTTGGTGAGTAAGGAAGTACTTAGAAATTTCGGTATAAAGCGGATAAGAATAAGATAAAGAACATACACAGTTGCGCAGTTTTTACAAATTTTGGCAACTTCAAAGGTACTTTTTACTACTTAATTGTTGTCGTTATTGAGAGTGGGTGTAACGTTATATAGTGTATCATTGTATGGAAGACAAGCTAAAGAAACCAAAGCTACGTGATGTCTACGCTTAAGGCAGCTGTCGTTTAATCGAGTGACGTTACATGAAGTTTACACTGTACTTTGTTATAGTTTAATTGATGCAACTTGATCGTTGCGAATTAACAAACATCTTTGTCCAAATGTGTAAAGTATCAAATACAAGAATTTTTATACATAGCACAAAACTATTTTTTGTTACATTACAATAAATAGATCAAATTACTTTTCAACATTATAATAATTCACAGATTCATGTAATCTCGTTTGATAGAAGTCTAACACAAGCAGACTTACTTGTATGATGCGGGATTACGGGCAACGTTTCGGGAACGTTCCCAATAGACAGTAATTTGGGACCTGTTTTTTTTTCACGAAATTGTAAATAATTAATATTAATTTGTATCTAAACAAGTTTTTCATACTACAAAGTATCAAATTGCGTGCAGTTTTTACTCTGTAAATAATTACTGCATTCTTTGTCATGTTTCTTTCTTATAAAGCTATGTTCATTATTAGTATTAGTGCGAGTGATTGTTGGTGAACTAAATAAATAAATAATGAAGTTCTTGCCAATATTGCCATATGAAAAATGTAAAGTGCAAAAAATAAAGATTTCCTGACGTGTGGTTTTTCTTTTCACGCAGCTCGCGCGGTTCGCTTCGTGCTCCCATCATTGTATTGGTTAGTTATCGAAAAGTTGGTTAGTATATACAAAAATCCATCCACGCGGTTGTGGAATGTATAAAATCGGTGATAAATATAACACAATTCCTCTATGTTACGTTACGAGATGTATAAAGTAACATGAACCTGTGTAACATATATATTTTTTTTAGTAACGATTCAAAATATATTTCATTCAGTACATTTTATTGTTTTAGTTTCTTATATTTTAAGTTTCAATACAGGTGTCAGAATTATATAATTCTTTATTTTTATTATAAGGGGCAAGCCATAAGGGGGCGTCCATAAATTACGTGAGGTGTTTTTTTAAATTTTCTACACCTCCCTCCCCCCCTGGTGAGATGTCGTGAGATTTTATTCAACCCCCTCGCCCATCCCCCAAAATCACGTGAGATTTTTCAAAATGTGAGTTTCTTACGTAAACGCGTTGGATTGTTATTGTAAAAAGAAAAAAACAAATTTGCTTCGTGCTTTTATTTACGACTAGTTAAGACTAGTAATCAATATTGCTGAGAGTTTAATTATAATAGTAATAAAAAATCAACAATAGAATAATTAAATCGTAACTACTGTGATTAAAAAATGAATACCTACTCTAATTCAGTCCATGGAGAATCATGCACGGTCTCAAGAGAGACTATTGGAACCAACATGTCCATATGATTTTCAGTACAATCATCTGCTCCTTCAACTTCGTTCTGATCTAGCCACTCTGAGCCATTGGCACTTGCACAAAGTAACTCATTAGCTCGTCTTGTGACAATCCGTGAGGGTCGCACTTTGCGGAACATACGCGCTTGCTTAGAATTAGTCAATGATCTTAATCGTGTTACGATTACGCTTAAGATTAAATCTTAAGCATGTATAATCTGGATTAAATGGAGCAAAATAGTATAATTTTTTTTTGTTTCAATCAGAAAAAAAATTGCGTGATATTTGCCGAGACCCCCCCCTCTCTCCAACGTAAGATTAGATGAGATTTGACTCGACCCCCTCCCCCTCTTAAACACCTCACGTGATTTATGGACGCCCCCTAAATTACGTTACATTTTAATGGGCATCGACGAAGTGTGACATTATGTGACTAGGGGGGTGGGAGAAGTCCTAAATTCCGTGAAGTCACATTACAAAATGTAATTTACTTAAGGTTTAAAACACGATATTTGAACTATTAACAAACAACTTCAAAATATTTCCAACTCTGTCAAATAATTTAAATGGAAATGAGACTAATTACGGAACTGCTGTTTTAATTTGCTAATTTATTGATGTAAATTTGCAAATGTGATGTCACAATATGGAGGAGTGTCAGGAATGTGACCAGCTGTGACTAGGATGGGCGTCAAAAATCATGAAATTTGTGCGACATATTTTGAGGAAGGTCCCTAACATTACTAATTGAATTTTCACTTGATCATACAATTGAAGACATGAGTGGATGAAGGTGATAAGTCGCATAATTCTAATTCCGAGTAAATCGAGATAAAAGTTTTACTTTTATTTTAAACTGAACTGAACTTAACACCTTCAACTCTTTATTTTTTTAAATATGCCTTATATATATGGTCTAAGGTCTGTAGTCATTTGGTATCGACTTATAACCTTCATCTACGCAAAAAAAAGCAAAAAACCGAATATGCGACATATCACCTTCATCCACTCACGTTTTCTATTGTATCTTGTTTGGTAAATGATACTTTAATGATGTGCATTATAATAGTACTGCAAGGAGGACACTGGGTTCGATTCCTGGTATGGTGAATTTCAAAAACTATTTTCTCCATTATATTATAGTCTGGGTGTAATTTGGGAGTATACAATACATGTGTTTGTCTACCGATTATCGTGAATTGTGTGTGGTGGGACCGCGCAGAAACGCTAGTCCCGACTACCAAAAATTGTACGTACGACGTACCCCAGTTTGGGGTAGTCACAGACTGACAAGTTCCGGCCGCAGTGCAATGGCCGGGGCCAGCCTGGGGCAACCGTCTTCCTGATCACGGTACACCCTACGCAAGGTTAGTATGAATCAATTGAACTTGGGCTTACCTATGTATTGTTGTTATGGGAACTCGTCATCGCGATTTAATTATTGAATCAGTGACATCTATTGTCATAGGGGGTATTCTTATTATGATTGTAATACTGTCAACGGTACAATAAGAAAAAAAGAAACATTTGAAATTGGACAAGTTTGAGGGAGATTAACGAAAAAGTTTTGACTGCCAAAATTACTAACATTTGCAATTTGCGCTTTCAAGGATGTATTTTATGGGCGTAATAGTGAATGATTTCGAATTGCATGTAAAAATATAAATATACATAATATCACATATATTCTCCAAGAAAGAAGTAGTAGTACTAAAATTCGCCACAAAGGCAGGCAAAGGAATATTAGTCCATACAGCCAATTCTGATGTATAAATAAGTCTTCATGTAGTAGCACAGTTGTATTGTAGGCTACCAACCGATGCCATTCAACGGAGTTCTTGTGATAAAAGGCTAGGTTTGGCTATACAGTTCACATTTCTCACAGAAACATGTAATTACTACTCAAAAACTATCAATATCCTACAACTATTGATCATTTTAGAGCAATTTTACACATTTTTGAAAAATGAAACTACACAGCACGGCCTTTCAGCTTCCGCCAATAATTTTTTATTACCAAGATCTGTAGGTGATCTGAGCGCAATAATTAGAAGTGTTGATATCCATCGACTTCTTATCAATAAAGTAATTAGCTTCCCAATTTATCATAAAATGGTATAGTGGCGAAATATTTTGTTTCTGGCAACACCACTGGCGCGCGCCTTCTATCTTCTTCAATGTGTACTTAACTTAAATTTTTTGAGTAGTTAATAATTTCACAAATGAGCAGTTTTGTTTATTTAATCTGTTATTTTGTTAGGTAAGTACGTACTTCTTTTTTCATCACTAAACTCCTCTCGCCTTTAATGAAATGACCTTTTTTTATCACGACACATTGAATAACAGATTAGGACGGTGGGCGAATCGCCTTGTTTGATGATGATTCTCCAACGCGCATCATTGGCGGCAACCGGGGTTTCTTAATACCAGTGCAAGATCATTCATTTTTGACTACAATCTAACTGATTAGCGCTTATTGTTATCAACAAATCACTTGAAACTGAAATATTTTAAAAAATCTATAGGATTTATTAATCTGGTTGCGGCCAATGATACGCGCGATTGAACGCTGAAGAATTAGAATCATCCAGTTACAAAATGCATAACAGATTGGGGTTATAGCGTCTTGCAACCACCGCATCTTGCGGCCGCTCGCAGTTAGTTCTTAGTACGTTGCCAGACGCCACGTTACCGCGATGCAAGCGATGTTGGATCGCACCCACCATTATAATCGCATATAAATTTAGCTATCGAAGATTTCCGCGTCCTACAGAGATTTAGTAGGATATTTGCCTCGTCTACTGCAGGCTTGATGAGGCTTAAATCATAAACGTAGTGGTCAATGTGTGTGTCCCTTGCGTCCTTGGCTCGTGAAGAAGGACCTTGCCACCTATTGTGTCCCGCCACGTTGATAAGCAGCAGCCGACTCCTGAACCAGCGCTATCGTGGGCGGGTGGTTGACTGTGAGGTAAGTGCAAGATTCTGTATTCTCTGAACAACAATTTTTAATTGGGGAATAAGGGATGGCATATTTTGAACACATAACGCCTATCCCGCGGAGATTGCTTGATTACGTCTCCACAAGTTATAAAAACACGAAGAAAGTCTAATAATTAAGAACGACCAACAATGTTTTATTAAGGTACAGCACAACCAAAAAAATTAAACAGATTTAGAATATCGTCTCTTATTCACTGGTTCTTTAATTAGGACTTTGGAGTCGCTGAACGCCCTGCGCATGGTAAGAGCTTGCTGCCTTATTGTGAGGTTAGTTGAGGATTGAAGCGAAGCCAACGGTCGGCTGAGGTAGTACCCATAGGGACCCATCTCGCGGCGTTGCCATGGGCTTGTTGTTATCCTGGTGACATACAAATTCAATGTTGGAGGCTTACCATAAGATATGCATAAGACGATTATTGGCCGATTCCTATATTTCACCGACGTTTATTTGCCTTACAATTGGTTAAAATTTGACATAAGCTCCAGACAAGTAATTTGAAAATTCAACCGATGGTAAGCCAAGTGAAAGAATAGTAAGTTACAGGAACTGGTCATAAAAGACCAACCTTCAGAAACGCATGGCTTTAAGATATGTTTTTTTTGTTGCTGCATAGCAAGAGAAGACGACACTGGCGTTGCCTCTTTCTATTCTTTTCTTTTTTCTATTCTATTTTTGTTTTTTTTTTTAAATTGGATTTCTTCAGCAGACAGACGGCCCACCTGGATGGAAAGCGGCTACCATTGTCTATGGACATGCAGCACCAAAGCTGCTGCTCTCTTAAGAGACACTGGTACCTGGCCACTAATGCCGGAACATAACTGAATGTTGTTATGGTGGCAGACCAGGGGTGGCAGTCATCAAGGCGGGCATATACCACCCAAGTAGAGTGATAATGAATAAGAAAGAAGAATAATGGTGACGTCCATAGAATTTATGTTTACCATATCATTAGTTGCGGTGCTTCGGGTCGGGGTCTGGTTTGAATGTAAGCTGCCAATGGCACTATGGCGCACATCCAAATCATCCATTGCTGCATTATTTTCTGGCTTCGGATTTCTTCATTTGTGATCAGTGTTTTATCATCCTGGAATCGAATTGGGGAAATCAGCTAGACTTTCCAGTGAGAGTTACGTTGTTATGTTGTATGTCCCTCTTTAGCGTGGACAGAGAATAAAACAGTATTTATGTCTTATACAGTTTTAATCACTGATCACACACTAGACATTATTTACAATATTGAATCAGAAGGAGGTCGTGGAGAGTAGGGTAAGCAGCAGGCGCGAGAACCGAGTTGTAGTGTAGTACCACGAATTGAATTTTTTTGCAATTGAAAAAATGCGTTGAATGCGTGCGACGAACTGTCTGTACTGTCGTTCGGTTTTTTGGATCGTTGGTATTTTCGCGCCAATAGAACAAGGTGGGAAAGTTGTGCGCGCGCTGTCACATAACGGCGCGCTATTTTGAAAGCATAGATTAATATTGGCTTTGCGCTTGAGTGCTTGCTTATAATGTTGGCACTACTGTCGCACACCAGTTTGTGGATATTGGATATAATTTTTAAGAGATCAAAGAGAAGACATACCTCGTAATAACAATATTCTACTAGGATCTTCAGTATTTTGACTAAGACCGTCCAAAAGTGTAAACTATATATAACTATCCATATGAATAGCAAATTCTGAAAGATGATTAGTATTTAATTATTATCACACTGAAGTAGGTATTGAACATTTTTTAAGTAAGTTTAATTTTAATGCCATGGATTTAATTTTAGATGAGACAATATGCTAAACCTGTAACATAATTTCCCAGAGTGGTACTCTTCTAAACAGAAATCGCCTGAAAAGAGCTGTGATGAGCCTTTGAGCAAGTGCTGCAGCTCCTACAGCCCATAGTACTGTAGGTACTATTGAAATAATACTCTCGCCGCATTTCGCCCATTCAATGATCTGTAAATTACACAACAAAATCATATTAAACCAAGCGTAAAACTTACACCAAGAAGGCTATAACAAAACTACTAGATCGCCGTAAAGAAAAAACATGTCAAATTTTTGGTACTACCCACAAGCAGCTCAGTGACTGAATTGTCTTGTGGTATCTGTATGGCTGTACTCAATTTAAAGCATATAGTCATCTTCATAAGTATGCTGCAAATATGATTTATTCTCGCAATATTTGGTGTTAAATTTGTTCCCTCAAGTTACTACCTACCGCCCGCTCTTAGCTCAAACGTACTGCTTTCATTGACCTTGCATTATATAGTTCTACGAGAAAGAACACCCTTAATCGTTTAAAGTCCTCATGCTATTTACCTCAAATCTCACGATTATAAAATATCGCCATAAAAAATTCCACATAACAATTTATAAGCAGAATGCAATGAAAGCAGAATCTTCACATTACTTTGCAGATATTTGCAGTTTTTTAGGCAAATAATTTTGTGTCACCATTATAATTTGGGATTTGACAGTACTGTCATGTCATAGATTTACAGATTCATTGTATGTTGTAATCTCTTTGGTTAAGGACTCTATAATAAAATCGATATGAAATTAATATTAGTCACGACACTAGCTGATAATCATGATCAAAACCATAACAAAAGTTAAGTTATTGTTCTAAAGTCAGTATGAGGGAGTAAGTAGGGTCTCATTCGAATGACTTGCTTTTAATCGTGACGTGACGTGACATTACCCTCAAGTGGTTGCCCATCAATCTTCGCCGGAATACTCACATTCTCACTCGTATAGTATATTGTTTCTACCCACTACTCCTCGTTCCTCAAGTTTCGAATTTCTTTATGTATTCAGTTACCATAATTTACGCCCCTGCACTAAATACAGAGTAAATACACCAGCATACATATTCAATGTTGCACTCTTTGAGCACATACATGCTGTTTTATAATAACTTTTTCACCGTCCAAGCTATAACTCATTCCAGAGACACATTCTGGAATGAATTAAGACTTATTGCAATTTTGGCAACAAAAACGACAGACTTTTTAGCTTTATCTATCAGTATTCACGTTGACCAACTTATCTATGCTCAGGGCTTTTTTGTGGGGCATCGAAAAATTGCCATAAAACTGTTTTTTTAAAATATATCAATTTTGGTAACCTTTACAAAAAAATAATAATTTTATAATAGGTTTTTTGAAATAGAGCTACAAACAAAAAAATAATAGACTTATAACTTTCGAGAATCAGCGAGCCCCCAAAACAGAAGTGACAATAAAAGGCCTGCCTATACTGATAGTATTTTATTTTGATTTTAGCGCATACCTGTTGTAGATAAATGAATCCATTTCACATTATCCAAAAACTTCTCTGACACAAGTTTCCCAGCTGAATCAACCGCTCGTCTAGCTTTTGGGTAAAATAAACATGAAATGAAAACAAACTTAAGAAACACGTTTAATTTATCATAATACTGTTGACATTAATTATAAGCTAAATATCATAAATAGTCCAGTTCGTGGAGTGAAAGTTTTGCCATGCTCCGCCAGGGCAAGTCCTCGTCACAGTACCTCTTTGGATGCGGTGGGGGTAGTACAACCCAACCCGGAGTTCGGTGCACCGCTACATACGCATCGCGTTGTCTGAAAGAACATATTATCCAGTTTTGACTTTTAGTTCTTCAAAATCATGATGTATTCGAGTCGAGACAAACCATTTTTGAAATCCTTTTTGTAAGTTGGTACTTATTAGAAATAGGGTAAGTATGTATTTTTTTGTTCATAACACTGGGGTAATAGGGTTTGCGTTTGCGCGTATCATCGGGCCTCTGAAGAGGTCACTGAGGGTTATGTGGGACTCCTGACTGTCGGTGTCAAAGAACTTGCAAGCGTCGACCGCGGGACTACCCACTAAACTACAGTGTCCCTCCGCATTATAATGAGGCGCTACGAGATCGTAATCATAGGTATGACTGCCGTGACACCTCGATGCAAACCGACACAAGGAGTGGTGTCCCTGGGATCAGAATACCCCACGGCACTGGGTGTGGCTCGCCAGGAAGTTACATCGACCCCCCCCCCCCGTCCCATCGGGAGAAGATGAGTAAAGCGCCGCCTGTAAACACCTCTTCGCCGTCTGCTACTAGGGTCCGCCTGCTCATCCTCCTCCCTAGGTTAAGTACCAAATCAAACATCTAGTTTCAGATTTTTCTTTCGGACTTCCCGATTAAACGAATTTGGAATTCTTTTTGCAAGCCTGCAACAGAAATTATTGCTATCCATTGTCCCCGTAACTACACGATATTATCGATTCTGGATTGGTGTGAGGAATTACGTATCCTAGAACAGAGGCGGATTTAAGCTGACTGCTACTCTAGGCTCTGTTTAAAATGCCGCTTGTTTAGGGTTCAGTTGATATTTTAACAAAACCGTAAGTAACCCTTATGTAATTGCCATAGCCAACCGTCAGTCTTTGTTATACATTCATAATCAACTAATTCATCGGTCGTTCAATTAGTCATTACATTTTTGCCTTGCGGGTAAATCCAGCACTGCCCTAGAATGAAATATCTTAGAGAAGGATAGTTCTGATGCTAAGTCCATGTTTTATTCAAGATTCAGAAGCCAAGTTACGTTCTTGCATATTATGTAATTGTACACTAACAACGACAAAGGATCTGAGTTTCTCAATAGCGTCAGCAGTTGTCTCGCTGGACTTGCCGACGACGCGGAGGCACAGCTCCGTGCTCGGATCCGCAGCAGCCCGTCGCCGGTCGCAGCCTGAGACCGCACTGGCCGCTCCACTGACCTCCACCGAGGACGCCTTCCTGCTGCAGCTCCCACTCTAGTTAACAACATTAGGCCTAAAGCTACGATTAGGCAGGCAGTCGTAACACCATCTGCTGGAAATATTAAGCAAACAATTTCGACTAATATCATGATGCAGCTATTAGCGATAAGACCGCCGATTTCTCTAGTTGCAATATTATTATTTCTAATGTGTACTACTTTGTTATGTGAAATAATAGTAGATTACACAAGAGGCAAAAAGTGACCTATTTAGGCATGTGATGGTTGACGCACGAGAGTAGCGAGAACGCTAATAGTTCGAGTTCCTAAATAGGCTTTTCACCTGAGGTTGACACTCTGCTTGTCATTTCGAATATACGTAGAAAGTAAATAAAAACTGATTACTTAAACAAACAACTACTTCTCTAATCAAATCAGACGTTAAATCCATATCTAAATCTGATGACACATCATCACTTACGTCACATATGCAACGTCAAGCTAAGTTTTTTTCTATGACACTGATGATATTAAACATTTAGCTCAAATTCGAATATCGACATTTGTAACAACAAAGGTGGTACCGCTCTAGAGAGCGGTATTCCAGATTCCAGTCTACCTTTAGAAAGGTAGACTGGAATCTGGCCACTGATGCCAGAACACAACTAAGGGCTGTTATAGCGACATACTCTAGACCAGGGTGGTGGTAGCCATCCAGACGGGCGAATGCCCTACCACCTAGCTATTGCATGAGTTCAGAAGATAGGTGAACGGCTCACCTGATGGGAAGCGGAAAGCTATAAAAGCAAAAAATTGAAAGCCGTTTAAATGACTATATATCTAGATAGAATGACTAAATATCAAATACCTACAATTACTAATTAAACACATATAACAAACTAGTTTTGAACACGTAGTCCCTAACAGTGTTACTCATATGTGCCTGACACGTATGGACTCCGGTTGATAAAAATAGAATCAAAAGCATTACGTATGGATGTCACTCCTGCTGTTGGGCAGGTGGTTCGGGTCGAAGCCACGCAGGCGCCGGTGAACGGACCCTACGAAACTGTTGACCTTCTGCATGGTGCTGCGGACGCCCCACCTCGCGCGCTCGTGCAGCTCGGCTTGCCTGACCCCACCAGCGGGGCACAAACAACATATTACAAAGTCGCTCTACCATTTAAAAAAATCACACAACAGATTAGAGAAGTTGAGTCTATGTAAGAAAGAAATAAAAAAATAAACAAACAAATAGTTATAAATAACGTATATGTATCAAAGATTAAAATATAAGGCACAAGAAACAGAAAAGTGTAGGTAATAATAATGAAAAGAAATAATGAGTATAATGCAAAAATACCTATCCTAAGAAAATAATTTTTCAGGTGGTAGGGCATTTGCCCAACTGGATGGCTACCACCCCTGGTATAGAGTATGCCGCCATAACAACTTTGAGTTGTTTCCCGGCATTAGTGACCAGGTTCCAGTCTCCCTTAAGAGAGCAATAGCGCATTTGTAGCAACTTTGGTGTTGCAAATGTCCATAGGCAAAGTAAGTAAAATAAGTATAGTAATACTTAATGGAGACATAGCAAAATGCCAAAGATCAAAGTAATGATTGACAATCAGTATCCAAATTTATTAAAGCAGTCAGTATTCACGCGAAGTGTCCTTCACCGTAAAGAGGAGTGGTCAAATTTAGTGATAGGTATTCAAGATACTTATTAACGCAGACGGCCCTCCTGATGGAACACGGTTACCATCGCCTACGGACATCTGCAAAATCAAAGGTGCTACAAATATGCGCTGCTTCTCTCTAAGGTAAGACTGGAGCCTGGCCACTAATGCCGGAATACAACGCAAGCTTGTTATGGCGGCATAGTGTAGGCTAGGGGTGGTAGCCATCTAGACGGGGAAATACCCTACCACCTGGCTGTGGGTTGTTTTGTCACTGCTTACGATAGGCCGCCAGGCCGCAGGAAATTATTTTCTTTCTCTGGCATCGACCTTATTGATCATTTGAATTTGATCACTAGAATATTGCTTAATTTTATAAAATGATCTATGAATGTGTAATCACGCCAGCGAAGCGAAAATACAATGGTCAACTATGTTATTATCAACCTTAAAAAGCTTAAATATACCAACCACTGTTCCAAGTAAGGCATGTTGAACCTTTGACAGTAATGCTTCCTTACATAATCAGCGTAGCAGAGCGATAAGAACCAGCACACTGTGATGTGGATCTGAGGCTGTTGCTGACGGAGGAATCTTGTCAAAGGACCGAGAGGCACCATTTCCGTTTGACCTCCTAGTAAGCCCGCAGTCGTCATTTCAAGGAGCATATTTGGACTCTGCAATTTTTTGGCCAAACATTTGAGTTATATCTATATAAATCCATAGGCGATGGTAACCACTTTCCATCAGGCGGACCGTTTGCCTGTATTATTATAGCAATAAAAATGTATATTAAGAAGTTAACAATTAGAAACTGGATTTATTATTGTATGTCTTTCAAGACCAGGGGCCATAAAAATGGCCCGGACTTTTGGAGGGTTTGCGTAGGGCCATGGGGAATTAGAAACTGGATTATTATTAAAACTATTATTATCGTAGTGTTTAGTTCTGTCCTAAGTTGCCCTGTCTGAGAGCATCCGCGTTCCTTTATGGTTTTCCTCTATTTAGACACTCTTCTATCCGTCATTGTAAGATTGCAAGTATATATCTATATACCTGACCATTGAAGAAGAATGTTATTTCATGCTCTTGACGACGGCGACGTTAAGCTAGGGTTGCTTTTAGAGGAACACCATGGACTCCCCCCCTGTTGTTGAAGAGGATACACTTTCTCGGGGGTGCCCTAGGTGAGAGCCAAACGTTGGGGTGCCACAGATGTTACACAATACCTATGCTTCAGTTCCTGTGACACCCTATAAAAGCGCATACGAGAGGGGGCAGATAAGGTTTAGTGGGTAGTCTGACGGCCGACCATTCCCCGTTCCTCCAATTGGATACCACGGTGGGCATCTGCCGGAGTTCCGCACATCCCTCGGTGTAAATCCTTCCCCCCAGGCCCGAGGATAGTTTCCCAAGAAACGACATTCTCCTTGCGTCTTCAAAAAAAGCGTTACTATTAGGACATTGAGTACTAATTGTGAACCCTTACAACGAAAACTAATTGGATGCGTTATAGCAGATATTTTGCCACGATAGTATGGTTTTCATAAGAAAAATATCACACCAATGTACGAACAATCTACTTTTACCGTTTGTCTTCCACTGCTACTGATTGTTTATATAATAATACTAGCAGCCCCAGCAGACGTTGTCCTGCTCTGAAAAAATATGACCCGATCCCAGCGCCACCTACCGGTGCCAATTCTGGATTTAAACCATCCGGGGACCCACTCAAACACACAAAAACAAAATCGCTCCCCGTTGTTAAGAGGATTCTAGAACCCGATCTCAGCGCCACCTACCGGTTCCAACGGTATAAAAACTCCTATCTTTCAAGTTGGATCAAACTGCACACAGTGTGCAAATTTGATTAAAATCGGTTGAGTAGTTTAGGAGTCCATCGCGGACAAACATCGTGACACGAGATTTATATATATAAGATAAAGGACTAGTCAAGAAAAAGTAGAAATGTAGAAACAAGTACCTATTACTATGTAGGAGATTTCAAACCTTTCACTTACATCTTTGATGAGCGTATCAAGATAGTACTGGAAGAACCTCATCGAACAGACCCAGAGGTGTATCATCAGTGCCAGCATCCCCAGCACCATTGTAGACTGCAAAGAATATCTTTTCAATGTTTTTTATTGGGGTAAACTTAGCCCATTTCATCACCGCTTCACATCAGATAGGGTGATCGATTAAGTCATACGATAACAAAGAACGAAGATATTCGTCCTTACAAAAAAATCTAGGTTGCGATAAGAAACCAGTTTTTAATTTAACTATAAAAATGGGCGTCTGGAATCACAATTCCTAGGTATAAACATGGATTCGGAAAGTGTTGTAGCCATCAAAGTCTGTCCCAGCAGTACTTATTTTGATCTGCACCATGTTGGTAGTTAACAGGCATAAATATATCTTACGACGAGGGTTTTCTCCAGTAAGGATACATGAGAGTGGTCTCCAGCTATGAAAATCGTGGCCTCGAGTTCGTTGTACAGGAAGAGAGCTGCTGCACTTGCGAACACTACCGTCGGTCCAACTCCCCAAACCTCGCCGTTGCAGCTCAGCCATTTCGCCAACGACTCCAAGTGGGAGTCGCAAAGGTTCTGTGAATATTGAATATTTTTGTATCCCTAGAATGGCAGACTGCCTGACGGTCCATCTGATGAAAAGTGGTTACCTTATCGTCGCTTATGGACATTTGCAGCAGCGAAGGTGCTACCAACATGTTTCCGGCCTTGAAACGGTGACTGGAACCTGATCATTAATATATAATATAATAACAACAGCCCATAACTGTCCCACTGCTGGGCTCGGGCCTCCCACTGTAGGGGAATGGACGGTATACCCGCCAAGCTTGTCAAAGGCGGCTTGGCAGGTTTGACAGATCGGTTACCCGATGTGCAGGTTGCATCACAATGTTTTCCTTCACCGTTGTTAGCACGTGGTAATTTTAACGATATGCACATTAGAAAACACCCTAAGTGGTGCATGCGTTCCGGCCAGGATCGAACCCGCGACCTTTGAGTTTAGGACGCGTGCTCTAGCCATTACGCTGCCACGACTTACACGGTCACTAATATTCGAACAAAACTCGGGTTATGGTGGCATTCTTAAGCCTTGGAATAGGTAGTAGTCAACCAAACCGGCAAACGCCCTAACATGACTGTGGGTTGTTTTGTTGCTTCTTACGACAGGCTGTCCGCCTTAGCTTTCTAACCTATATTTAAAAAGTTCGGATCTGTTCATAATATATAAATGTGCCGATAACTATATAGGTATATATATCTTTCTCCGTTCTTGCAAAAATAAATTGATGATCATTTTAATAGCCTATTGATATTATTATTAAAAATAATTTTGTAACACCGAGCGCTGCTCTTTCATACTCACGCAATCAGTATTAAAGCTCACAGTTTTGCCAGCCATACATAACGCAGAAGATTTTCTTTAAAAATTCCCCCCACATATAACATTGTCACTTAACCTCACCATTTAACGCATATGGTCACTGAAATTTCTTGATATTTTTCCAGTTTTTTTGGTTATTTTTCAATTTGATTTAGCGACTTTGACATTGGTCAGTTTTCGATTGATTCATGTTAATCGAGCAGGCTGTGGTTTTTTGGCATTAAAGACTTTTTACGAGATCTTTATAGTATATGTCGTTTTTGAAAATTAATAAGCGCCATGCAAAAAACAACCAACATTTTTAAAACAATAAATTATCAAGTAATTAATAATCACGTAGGTTATCTGAAATTAAATTAAAGGAAAAATAAGAATATACGATATCACGATTTTTCCCGTTCCACTTGTTTGCGGGCGTTACAACCACAAACTTTTGTGGAACCGCTATTCGACCCACCCCTTTATGTGTCGTTGTAAGCGTTGCGTGATCAATAGTTATGATGTCATTAGTAACGTTTTTGCTACGACTATTCCGACCACGGTCGCCATGTGGAACGGCTGACGGAGCATTTGGGCGTTGTGAATTACTAAAGGAACGCGCTGGAAGCCGTCTAGCTAACGTATTCGGGTCACTAAAGCCTAGTTCGAACTACGCTAGTAATTTAGTTGAGTATTGAATAGTTTAGTAACTAAAATACTCGCTACCAAAAACCGTTCGCATTACTGTCGAGTACAGTACACGGCGAGTAGTATTTTGCAAGATGAACGCTCAACGAAATAAAGTAAATAAGCTAATAAGCTACTGGCAATCGCTATTTTAGAAGAGGTGGATGAAGAAATTTGTGTAATAAAGAGAAAAAGCTTGAGATACAACAAATGATTAATAGAAGGACCTACGAATTGTATTCTAAAGGAAATAGCACTAGAAAATCAACAATAAAAAGCAACTAAAGTAAAAAAACAAAAAAAATCCCAAAGAATACTTTGATAGTTTGAGAATGTTTGAAAGTTATGTAATTTTTCTGTTAGTGATGTCTTTCTAACCGATTTTGGTTACGAGTAAAACGGCAGCGGTCAAGCACGCAGGATATATTTAGGTGCACAAACATTTGCACACAGGTGCAGACACTTGTCCTCACCCTGCTGGGCCCAATGGAGCGGGAACCGCTACGACTAGTTTCTGTACGGAAGTTTTCTCTTAGTAAAATCTTAACAAATGATTGAGTAAGCAGTGACGCGCGGTGGACGGTGCTACTCGCCAAAAAATAGATAAAGAAATGGATCGACTCGGCTAATCTACTCGACTAAATTTTTATTGTTCAGACACGTTTAGTTACTAAATTACTCGGTACTCGACTAAATTACTAACGTAGTGCGAACTAGGCTTTAGGAATTGCGTGGGTACTAAATATTGTTTGGGAAAGAGCATGCACTGCTTATATTAGGCAGTTTTTCTAACCTAATATATCGCTGGTTCCATATTATATACTTCTATACTAAAGAACCCCAAATGGTCATTTTGATTAATTTTTATACCAAAAATGTAATGCTTTTTTTAATGTAAAACATGAAATAAAACACAGTGATAGATTGACAAATGGATAGAATGCCCTGCAATGGCTGTTACAGGACATTTCTACATATTTGCTTTTTTATTATATTCTAAACATTTACCACCGAATACAACTTTCTAAACATCCAACACGTTACAACACTATTCAAAATATTTCTAAAATAAATTATTATAATATATAATATAAATAAATAAAACTTAAAAGATAAAAAGAAATACAAAATATACTGAACCTCGTGGGTACATGAACTATGTTTTTTTCATATTAATCATTTTTTTTATAAAAACACTTATTCTTAATGTATTTAAAGACGCTAAATACCACATCGATATTACAGTTTGAGTATAGATATATGCATATTACTAAATATAATATGTGAGTAACTATTATTTTCTTAATTATCAATGCTGGTATGGTGGTTGCGAAAATTACTTCGCAATTTTTTGAATTGCAAAATCAAATGTACATATCCATTAGATTAATATTTTTAGTTTAATTAATTATGAGAAAACATAAAACATTATATAATAGTATGCTTGGATACCATTGGTTTCTTTCTCAGGAACTTCTACGAATAATTTTATATATTAATTTTAATATGTATTATATAATATGAATATTGTGCTATATTTGGCATAAAGCTTATATTCACAACTCTTAAAATATAGTTACGTAGATACATATAGGTATATAAAATGTATTTGATGCTTTATATATATTTGAAATACTTTTCTACTTTATAAACATCTTAATCTAAGTCTGGAACTGTTTCTACGTGATAACCAACAAATGCCTTACAATACGTTAAACAGTATTTTTTTTAAAACATTTATATTTAAATTATATTACGATAACATACCAATTATTTATGAGAAATGAATAGAATTTTGGCCATAGACAGCCATTTCAAGAACATGGAATCTCTTGATTATTTATAAATCCCAATAATATATAACGTAGGATTTTAAATATATGTTATAGTATTATTTGACACTACTTCCTACAAATCTATGTGTTTATTCGAAACTACTTCAATACACAATACTATCTCAGTGCTCCCTTGAACTCAAATTATAATGCAAATATTACAATTACTATAATATTATCACTATATTAAATATTTTGTATGCATTATTTCTATATTCATTGCCCTGGAATATAGAAATATTTACATATTCCGCTTTGTATTTATTATAATATGTACCTATAATATAATAAAATGAGGTTTGCTCAAAATACTTTACCTATTATGATATATATTATATTTGACTTACAATACCTAACATTGCTACACATATATTTTATAGATGATATTTAATATTTGATGATATGAAGTATAATGTTCATTCTCAATAGATATATTAACAATCCTGTCATATACTAAATCACTACAATATAAAATATAATCATCAATTCCACGTCTGAAATAGTCGAAGAATAAACTATGGAAAACAATAATATAATTATAACATTTACTCTGGAAAGCTCTTAAATCTTACATAACTAGATGGCGCCATAGGTAATTTATTCTCCTCTCACTTTGTTACGATTTATTATTAAAAATATTTTTTTAAATCAAATCTATAACAGTAGACCTGTAGAATTTCAGCGTTTTGTTGATTATATCTAAAGTATGTTTTAAATAATAAACCGTAGCCAGTTTTCTGGGCACCTTATCCATAGAGACGGTAATCTGGGCCCAGTATTCCACTTACAGTCTTGAGGGACTATGGGTAGAATACAATACAAATAAGTTTTCTTTTATTGTATTCGATAATAATTAAATTAACATATTTAGCAATAAAAATTATTATTATTTAATTATTATACAATAATAAAATGTCCAAAAAAGAGGGGAATCACTAGCGCCACCTAGTCATGTAGGGTTTAAAAGATTTTTATAGTTATGTTTTTTCTAGGAAACTGCCGTTATAATATTTTTTCCACGCTGAAACAATTATTTTTGATTGGTACAACACTAAATACAACACACGCTACATACCACGGTTACAATACAAATATTACTTCAATAAATATATTATAGTCTCTCCAGCAAAATTTCATTATTTACACCTTAACAAATGAATACTTATCTGTAAATACAATCATTAAACATCCATCTACTACACGTTATTCGTTGTTTATATACTAATATATTAAAATTAACAAGTATATTTATAAAGTGTAGTTAATTAATAGGTAAGTATTTTTTTATATTGAATTAAAAATAAACTGTTAATTTAAAAAAAATATTCTATTCATAAAAAATGCATGCATAACAACTGTCACCATAGAAGTATTACAAACAAACGACCGAAATAAAGTTTATACAGACAAAGAAATATTACTTGCAGGTCATACATATTTCCCTCCGAGTGGTCCCTTTGCTACTCGTCGATACTAGGCAACTACAACTGTCTCAATGTGTTTTGTTCAAAATCACAGATAATAAATAATAAAATAACACTTATATATCCCTTTAATTAATTAATTATATAAGATTAATATTTTACGTAAATATATTCTACGATTCTATAAATGTTATATTAGACTGCTTTTAAATATAAATGCTAATATTTATTTTTTCCACAGAACTCATTTCATTACTTTACAGATTTATTATCTATATTATTATAATGTATTTTTATTTCTAAATAAATAGAACGCAACTTAAAATATAAGCGTATCTATGAATGTGTATATATTTATAATAAATATATAATACATAATTTAAATGCAAGATTCTAACATGAAGATAACCTCTGCAAAGAGCTTTAATACACCATATTGTCTTTAGATGAAAAGAAGTAGTGTCTACCTTAGATGTCAGTATGGCGACCAGCGAGATAACGAACTTCTCCTTCTGGGCACCTTACCTATAGAAGACATTGACTTAAGCCCAGTGTTCTATTTATCGTGTTAAGGGATTATAAGTAGAATACAATGTTGGGTAAACTATGCCCTACACCTATTGACACCTTATACAATGATTAGCACCCAATCAATTTATTCTTCTTATGGGAGGGTAAACCGCTTCGTTACGTAACGCGTTACGGCGCCAGTCTGTCTTGCTTCCCTTTCTCTCACGCAAGTTATCACTTCTGTCGAGCGTCTCGAGACGCACACGTTTTTTATTTTTTTTACATTTATATCCATTGATATTTATATCCATCAAAAATGCCCTGGATTTTTGGAGGGCTCGTGTGGCCAAAATTAAAGTAAATGTGGCGTAACATGGACCGACTATTATCGCTGTCTACGCCATATAAAATGCATACAAGGACAAGCTTCCTTTCTTTTTTTTGTATTGTGTTTGTACCTCGTTGTTTTTTTATTAATTTTGTAAATGTTTTCATGTGGACAACGTCGTTGGCTTCAGTATTATTATCACATTGTATTGTAACTTTTTTTTTCATATTTTATATTGTAGCTGTTTGTTGTTCCTTAAACAAATAAATAAAGCCCGGTCAGGGTAAAACTATTGTAGGAAATGAGAATATTATTATTGTTCCCTTAAAATAAAATATATTATATTTTTCTCAATGTTTTCAATAATCACTGAGGGGCGTGCCAATAATTGTATAGTTTACCCTAACTAAAATTAATTGAGGTTATATTTTCTTTTTATATTAAATAGTAACACTTCATTTTTAACACATGAAGTACTATCCTATTATATGATTTATTTAGTGTTAGATATTTAAACAATGTTATATTACACGAGCCATTCTACCGAGGGGGGTTTTGTGTGCCATGTACATGAATGAGCAGAGCCATTTGGTCACAGGCTGCAGAGTGCTGGATCGGTAGGCGGTATCGAAGTCACTTCAGGCCGTGTTACCGTTTTGATGCGCTGCAAATATTAAACACAATATTATTTACCAACATATTTTACACATGGTGGTGGTCAGCGTGGTAACGCCGCCAGCCTTTTGGGAACGTTCCCGGTAAGTAACTGTGGTTTGGGACCAATATTTTATCTATAATTATGCTCGATTTTTTCATTTAGTTTTAATATTTAATTTTAGGTTTCTATTTTATAGTTTACTTAGTTTAATTTTAGTTTATTCTATTTTGGTTTGTATGGTATTAATAATAATTGAAAAACATATCAGTGAAATATGTTTTCTATTCTCATATTATGAAAGTACGCTCAGCGTTGCCTAACCACAGAGATGAAAACAGTTTCTCGTCGCTGGGAAGCGATTCTCCCTGCTGTTAATTTAAAAAACTATGTGAACCATAGATAATAAATACATGCTACTCATGTCTCAACACAGCCACTTTTAAATTGCGGAAAAAGATGTACTAAAATTCGGCCACTACAGTAGCCGTAGTGGTAGCTAAGTAAGCTAAGCTAGGTAGCTGAAAAGTGGCCGAAACGAAATTACCGCGCTTAAAACCATTAAAACGTACCTAGTTTTATTATGTATACTAGTCACGAAAACAAGATTTTTTCTTGTTTCAGTGATTCGCAATTGGAACTAGCAGATGGCACTGGGTTCTAGATTATTATTTTTCAGGGCAGGTACTTTGCTGGGACCGCTAGCAGTTAATACGATACAATTATGCTTACGTTAGTACAATTCCCAGGCGTGATCAGCAGCTTGTATATAATATAAAGGGGTATACAGGAGACTGTGGTCCCAGTCATTATCCAACCCACGGTGATCGACCATGCAGGGTACGTGTACTCTCCCCCGAGCATATCCTCGTGGGCCAGTACCGAGAACACGAACAGTACTAGCAGGAACACGGGGCTGAGGACAGAAAGTATACTATATCAATAATAATAACCAGCAGACAAACACACATTGTATATTCCCATGCTAAAAAACTGGGCAACTCAGCCTTACGTAGTTTTAAATAAATTTAATGGTAGAAGAAGCATGAAAGTAGGATAAACACAGTTGAAATGACAGCTTTGAGAAGTATATGTGCGGTTAGCTTGTATTATATTGTAGCCGCAGACGTCCGATCGCCACGGCGGCCGCTCACAAACTGTTGCGGACAGAATCACTCCACTGACGTCACCCCCGTAAAGCCCGTGCGACCACGCCCCGCCTACCGCGGGGACATAGCTCGCTCCGTTAGCTGCTAAGCGTCTGCATTTTTGTAGTACTTTAGTAAGCGCGGAGCGAGCCTACATCATGCATTCCTGAATTGCAATTCAGGAATGCATGATGTAGGCAGACGCTTAGCAGCTAACGGAGCGAGCTATGTCCCCGCGGTAGGCGGGGCGTGGTCGCACGGGCTTTACGGGGGTGACGTCAGTGGAGTGATTCTGTCCGCAACAGTTTGTGAGCGGCCGCCGTGGCGATCGGACGTCTGCGGCTACAATATAATAGGGAACGTTGTGGATTGATAGAAGATGTAATAACAAGAGTTGATAGAGGAGTGTTGAGGTGGTGTGGACATGTAGAGAGATTGGATAAAAGTAGAATCACAAAACAGGTGTATGACCGTGTTGTGATGGTAGAGCTGCTACCGGTAGACCGAGACGCACACACCATGATCAAATATCAGAAGAACGTGCATATGTGAAGAGGGAAATTTGTTTCTTAGGGTCGTCGCAAGTCGAAATCCATAGTCTCTGTTTACCCTCATAGGAAACAGGCGTGATATTATGTATGTATGTTTGTAAACAATTTTAGAAAATATAAAGGACACAGTTGCTAAAAGGGCTTCTCGATGTGACCACAGCATGCTTAAAAGAAACATTCAGGTATATAATAACACTGCAAGAAGAAAGAAACCAAGAACCGAAAAGACCGTTTTCTTGCCAGGCGAAATCTGATTGAGGATCATAAACTGCGGCAAACGCAAGCGCAGGGAGGAGGACATGTTCGCGGTACACTAGAAAGAATCAAGATTGTAAATTGTTTGAACAGTATCCGTTCAGTGACGAGAACAGGGCTGTTTGTCATCGCTATGGAACCACTTGTTGTGCGCGGATTGCCAGCCATTTACCAAATTTTTATTCGAGATATAATCTGCTTCAAATCAATATATCTACTATTACTTTTTAATAATCATAGTAATAAGTTTCGTTACTATAAAAGATAAAGAGGTGAATAAACTACTTATGGTCACCTGATATAGGACCAGCAGGCCCGCCAAAACCAGCCCGGCGAATGTCCAAGCATACTCTTCACATCCTCAGAGAACCGGTCCACTCCGTACACCCAGCAGACGCCGGCAGCTTCGGCGAACACAACGAAGAGGATCGCTAATCCAGGGCCGTACACGTTCAGCAGATCAACCAAATATACTCCACCCTGGAGACCAAGATAAATGCATCAAATTTAATAGACCAAGTGTCGATATTGTGTCGGATCTAGACTATATTTTTTACCTATAAATATGTTTATAGTACGTCCTAATCTTTATTTATTTTTTTTTATTTTAGTTTATTTTTTAAGGTATTAAAGTTCATCATTTTATTTATTGTTGATCTCAATGTATAAAATCTATTGAAATTTTATAAATTTCAACTAATATTAATTATTTAAGATTAGCCAAGATACATTTTTTGTATTGTTTTAAATTGCCTTAGTTTTGCATTGTTTTTCAAATGCCGTGTCTATGATTACATCAAATTTTATGCCGCGTACAACAATGATCTGGAGAGAACTTCCCGCCGAGGTTTTCCCACTGCGCTACGATATGGGGTCGATGTTTCACTAAAGTTAAAACTGAAATCTAAGCTAAGGGATGGTTTTTTTTTAAATTTACGTAGTGTCGTTTTAAATGTAGTTATTAGTTATATGCGTAGTACTAACTACGTATGCTTAGTGTAGTTTACGAAACTAGTGTTGAATATGTAGATATATTAGACATAAATTCTCAAAGATTAATCACATCACAGATCCGACGATCCTGAACCTACATAAAAGAAAGCCACAAACGCGTAGGGAACCCGCCACGTCATCCGCTAAGTGGGAACGCATGAATAATGCAGTTGAATACATCACGCTACCTCAAGATAACACTATCTATTCAATTAAACGAGAGTTCGGCCAGTGTTTGTTTAACTTAGACCATGTAAGGTTAGGTAAAATATACCAAACATGTGATTACAATTTGACCCAAAATATCGTGATTTTACGTAATTACGACAGCCTAGTCAGGCTTATACCCTTAGTATAGCGGTCCTTGTACCGCAGAAATTGACCGCCAGATTTGCGCTTGCCAATCTTAAGCTGTGAGTAAAAAACAGCTTTAGGCATTCTTGTGTCTTTCATGCGTATAACATGACCACACGATCTCAGTTATCTCTGTACAAGCATTGCTTCCACACCACTTAACTTCGTCCGCCGCAGCACTTCAGTGTTAGATATTCGGTCTTGCCACTTCACATGAAGGATCGATCTTAAAGACTTCCTGCGGTACAGGAACGTACTCAAGCGCCACCTGTCGGCATGTGACATCCCAAGTGACGTCTGGGAAGATGTGCTTTGCAAAGAAGGGAGTGGTGTAATTCTATTGATAAGGCTGTTGCTGCCTTCCAAACGCAGCGAGTAGCAGGGTGGGCAAACGAAACTTTTGCCTGGACAATCGAGTTCATTTGATCAGCTAACGATAAAGTCCATTTAAGTGTAATAAACATTAAACCTCGCGAAAATATGGGAAGAACCAAAATTTCTTTTTCCAAAAAAAGTTTTTGTTCAATAACTTTTGAACCAAGGGTGGGCAAACGAAAATTTTTCCTGGGCAAACGTGGACTAACGATGGGCAAACGAATGAGATATTGTTGGTTTAAAAATTCGCAACTCGAGGTGCCAACTTCACAGAGCTCAAAAATTCATTATATAAAAAGTTGCGTTTAGCCCAGAAAGATATTAACTTGACATAGAGTGACAGACAGACAAATTTCAATATCTTAGGTACACTTTGCCATTTTCATTATAAGTCTTATTCATAGAAATTTAGAGTAAGTTTGAACGTTTCTTTATGGTTCTTAAAGAAGCGTTCTTTATTCTAACACTAGGAATAAGATCAGTAGTGTTTAATTAAAAAGAGCAGTGGAGGAATTAAATTGCTGCGTTGACCTAGTAGTTTTAACATCCCATTGTAAACCTTAGTAATAAGTCCATTAAGTAATCAAATTTAAAAGAAATATTTGGTGATCCTTTATTAAATTAATAAATATGAAAAAGAGGAAGGTTATAATACAATAATCACAGTAGATATACATCGATTTAGTACTTTGAAATGATTAGGTAGCGAGCTTTATATGTTGGATCGTATTTAACACCTTTCATGGAAGCAATATATATTTCCGCTGAGTCAGCGCACTCGGTGCTTTACTCACCAAATCCTCGTTTCCCTTAGTTTTAGCGGAAAATTTACGCTATTTTTATCTTACATGCCATAAATAGAACATTTGACATTTGGATTTTTATTTTTTATAAAATTCGTAAAAGTATTTTATGATTTCTTACTTATTAATTCATTGTCTTCAGGGCTCCTAATCTCTGAAGAAACGGACATGTTACGCGCCACTTTTACTCAAGAAAGGCTGGCGAGTTTGACACGTCAGTATGTAAAGTTTATAGTAATAAAAGTAATATTTATTCAAATTTACTTTATTGAATACAGACAACATAAAAAGTGTTTGTAGTCAGTCTGTCAGACGCACACCATCTGCTTTATTATAATTCTATAATAACTCCAATGGCACTTTAAATCGAGTCCTGAACTCGTAACAATACATTAACGCGAGCAAGGATGTAAGTATTACACTTAGAAATTAATAGCTTTACTTATAATCGTTTGTTAAATTTTAAGAAACTGCTCAGCAACTGATTAACGAAAATCTTCCCATAAACTGCTCTTAAGGATCAGAGGTGGTGGTAAAGTAACTCACAAATAACTGTCAAAAATAACCAACATCAAGAGGTAGTTTAAGTGACTGCTAAGAGTCAAGATTTATTTGAAGCAGCCATTGATTAGGGGCTTAAAAGTTTTTTATTTAAGAGATGGCTAATCTTTTCTTAACGAGATTATTATAAGTAAGGCCCTAAGAGCTTAGGCTCTTAATTTCTCAAGTATGCTTGGTCGTATAATACTTACATATGTTGTGGTGGGCAAGGCGCATATGTAGATGAACAGGAGTAAAAACGCGACGAATATTTCCCTGTGCCTTCCTAGCACTCGGGGATACTCGTCGCACAGCGCTGTTGTCACCGCTTCCAGTCCTAAAGGCATAATAAGAATTCTTTATCAGCCTTGAATATATGCAGCTATAAAGGACTGCAAAAAAGGCTGCTAAACTGTGAGATAGATGGGTACAAATGTAAAGGTGTACCAAAAAGAGAGATAGATAGATTGTCTGAAGCAGGGATCCCCAAACTATTTTGGGCAAGAGACCCCTTTTCCAAAATGAACTGATACCTCAGACAAAGCCAAATACTTTAAAAAAATATCTCTAGTTTTTTTTCATATTTATACAAAATATTGTCCCCGCAAATTGCTAATGCGCTGGAACCTTGTCAAATAAACATTCACGTGACGTCATAAGGAACTCGATATGTACGCGTACTCGCCGGCCAGTGATGCTATCGGTACTGAGTTTTCGGCTACGGTTACGTCACCAAAATGGCGGCCAGGCGCATTAGCAATTTGCGGGGATAATACAAAAATGTGCACGCTTAATGACTTGTTGAATTTTTTCAAAGCACAACAATATTACTACTAAAATATTAGCCATAGACATAGACAAAAGTTTATTGTTAACCAAAACTAAAATTACAAAAATGCACAACAAGACAATAATTACTTGGTAAAACAAAAGGCGGCCTTGTCGCTAAAAGCGATCTTTTCCAGGCAACCTCACTTAAAGGAAATTCTTAAATTATCTGTATATTAGTTATTCTTATAACAAGTGCGTACATGTAACACCACTTTTACAGTTACGAAATTGTGTTAGTTAATAGGGGTCGATTTTTAGACTTGGTCGACTCACAAAATCAGTTTATATCGAACCATGGGAAACCGATTACGACCCCAGGGAGTCGATATCGATCACTTTGGGAATCCCTGGTCTGAAGGATGACACAATCCTGCACCACAAAGAAATTAGATAGATAAATAAAATAATCGATAATAAATGAGCGAATGAGCGGACGCTACCTCCAAAAGTGCTATCCAAGCCCAGGGTGATTAGCATGAGGAAAAATATGATCGCCCAAAACACGGAACCGGTCATAGTGGCGATGGCTTCTGGGTACACGATGAAAACCAAACCCGGGCCCTCGAGGCCGACCTCCTCTATGCTCTTGTTTTGAACATGCGCCATATACCTGACGGAAAAAAACAAAACGAAATTATAAATAAATTAAACTATAGTAGAATTATTTTCTCTGTGCAGTTTGGGTCATAAATCAAACTCGGCCTCAGCCCGGCTAGGGCGGTGAGCATGTTGCGCGGGCGCAACGCCATTAACGATAAAAACTCATTCTTATCAAAGAAAGACTATCATTCTTATAAAAATCATTATTATATTTTTTACTGTTAATTTTAAACTTAGATATAAGTATTTATATATATTTTTATTATAACTTGTTACATTCTAAACTTTTGTACTTATAATTTTTTAATACATAGATACCTAATTAATCATTTATTTTAAATCATTATTATTCTTATTTTAATAAATACGTTGCTTTATCTATTTTATTACCAACCCACAAAATGACAAAACTAAATACACTATCGATAACATTTATCGACAACAATAATACGTATCACTATGCCTGCCCATAAGGCCCGTGAGTGGAAGAGAGAGTGAAATACTCGCTTCACTGCTCCAATTATTTATGATCCAAATTGCACGGAGAAAATAATTCTACTACAGTAATTAGGTATATTTATTTTATTTTTTAGTTTAATTTATTTAGTGTTGAAAGATATTATTTCTAAGTAAACTATACTAGAAATCAAACTAAAAGTAAACTATATATACAAATTAAACTATAAAATCAAGTACCAGGCCACGTACCAATTGGAAACGTGCCCAAAAGACTGGCCACATTGCTTCGCCGAATGACAACGCTAATGCGTTGCCCGAGGCATAAACCAGTCTTTTCGTCACGTGAGACATCCAACAGAGGTTTGGCTATGTCTCGATTAAAGCTTTTGCGCCTCAGGCCTCAGGCCCCCATGGTCCCAGGGTCTCGACCCCAAAAGCCGCAAATATGTAGCTATTTCCGATGGCTGAGTATTTGCGGCGTTTTAGGGCCTTCTGTTGTGCAGCAGCTGTACCGGCAGACATAATAGTGTCTGGAAGATAGAACGCTGCCAGAGTATCGACGCAAGACGCTTACCGAACTAACGGGCGACCCATCTTCCGGGGCACCAATGACATACCATTAGGTCTCTTGTCATTGTCGCGGCACAAGTCGTTCGGTTCTTAAACGATAGGTAGTGTGTAGTGATTTGTGTTCTTACCCCAATACCGAGAAGATAACAAATCCAGCAAGGAAACTCGTCAAGCAGTTGATAGAGGAAGTGATTAGGGCGTCCCTGTAACAATTGTTGTTGAACTTGTTGTAGCTGGACAACGCTAGAAGCGTGCCGAAGCCAGGACCCAGCGAGAAGAAGATTTGGGATGCCGCGTCAATCCAGACCTTAAAACAAAAATGTGGACTTTAAAAAATTTAACTGGCAGTAATTACTCTATTCGATTTTAATGTAATTTTTATTTTAAAATAATTATAAATATTTTTTCCAGGATTTTTTTTGACAACCCATTTTAATATACTAAATTTATTATAAAAAATAAGTTACATTCTATTATCAGCTCGGTGAAGGTCGATGTAGGGTCGGATCTTCTACTATCAGTAGTTCGTTGTCCACTGCGATAACTAGATGTGTGCAGCTCCCGTACGTTTGTTGAATTAAGTTTAAAGGTATAACAAAATCGAAACGAACTTACGACTCCACTGCATGCCATTTCTTGCACTCCTTCAGATCTGATGGTGATTATATGACAGAATAGGCGATTAATTAAATATGCAGGAATTGTTTTTGTGGTCTAAGTACCTTAGAGTTCTGCAGTTTGTGCCATTCGGGAGTTAAGTAATACCGTATGCCTTCAGTAGCTCCTGGCAATGTCACGCCTCTGGCCAGAAGGATTAGCAGTACCACGTAAGGGGCCAAAGCCGTCACCCACACTACCTGTAAATGTTTAAATTTGTAATACACTACATTTAGGATTGCTACCTCTATTCGACTGGGGACAGCGGGTGTAGTCCCTCATCACTGTTAATGCGGAGATAAAGTCGGTAGTTCAGGTCATCATGGCTTGTCGTGCGTCAGAAACGCCGGCAGAATACCACGCCATGCTGCTCTTCATCAGATTATCCGCCGGGCTCTTGGCACTGTCTGGTTCCCAGCCATTCCGAATGGACTGTGTCGCGACGATGGCAAGGGACCGGATGGGATGTCTTTTTTGCCATGGAAGATCGGACAACCATTAGTGTGGGATGCCACATGCGTTGACGCTTTGGCAGTGTCCCATCTTCCCGATACGGCTGTGGTAGCTGGTGCAGCTGCCACCCGACAAGGGTACCTAAAACGCCGCAAATATGCATCCGTTGGTAGTGGTTACATATTTGTGACTTTTGATGTCGAAACTCTGGGGCCATGGGGTCCTGCAGCCCACCGCCTTTATAAAGACCTATCAAAACGGATGATAGATGTCTCACGCGACAAAAACGCTGCCCTGTATTTTTGGTAGCACATAAGCGTTGCCACACAACATGGTGACGCGGCCAGCGTATTGAGAACATTCCCTACAGACGGTGATTTGGGACTCATCTATTGGTATAAATATATTTTAATTTTTTATATAATGATTGTAAATAATAATTGTTAAATATATATTTTATAATACTACTAAATATTACAGTTATTTTACTTGATAAGATTATGAGACTACAAAAAACTGGTCATCAAAGGAATCAAATGTCTGGTAATTTAGAGGCAAGAGTAGTAGTAACTAGTATCAGGGGCTTAGTAGTAATCGGACTACTAATAATTAAGTATGCCTACCTTTCCAGCACTTCGCACTCCCTTCCACAGAGAAAAATAAACCAGCACAAAGACTCCAAACACGCACAAAGCAAGGGATGGTTTTATAGGCCCCATATCGTCCAGTCCATTTGATTTCTGCTGTTCCAACACGTTGCGCCTAAAAATATTAAGTAACAAGTATGGCCCCACAGACATTTTTAAATAGAACCCGATAAATATATAGAAATTGACATGATGAATTTAGATCTGCTTTTAGTTTCTTGCTATCATGTATATTCTTTTACTTTTTAATGCAATATTTTTTGTGCAAAACTTTCTTTTTATCAAGCTCCAAAATACCATAATGACAACACGACAACTTCACAGTACGACTGTTAGTAAAATAAGGTAGAGACTTCCGATTCTTAACGAACATTTCCGAACTAGTTTTTTGAACGGAGCAAATGAAGGAATGGCGCTCATCGCCTCACCGGCCTCATCACTTTAAATGTACTGGCACGATACAAATGCCTTCGCCTTAATTGAAGTGGTACATTGTACTTGTTCAGTACAAATTTCATGTTACTCTTACAAGCTCATTTTAAAATCATCTACTGCCCAACTAATTGGCAATATGTAAACTAAGTGAAAATACGAAATAGAGAAAGTATTTCTAAATGATCATTATATGTTATAATGTTGAGAATTATTGCAATTTGTCAAATATTTACTCAAAAAATTCTTTAGCAGGCGTCGAAGCGTTAGGATTGGTCTGCGGTGCCGTGACAGGACTACACAAGGGTGTGTTCCATTCGTTGTTGCACGAAGTCCAAGGGAGCACAGAGTTGATTGATGCCACCGAAGCCACTAGGTAGTATACCGCCCACCCTATGATGGTGTTGTAGTACATCCCCATGTAGATGTCTATCATGCAGATAGCATACCCGACACCTGTGTAGAAAAATCATGGATGGATCATTATTTCCAGACACGGGTTAGTAGCATTTCATATAATACTTAGGCAACCAATATATCAAGTACATTAACGAAGAACATGGTAAGCGACTTATATAAAATTTTACAGGAGAGCTACCTTACAAATAATGCACAGGTACAACTTTAAAAACATCTTAGGGTACAACAACTAAGATGGTAAGTACTGCATGAGTTAAGGAAGGCAAGGGGCCGCAACTATTGTTGCAAACTTGGGAAGACCTACGTCTAGCAGTGAACTGAGGTTTGAAGACGACGAAACTCAACCTGCAGACTGTAGATAAATTGATAGCTTTATGCTCCTAACAAAATTCAACTTTGTAAAACGAGCAATCAATCAACTTATCCCTGGCCCGCCATCTCACAGCGAGTAAATCAATTAGCGAACGCGATGCTATATCATTTGATTACCGACAGATGGCGTTGATCCGATTTACAAGTCGAGTTTCTCGCGCATTTAATTAATTCGGTTTCAAATGTTTGCAGAGATTTATTGGGCTTTGAATACTGTTTTATTGCTTCTGATGCTGCGATGTGGGTAATTAAATGAATATTGTCCCTATTCTAACTTGTTTATTAACTTATGACAGTTTCTATTGTGATTAATATATATGCGGTTTCACTGCTTTATCCGTTTGAGAGAGTTGCAACCGCTGTACTCTTCAAGAGTTTATTTTACTTTGGCGTTTGCACGTCTATCAAGTTGCATATTTTGTGACACTAAAGCTCACATGAAGCAAATGACATAATAATTGTTGTACTTTATTGTTGTGGGTGACGCAATACAACAACATCACTTCGGTGAGTCATCTAACGCACAGATTATTAAAGCATAGACACTATACATAAATTAATCGAAATTAATAGATGTGAAAATAAAATGTGTTCTGCTTTAAGAAAAATATTTGAATTAAACTAATTTGTAAATGAAGTCTACTTTTATAACAAATCGAACCCGCATTGGGACATTACTAATTGATTCGTCATCGAGTTGTCAAAAGTAAATAAATAAAAATAGGTGTGCTGCTCGGGACGCCAGACAGAAGCGATAACTTAAACTAATCTAAGTTGAAATTGTTTAACTTGAGAAAAGCTTAGGTTATCACTAAAAAAAATATGTTTATTAATATGATAAATCAGATTATATATCAGATTTGATATAAATCAGATTTGAATATCTTTTATCTTTTTTTAATTTTATCTTTTGAGTATCCACACGAACAAAATGGAAATCCACTTAAACATGGAAAATATTCTTACCAGCAACGTACAGATACAAAATCTGCACACTTTCTTTGTGATTAGACAAATTACGGTCTCGAAGCGAAGAGAGAAAAGGGGCACCCATCTTTATCTAGCTGAATCGGCCAATACGTCACGGACAACGCAAATTCTGGCAAGAAATACTTTTTTATGATACTATACTTTACAGTTCAGTGGTTAATCCGTGTACTTTAGGTATTTGCAAAAGTCCGAAATAAGGGCATGTTTAGACAATATTTCTGGATTTCTTAGATAATATGAATAAATGATTACGCTTTATAGTGTTTTAAAAGATATAGCTAACAGAGATATAATTTTACAATACAATAGGTCTTATCGCTATTAGCGATTTCTTCCAGACAATCTTTGGATGGACAAAAAAATTGCCAAGAACAGAGGTATGTTGCATTATTCTCACTATACCGAATCGGTATATTATATATTCGTATATTTACATACATGATATAATATACATATACATACAATATACATTAATAAAATATAAAGACTAATAGAAATATGATATATGTAAATTAAATATTATAATTTTTTTTCATCTTCTCCCAATCATTTAGGGTCGGCGGCACAATATGTGGTTTCCTTGCACACTCCACTTTTCAAACTACACACCACAAATTATCATGTAATATTTCACACAATCTAACCTAACAATTTTAACTCATCAATATGTCAAGTTAAGATTTTCTGGGTCGTGTGATTGTTGTGTCATTTCAAACTCGTACTATCCTAGTTTTCTTCTTCTCAATTTTGCAGTAACGGGTGCAATTTTCAAAGATTCCCTTATGTACTCAATTCTCCCGTTATCCATGCTTGTAGCACCACTTCCATCTCAACATTCTCATCTCAGCTAAATCGATGTTTTTGATTTATAACGACTTAAGAAGACAACCGGAAATATATGTCGTGGTTTCTGTGATGTAGGTTTGGTATATTAGTATTGTCTTGAATACATATACTTTGGAATATATACAAGATTTCGTGATAATTGGTACATTTTCAAAGCCGAAAAGAATAAATAAGAAACTCATATCTCAATCCTTAGTGAGGTCATAAGTAATGCTACGTCTATTTTGATTGATGAATCGACTGGGTTTGAACTCGTCGGCTTGCTAGTTTAGCAAACTGATTATCACATATAACTTATATTTTGGTGTATTTGTATAAAAATACTTTTATACGGAGAACCATGGAAGAACAATATATCCTTTTTCTATTGTAGAACGAAGAATGCGCTTAGAAGTCAGAGGAAAAAAAATTATAGCGACAAAGATTATTTTAATACATTTTAAAAGAAGTATATTAAAATGGTAAAAAAATGTGCGTGTGTGTGTGTGTGTAATTCACACTAAGTAGAAGTAAAACTTCATAGAATATACACTCAGATATGAATATATTCCTATCACTTTTATTTCAGTCCAAATTGGCTCTATGTTTAATCATCGGTCTTGACTCTAATCTGTGATGCACAATATAAACCTTGTATCTCATTCTCTCGCATTCATATAGATTTATCTCTTTTTAGTGTCGCTTTTTCGTTTCATCGATTTAAAAATCCCAACGATTCTAAAAAAGTGTCACTTCAAAATTATTTATAATTCAAGGTATCAATCATCAATTATGAAAATACTAATATTTTCATAATTATTATAGCGTACAAGAATAATCTGCTGTTATACAGAATATTTAATACTGTAGACGCAGGAACGGAGGATATACAGAAATGAGAGGTTTTTTTCGTATAAATTCGTATAATTCGTTTTTACAATAAATTGTTGCGCTGGTAAATTTTGAACGTACAGAATTAAGTAAAGAAATGACTTGAAGTTCGTAAAAGTGACATTTTATCTGTCACTGTTCATGTGAGGTTTACGTATGTTGTGAATGTCGTTGTTGATGTAGATGTCAACTATCCAAAAGACCAAAGATATTCAATATACTCTTTGGACCAAAGGTGTTGGAGCCAGAACCGGAATAGGCATTATGTGTCTGAATAAATACATTAAAAAAAATGCATTCGGTGTGCTCGACGCCTTATCAGAAACGGTTGGCGACCAATGAAGTGAATGGTAAATATTGGAAGCACGGATTACTGCGGTCGCGACGCGCTGCCATTTCTACGTTCCACGTCGGTACGTATCTTCAAGGTTTGCATATTAAAGTTATTTCTGCAGCAGGGTAGATAGAGTTTCTCTTTCATCCGTGCAGGAACGGAGAAAGAATACAATTTCCTGCGCCCTGGCGGCCTGTCGTAAGAGGCGACAAAACAACCCACAGCCAGGTGATCGGCTACAGTATGCTACCATAACAACCTTGAGTTGTGTTCCGGCAGTGGTAACCAGGTTCCAGTCTCCCTTAAGAGAGTAACAGCGCATATGTAGCACCTTTGGAGTTGCAAATGTCCATAGGCGATGGTAACCGCTTTCCATCAAGTGGGCCGTATGCCTGTCTGCTGAACTCCTGCAATAAAAAAGATGGAATAACATATCCTTATAGTATGTGTTCATTTTTTTTGTATATATACATCGTTAAAAACATCTCGCTATGTGATAACCAAATAAACGTTTTTCCTTTCTTTACCTGTCTGTCTTTTACAAACTCAAGGCACCTGTTAAACACTTCTTTAAATATTAGTTTCTTGTGGACTGTAATTATTTTAATTATAAAAGAAAACCGCTCGTGCGTGTCATAATGACAATTTTAATAAACTGGGGGGAATAAACAGATAAAAAACAAAAGAACATCTATGTTCTAAATTTAAATATTTAGTATATTTAGAGGCCAGTACCATGTGATACCAACTTAATAAAAACTTTTTGTTGGAGATTCCAACAGTACTATTGCTAACTGGGAGGTTTTACAATAGGTGGTGTCAACACTTTGAATAAATTAATTAACTAACTCAGTTGGCTCAGCGACCCAAAGTGAGTCATGGCCTACGAAACGAGAGCACGCCACTTGCCTCTATCCTGCGTAATGTCAGGTCAGGATAGCTTCCACTCTATCCTTCCAGCGATAGTTGGAACCATCACGGACCACGATTGGTCGCCCCAAGTATGCTTTCTTCACTCTCCAAGTTCAGTTGGTTCTGACCCTCCAGCTGTCATCTTCTTTTGTTATAATAAAACTACGTTTAAACGTTTAATTTTCTTGACCACGGCCACTGAAAAGCGGCCGAAACGTCGGATAAACCAAAATCAAATAAATTACCGCGCTTAAAACCGTTTAAAGGTAGTTTTATTATGTGTACAAGTCGCGAAAACTTAAGAAAATATTATCTTCTTTTATTGTTGGGTCCAAGATTTTTCTGAGAACCTTCCTCTCTGTGACCAACAATTGGTTCTCCTCCTTCAGTGTCAGTGTCCACGCCTCACACCCATACATCAAAATTGGTCTAATGACAGTCTTGTATGCGCAAATTTTAGTTTTCCTGTTTAGGAGCCTGGACACTAACTGAAGAAATTAACAGGGTATCAATTGTGTTAATATTAGTGGACGTAAGTCGTAGCTTGCAAATTTACCCCGATTTCCCTGTTCTATTCACTCACCACAGATGCAGGGTTGAAATTTAATTGGAATAAACCATTGAAATCTCCCCTATCCACTACAAAACGCACTGCAACTTGACACCCCTCTGCGAGCTATATTCGAAATCATATAAGTTTAAAACACAACATAAACTTTGCATTTCCTCCTTAGACTTGTGGTTTCCTGGTACCCTTAGAAATACTTAACCTAAATTGTTAAGAGTGCTGTGATTTCCAATCTTATATGTTTATTATTTTGAACTTTTACACACGTTAAGCAAAATTTATAGTATTTAAATTTATAGTACCTATTATAATACTCGTATGTCAATTAATATGCTGTATCTAACCTTTGCCAATTTATCATTTCTGCCTTGTTCGTCACTTCTGTCCGTTGTTTTTTTGTTTTCTATTATTTGTTATTATAAGAGTGTTCATATACTAATCATTTTGCATAATTTTATAATGAATGCTTATTGTTTTAATTTGCTTTGTGAAGCCAAGCCGTGGCATCACTGGGAGGTACTTGCGGAAGATCAGCGCTAGTTGTGAAACTAGCATTATGCTGAGCAAGAGCCTTTTTAGGACATTACAATTAATTGTAATATTATTATATTATCATGTAAGACTTTCTGTATATTGTCCTAAATAAATACTTTTTTCTTTCTTTCTTCTTTCTTTCTAAAAAATAGTTTGGTTGTATGTTCTGTTTATTGAAGTGCTTTTATTTTATTTTATTGCACGATTTCAGCAGACAGGCAGACGGCCCATTTGATGGAAAGCGGTTACCACCGCTAATTTGCAACACCAAAGGCGCTACAAATGTGCTGCTGCTCTCTTAAGGGAGACTGAAACCTGGTCACTAACGCCGGAACACAACCTTGAGTTGTGTTCCGGCGTTATGGCGGCATACTCTAGGCGAGGGGTGGGAGCCATCCTGTCGGGCAAATACCCTATCACCTGGCTGTGGATTGGTTTGTCGCCTCTTACAACAAGCCGACCGGCTGCAGGAAATTGTATTCTTTCGCCGTTCCTGCATGGATCATAAATATAAAAAATGTTGTTATAGGGTATTGGCCTGTCTGTTGTGGTCCAGCATTAGCGGACAGGTTCCCGTCTCCCTTAAGAGAGCAGCAGCGCATTGGTAGCAGCTTTAGTGTTGCAAATGTCCATAGGCGATGGTAACCGCTTTTTATTTGGTGGGCCATCTGCCTGTCTGCTAAACTCTTGCTATATATACACCCTATTTTTTTTTTATCATCATAGTTTCATCACAATCTCGCCACCTCCAAGGAATAATACGCCAATTTAACTCTAGGTATTTTCTGTTTATAAATGAAAAGCACTCATTAATATCTTAATATTATATTTCAAAAAATTTCAAATATGCAACCCTCAGTGAGAGTTATATGTTTGTGCCGTTTGCTGTCGAGACGCTTGGACCGTGGGGTCCTGAGGCCATGAGCCTCTACCAAAATTTATCAAAACGACTCATCGACACTTCAGGTGATCAGAGGGCTGGTGCCTACCTCGGCCAGCGGATCAGTATGGCGATCCAGCGAGGAAACGTAGCCAGCCTTCTGGGCACCTTACCCATAGAAGACAGTGATCTGGGCTCAGTATTCTACTTATAGTCTTGAGGGACTATGGGTAGAATACAATACAAATAAGATAAGTTTTCTTACATTGTATTCAGTAGTATGTAATTTATATTATATTTAGTTTTATTTGAATAAAAAAAAAAAATTCATAAAATATATTAAGAATCAAAAAACTTTTTACTGTGTCAATATTTTCACTCAACTATAAACTCAAGTGGTTGCCAATTCGTTTTCGCCGGAGTATTCACATTCATTCATATTATCTTATTGCTTTATAGTATTGTCAGAGTTGCGAGACTCGAATCAGACTGCCGTTGGAATTGTTATAGAGTTTATTATTAACTATACCAACACGTATAACACAGGTACAAATATAACCGAAACAACAAATCCAAACGTAATGCAGAAGGTCGTAATTCAATAAAACGCGCAAAGTCCGTCACTATTAGATACCCGATTATAGTACTAGTATACACGTCTCACTTTGATCGTGGTTCTCGACTGCCCCCCTCCCTCAACCAGACCATCGTTCTATACTGCACAATTGCAATATGCTCGCCCGGTAATGTGGACCGAATTTCTTAGAATCAGCTTGTACTTTAAAATCCGTAACACTTAGCTAATGATGCTAATAAGCGAGTACAATGGACAATAGACTATTCTCAACAAGAATAAGAAAAGTATACCAATTAATAAGTGAATAAAAGAAGACAATCATAAAAGGGATTATATTAGTTTCAATGTTATTAGTTCAAATGCCGACGTGATAAAATGTAATTCTACAAATTCCAGTACGTGGAATTTGTCTTTGTCGGCGCCTAGGTTGTAACAGGATTTTATTCATCCCTACTACTCCACAGTAACGCTTCGAATTTATTTCTTGCTCTCACAATTTACGCCCTTCCAGTCAACACAGACTTATTACTCCTATTCATAATACAGCGTTTTTCAATAATTCTTTCACGGTAAACCCTGTCCAGCTTTGGAATACATTGATTTGGTAATTCAGTATCTTTTAGTGTGAATTATCAAAGGATTCACCATCACCATTAATTTATACTTCTTTCTACACGACAATACGAATGCCTCTGTCCCTCAGAAGCCTTCATCCCTTCCGTTTCATACATTTTAGCAAGAGTTTCGATCCACTCAGTGTTTGACCATTTGTCTTAGCTTGAAAGCATTGGCTGCTGTATATTTATAAGGCGTTTGTGTAAATGGTCGGTCGTAGGGTCAAATGTAAGTCAAGATGCGGCTAGGGTTGCCACATGTCTAACTTGAAAGTCCCGACTAACACATGCTTATAAAAGTTATACTTTAGAAATACACATTATAAAATTATTTAATAACATTAATTTAAATTATAAGCTGAAATATTATTAAGGTTCTGTTGTCAAAGACTATCCTTCTATAATCACAGATTTCGCCAAGGCGAAATTGTCAATTTGACTTTAACAATACACAAAAGAGTATATATGTGTACCATGTTTGAATAAGTATTCAATTATGAAAATGCTCCACCGTCGCAAGCTTCACCTAGCGTGTCTTCTCTTCGGGGTCATTAAACACAAAACCCCACGTTATTTATATGAGAAGTTCTCCTGGGTATCAAGCCGTAGAATGGTCAGTTCTAGAACATGTACAATACAACTTGCTTCGCAACGCCATTTTACGGCCGGATTTCGCGGGAGCTTTCGATACGCAGCATCAAGGTGCTGGAATAATATTCCACCACCCATTAGAAATCTGCAACATATTAATGTGTTCAGAACTAAATTAAAGATATTTTTAAAAGAGCACCAACGTTCACAACAAGATCTAAAACATGACACAAGTGGTATTTAATTTAATTTAATTGTTATGTGCATTCTTTTCTTTGACGGCCTCTGTGGTTGAGCGGGCTAAGCCTTTGACGGCCTACCTCACTGCAACCCAGAGGTTCCGGATTCGATTCCCGGTATAGTAAATTTCGGAAACATATTTTCTCCGTTATTTACCATGGTCTGGGTGTCTGGGATCGGCCCCAGAGTGGTCCGTTGTATATTACCCATAACACAAGCGTAACTTGCTTAATTTGGGGATATGCAGTGTGTGTGTATGTCTGCCGATTATTATTAAAAAAAATTGCAATACTCGTATATACAACACTTATATATTTATTGATGATTATTTATTTCTCTATTTTTTGGATATACTACGTATGATGTGTGTATATATGTATGTATGTATGTGTATATTATTTAAGATGCAATGCTTCGCAATGATGTAATGTCTGCCGTGACAGTACCTTATGGGCTCAGCGGAAGATCAGCGCTTGTTTTAAAAGACCAGCATTATGCTGAGTCTGATGCCCCTTTCAGGACAAGATTATGTTGTTAGTGTTAATTATTTTTTGTAAACAATTGTAACTACACTACACCAATGTAATTTGGCCTGAATAAAATTATTTTCTCTCTTTCTTTCTTCTTTCTTCTATATGCATGTGTGGGTGTCAAATACAGAATGGTGTGTGTGTAATGTTTCTTTTATTGATTGAATGTATATTTTATGCATAAGTTTTAAAAATATTAGCATTGTGCTCTCTTTCTCTATATAAAGTATAAGCGTGCGAAATGTCATAATCCTTTGTCCTTGCAATTTTAATAAAAAGGAATACAAAAGTTTTTGCTTCACCTATTAATATTATGATAAGTTGTGTACTTTTCCATAAAAAACAAGAACAGTTGATATGAATTCCTTAATTTTATTTAACTCACTTTAATTATAATAACGAAATTCTGTTGTAAAGAATGGCAAATGGAGATTGACTGTATCGCGAGGAAGACTACATTAGGTTTAAAAAAACATAAATAAAAAAGCGATAATTTTTAAAATATTACTTCCCACCCATTTCGATATTGAATCAAATTATCCGAGCTAGGCATTTTTGCTAAAGAGTGTCTTGCCCCGCTTCTTCTTAGATGTCTTAGATTAGGCTCCCATAGAGTAAATAATAACCATAAACAAAATTAAAATTTTGATGTTGGCGGTAGGCTCAACAAAAACTTTAACAACACTTATGGACACTTTACATCTTTGTCTTCCGTAATCACGGCTACTGAAACATGTTCGAAACTTCGGAATAATACAAATCAGATAAATTATCGCGATTAAAACCGTTAAAGCGTAATTCTATTATGTATAATAGTCGCGAAATCTTATGAGCTCAAGGCCCAACTGCTAATTGGGAAATAGGTGGCTCCATAACCACCATTATTACTGTTACGAGTTTAGCGGAACTCGAATTAAAATGCCGTTAGAATTATTATAGAGTGTACTAGAACTATACAAACACGTATAACATCGGTACAAACATAATCGAACACAACAAATCCGAACGTAATGCAGAAGGTCGTAATTCAATAAAACGCGCAAAGTCCGTTACTAATAGATTGCGGAATGTACACAAGTCTTGCCTTGATCGTGGTTCGCTCGACTGCCCCTCCCTCAATCAGCTCATCATTATATACTGCACAAATGCAATGCGCCCGTATCGCAGTCGGCTTAATCCGATACAACTAGCTAATGTCTCGGCCGCAAATGGGCATAAAAAAGTACAATAAAACAATGCCAATAAATAAGTAAACAAAAGAAGACGATCATAAAATAATTACGATTAGTTCAAATGCCGACAGGTAATAAAATGTGTTTTGTGTCAGATATGCAGGTGGATTATGTTTTGTCCGGACCTGAGTTGTAACATTACAATGATCCACATGTTTTGTCAGTCCCGTTTCAGTCATTGTCTCTACATACGCAAACCGCCTTAAAACTAATTCTTCAGCTTTTGTTATTAGATATTCTTTCAGTTATTATCGCTTTGATGTTGTAATCAATCACTCAGTATCAATAGGTACACCACATCCACAATCATTAAACGACAGGCTATTAAGATAACTCTCCAACGTGATTCCCTGAGGTTTAAGCGTTTAATCACTTAGTCTTCCCCTGCTGTGGCATTTCAACGTATAGACAGTTTTATTTTTCTTTATTATTGTATTGACTGATTTTATACTTTTATATGACTTCATTCGCATTGGGATATAAATAGCTTCATTCGCGTAAGTGTCGGCATCTCGTGGGATTTTCTGGGATAAAATATTGCCATAATTTATGCTAGTATTTCAATCACAAATATTACAGGAGAAACTCGATTATCCAGCTTCCACTTATACAGATTCGCGATTATCCGTACTACCAACCGCGATTAAATAACTTTTTATTGCAGGAGTTGAGCAGGCAGGCACATTTAGAATATTTTAAAGCTATAAGTTTTTCTGTGTTTTCTGTAATAGTGTACAATAAATAGTTATCACACTCTCTCTCTAAAAACTAAACTTACATGAGTACTAGATGGCGCTATAGTTGGTCTAAAGTGGCCGCTTTAGCAGATTTATATTACGAAATGATAAGTATCAATTTAAAGTGGAAGTTTATACTGTTATGAGCTACACAGGACTCGAATTAAAATGCCGTTAGAATTACTGTGGAGTTTATTAGAACTGAACAAACACGTATAAAACAGGCACAAATATGACTGGATACAGCCAGTAGAGATTGCACAATTCAATAACGCACGCAAAGTCCGTCACTGTATCGATATTCGAAAGTACTACATACGTCTTGCTGGTATCGTAATCGTTGCTTGACTGCCTCACCCCTCCGTCGGGCATTCTTTTATACTAAACTCTATAATACCATCAAAAGGGCCACGTTAATCCGCACATATGGCAAGCTCAGTCGAAAACTTAATTTCAAATTCTAAACACAAAGTAAACAAAATAATTCCTAAATCCGAGAAGGCAATAAACAGCGTTTACGACAGCTAGATGTGTATTATTTGTCGGTATGTAACAATACTATAATTTACACCATCCAGTATGTCCGGACACGTGTCAATTTCACTCAGTGACTCTCCAAAAGCGGCCGCTGGGCCCGCAGGTTATTTGTTTTGTTTTGACATTATATCATTTAAAACATATGTTTCTTTAACCGAAAGTCTTTATAACTTTCTTTACACTTGCATACATTTAAAGTTACTATAAATCGAATCTAGTGACATCTAGGGAGTGAAAATAACCATTAAGAGTAAGTGCGTAAGTAAATTGGCAGACACTCTAACTGATGGTAGGTTACTTCTAAGATTACTTACCTTTAAGCGCCGGGCATATACGTTTCCACAAGGTAAGACAGCCGCACCGGTGGTACTGCCCCAAAGCCAGCTCCATGAAGAAGAGAGGAAGTCCGCCAAACAGAAGCATCACGCAGTACGGGATGAGAAAAGCACCTAGTTGAAAATTTAATCATTTCAGTTAAAGTTTGATGGTAGAATTTCAATTTGGATTTGTAGAATTTTGAATAGAAATGAGACAAATATCTTAATTTTATTTTATTCGAAAAGCAAACAGTTTACAACTATATTATATTGTTACAAAAGGGATGCAAGAAACCTATTTAGGTACGATATGGCGGTGAGCATAGCCAGGGGACCAATAACTGGAGTGCCTAAACAAGTCTTTCACCCGAGGTAAATACTCTGCTTTTCATTTCGAGTATGAGAAAAGTAAATGAAAGTCATGAAATTAGGCGTTAAATCCATATCTACTCATTTTATATAAATAGTCGTCAAGTAATTTTTTTTCCGTGGCATATGCTGCAGGATTGAAGGAGAAACTGGAACCTGGTCACTGATGCCTGAATACAATTCATAGATATGGCGGCATACCATAGACCAGGGGTGGTAACCACCCAGACATTCTACCACCGGGCAGTGTATTGTATTGTCGCCTTTCACGACAGGCTATCCGGCCACAAGAATTAGTATTCTTATGCCTTCCTGTATGGATAAAAAGATTTTCTATAAATCTGTTTTGTTATTTTTTAAACTTATTAAAAAAATATTAAGTTTTATGTTTTTATATTAAAGGGAAATCTCTCTTTTCTTTCACCATATCCCAATTACTTGGAGTCGGCACAATATGTCTTTTCCTTCCACACTCCTCTACTCTGACATACATCTTCTGTCACACCACATATTTTTATTTTTTATTTTTATTGCAGGAGATTAGCAGACAGGCAGACGGCCTACTTGATGGAAAGCGATTACCATCGCCTATGGACATTTGCGACACCAAATGCGCTACTGTTCTCTAAAGAGGGACTGGATCCTGGTCACTAATGCCGAAACACAACACAAGGTTGTTATGGCGGCATACTCTAGACCAGGGGTGGTCGCCATCCAGTCGAGTATATATATATATATATATATATATATATATATATATATATATATATATAATACCCTACCACCTGGCTGTGGGTTGTTTTGTCGCCTCTTACGACAGGCCGCCCGGCCGCAGGAAATTGTATTCTTTCTCCGTTCCTGCACGGATGACCTGCACCACATATCATCATATCATACTTCACACAATCCATCCATCATTTTTTTGGTCTTCCTCTACATTGTACCCATCCATCTTGTAGTTTAATAATCTTTTTGTCAAGTGACTTTCATCCCTCCTCATTATGTGCCCATACCAACTTAATCTTCTTACACTCAATTTTTCAGTCACGGCCGCAACTTTCAAAGATCCCCTTTCTCATCTAAATGCAAAGTGAAATATCAATATAGTAATAACAATATGAAAAAATAAATATTACCGCCGCCATTTTGATAGCAGATGTAAGGAAATCGCCATACGTTGCCAAGGTCTACAGCGAAGCCCACCACCGCCAGTAGGAACTCGGCTTTCTTCGCCCAGGTCTCCCGCTGCCGAGCTGGTGTCAGCGAGACCACCACAGCCCTCGGTTTCTGGGTTTGCTACAGAAAACCTTTCATTAAGAAATGACTTGATATAAAGAGTATACAAGAACTACTTGGAGGGAACACTTCTATGGGCGCGCTGGGCACTTTCTTTGTGGGTGTTGTATGCGTCTGAGCCGTCACACTCGGCTACGTAACGCCGTCACGTTTGGCTATGTAACACGTTCGGATAAAGTCGTTTAAGGGAGTGAGACAGATTTATCGTCAACGCGTCACTTTTTTTTTTTTATTGCAGGAGGTCAGCAGACAGGCAGACGGCCCACTTGATGGAGAGCGGTTACCATCGCCTATGGACATTTGCAACACCAAAGGTGCTACAAATGCGCTGCTGCCCTCTTAAGGGAGACTGGAACCTGGTCACTAATGCCGGAACACAACTCAAGGTTGTTATGACGACATACCTTAGACCAGGGGTGCTAGCAATCCAATCACTGCTCTACGCACTCTTGATTTATTATAGCTGGAATAGATGCAGGAGATAGAGCGACGCCCACCTGATGGAAAGCGTTCACCGTGGCCTATGGACATTTGCAACATCAAGGATATTTATTATTAGTAGATTTTAGACTCAGATCAACGTTAAAATTAAAATTATAAAGATGAATTGAACTTTGTTTATAATTCACTGACATTTGATAAAATGTTGCCAGAAGACAAAAACAAAATGTTGCATTTACGTTATGGTCAGGTAATATAAAGATTGTTACCATGTTGTTGGTCGGTGGTTCGGGTGGCGGGGCCGTAGGCGCCGGAGGGCCCTCACCTGGCGGCATCTCCGGCGGTGGTTCGCACTCGCCGTTCTGCCGCTCCGGCCCAGGGCTGTCCCCCTAAAACAAAAATACGCCATTAAGAGTTCAACCTATACATTGCACCTGCAATATTGTATTGATGTTTGACTAATCTGCCATTTTTTATTACAAGCTTTTATTTAACTTGCAATGGGTGTATGTATGTAAGTTCGCGTGGAATCTTGCAAGTTAAATTTGACCAACTTCCCGGTTTCCGATTGAGCTGAAATTTGGACATATATGTATATCGCTTGACAATGCAATCATATGGCATGGAGCTGATCTCATGATGGAGTCGGAAGGTGGCCATAGGAGCTCCTATACTAAATAAGATAGACCGGAGCTCTGCTAATACATGATATCCAGGATCCCAAAAGCTTGTTTTTAAAAACTTTAAAAAAAAAACTTATTTTAATAATTCGTATACAAACCACAAATGCTACCTATATCCTCAAATTAAGCAAGTTACGTTTGTGTTATGGGTAATATACAACGGACTACTCTGGGGCCGATCCCAGACACCCAGACTATAGTAAATAACGGAAAAAAATCGTTTCCGATATTTACCAGGCCAGTAATCGAACCCAGAGCTTCTGTGTTGCAATGAGGAAAGCCGCTAAAGACTTAGCCCGTTCAACCACAGAAGGCAATCAACACTATAGAGTAGGTAGGTGCGAGTGGTTTAAGATCCTTCGGTCTAGAGTTAATCGACAGATAACCACCTATCCGTGCAGGAACGGAGAAAGAATACAATTTCCTGCGGCCCGGCGGCCTGTCGTAAGAGGCGACAAAACAACCCACAGCCAGGTGGTAGGGCATTTGCCCGACTGGATGGCGACCACCCCTGGTCTAGAGTATGCCGCCATAACAACCTTGTGTTGTGTTCCGGCATTAGTGACCAGGTTCCAGGCTCCCTAAAGAGAGCAGCAGCGCATTCGTAGCACCTTTGGTGTTGCAAATGTCCATAGGCGATGGTAACCGCTGTCCATCAAGTGGGCCGTCTGCCTGTCTGCTGATCTCCTGCAATAAAAAAAAAAAAAAAAACCATCAGGCCAGATGTGAATAATGGTTCACTCGCACGACGACTTAAGCATCAGAGCTAAGAACCCATTGGACCGACACGGGCTTAACCGATTTCTTTTGATAATTTTGTTAAAAAAAAGGAATAAAGAAACTAAAACTAACTTTAAAAAATAAAAACTAAAAATAAACTAAGTTATAAATAGTACAAGCGATTACAGACTGTGTAAAAAATCGCTGCCACATGGAAGCGTCTCTAGAAGGCTGCGTTGCCGCGCTGTATGGTGATGCTTATTCGTTGGGTGAAATATGAGCTAGTCTTCTGATCACGGGTGGCATCGAAAAATGGTGATTGTAACTATATGGGCATTAGGTCATTAAACTGCGTTAGTGTTGCATGCGTTCCGGTCGGGATCGAACCCGCGCCCTTTAAGTCTGGGACGCGTACGCTAACCATTACGCTACCACGACTTATCACTATTTATGTCCCATGTAAATACTTAACTAATATACCTTTTATCTCGATAAATGACTACATTCATGTGGAATCTTATACTAATATATAAAGCTGAAGAGTTTGTTTGCTTGAACGCGCTAATCTCAGGAACTACTAGCCTGATTTGAAAAATTATTTCAGTGTTAGATAGCCTATTTATCGAGGAAGGCTTATATATTATCACGCTAAGATCAATGGGAGCGGAGCAACAATAACGAATGTAACAAAATCGGGAGGTTTTTTTTTAACTTAGTTGTTTTAACTTTTCCATACGGACGAAGTTGCGGGCAGAAGTTTATTGCAGTTGCATTTTTTATTGTTGCCATTGACATCACTAACAAACACGGCATAGCAAAGCGAACGAAGATACAGACACTTGTCTTAAAATAAACAAAAAACCTGTCTATAATTCGTACTTTAAAGAATCTCGAAAGCTTAAGACAATATTGGAGTTGCGGTGGATTGGTGGAGGAGCGTGAGCTATTTGCGATGTTTGCCCACCCGACTAGGTGGGCAAACACGCTGGACGCGAAACAGATTGCTTTGCAAACAAAAATAATGAAATGTGACCACCCCGCGCTTTGATTTTAGGCCGTTTTTGATGTTGTTTTCAAATTTTTATTTTTATTTTATTTTGTTGGTGAATTTGTGTTTATCAAAGACTACGTTGTAAGATTTTCAAATTCAAAATGTACACTAGGGTGGTCGTTAAAAATTAAATTTCTTGCGACGCCCCCTAAAAAGTTTCATTTTAATGAAAAAACACTGGGATTTTTTTTATAATTTTTTCAAGTCAAAGACATCACGTGCCTCAAGAGGATTCAAGTTAAAACTAAAAATATAAGAAAAATTGAAAGATAAGCTTGAATCACGAAGAATTTTAAACTTTTTCTGAAACTATAATTTGAAATTCATCACTGGGAATGATAATACGGAAGGTATTTCATTGTTAAAACTTTTCCATTCTTAAAATAATTATTACTTCGAAGTATGAAGAAGTTTCCTGAAAAAACTTGATATTACCCAAAAAATAACTTGAATTGTCTTGAGGCACGTGTTGTCTTGACTTGAAAAAATTATAAAAAAAATCCCAGTGTTTTTTTCATTAAAAGGAAGCTTTTTAGGGGGCGTCGCAAGAAATTTAATTTTTAACGAACACCCTAATGTACACACTAATATAAAAACAATTAAAAGTATATCCATTATTTTTGACGTCATACTACTGTTACGAGTAGTGGGACTAAAATGCCGTTAGAATTATTATTGAGTTTATTAGAACTATACAAACACGTATAACACAGGCACGAATATAACCGAACACCACAAATCCAAACGTAATGCAGAAGGTCGTAAAATAATTACAACCAGTTCAAATGCCGACAGGTAATAAAAATGTATTTTGTCTCAGATACGCAGATGGATTTTGTTTATTCGGGATCTGAGTTGTAACAATATTTTCATTTGTTGGTAATTTACTTGACGGATATTTTTATAAATTGAGTACATCAGATTTAATGCCGGATTTCGTTAAAGAAGTAATTGTTCCTTAAACTAATCAGGTTTTAATATGCTTTCCTCATATTCGAAATGAAAAGCAGCGTGCTTACATAAGGTAAAACACCTATTTAGGGACTCGAACTATTAACGCCCTCGTTACGCTCGTGCGCCAAATAATTTCGTGTCCTAAATAAGTCACTTTCATCTCTCGTCTAAAAATCTACTGTTATTAAATGCAAAGACTTTTTTGAAGTGATAACTTCTTATGCGAGGGTAAACAGCTTCGTTACGTAACGCGTTACGGCGTCAGTCGGTCTGGCTCCACTTTCTCTCACTCTTACCACAGCGCTAGCCATATTTCTGTAATTAGACTAAAATAAATAATTATACTAATAATGTTCATACACGAAATTCTAATGTACATATTCAAGAATTGTAACTAAGAATATAATATATTTTATAAATTAATAAATAACCTTTCCTTACATTATCATATTATTATACATACAATTTAAGTAATAACCTAAGCTTTTTTCAAGTTTTGAAGTGATAACTTCTTATGGGAGGGGTAACCGCTTCGTTACATAACGCGTCACGGCGCCAGTCTGTCTGGCTTTAAGTTATCACTTCTGTCGGGCGTCCCGAGACGCACACGTTTTTTTTAAATAGGTGTTCACGATGTCAATTTTTTGAACCTGTTCAAATTGCAATCGGAACATCGTTTATCTCAAGATAAACAACGAGTGAGTTCTTAAGTACATTCCGATGTTAAGGGTAAATCGTTTAATTTGCGAAGTCAATTAGCGATAAACACGTCGAGTCGTTTTAGCTAATACGACGCTGGATAGCGTAATTAATACTGGCGTTAAAGATACAATTAGAAAAGGGGAAGTGGCAAGATTTCGTACTTAGAGATTTAAAGCTGCATTTTGCAATTCAGAATATTATTTTTCAAGTGGAACCAAGGAAGCGGTTCTAACCAAGGTGTTATTGCCTATATATTCTTATCTTTAGATAAAGAAATATACACATAGATACATGAAACTTTAACGTCAAACAAATTAAACAAATAAAACATCAAACCAAATAAAAATATAGAAGAAAAATATCTAAAACTGTTACTTGACATCCTTGTCTTCCGCGATCACGGTTACTAAAAAGTGGCCGAAACGTCGGAATTATAAAATCAAATAAATTATCGCGCTTGAAACCGCGCGAAAACTTAGAAAATATTTAATTTTAGGTTTCTTTTTTTAGTTTAGTTAAATTTTTAAAACAATTTCAGTTTATTCTAGTTTGAAATATATTATAGATTAAAGCTACGTTTTAACGGTTTTAAGCGCGGTAATTTATTTAGTTTATCCGACGTTAAACGTAGTTTTATTATAGTTACAAGTCGCGAAAACTTAAGAAATTATTATATTATAGAGTGACTGTTAAAAACCAATATATAATGAAAACTCCAATAAAAAAGAGATTGAGAAAGAGAGAGAGAAATGTTATCTTGTGTATTATAAATTATTCATTCATTCATTGTCCTTTCCAAAAAGAAAGTATTTAATTGTATTAATATGAAACCCTAGGAAGGGGTTACATATTTGTGCCGTTTGGAGTTGAAACATTAGGTCCATGGGGTCCATCGGCAAAGAGTTTCTTCAAAGAGATCTGTAAGAAACTCTTTGATGCCACCCGTGATCTGAAGGTTGGCTCATATTTCGCCCAACAAATAAGCATCGCCATACAGCGCGGCAATGCAGCCAGCCTTCTGGGAACGCTCCCATCTGGCAGCGATTTGTTACACAGTCTATAATCGCTTGTATTTTATAACTTAGTTTGTTTTACCTTTTCTTTATACATAGTTAAATAAATTTAATACTTAGTCCATTGTATTTGACTTACGACACTTTATTTATACGGTTAGAATGAATGATGGCACATATACTGTACGTTTTATTATCGATAACGTTTAAATAGTCCATAAACGGTTCGCAATGAGCACGAAATAGCCCTTACGTATGGTGTTTGGAATTTGACTGAATGTATTAATTTCGGATTGAGTATTTTTCAAATATTTTTTTTTATGTTCCATTGATATTGTTATGAGTCACGGGACTCGAATTAAAATGCCGTTACAATTACTTTAGAATTTATTAGAACTATACTAACACGTATAATACAGGGACAAATATAACTGGACACAACCAGTACAAACGTAATGCACGATTCAATAACACGTGCAAAGTCCGTCACTATATAGATTATAAATGGCATAACGTCAGACGTAGCTTCGGTGAACCTGCAATCCACCTCTCTACACCACTCACACTCATGTTGCCCCTATCTTTTTTGGTATTTTTTGGGGCCCATGCATGGAGTGGCGAGTCACGGTCTGCGCATTTTCCATGTTCTCCGAACATTGTGACGGGCAGACACCATAGCCCCCATATTCCCAGACCCCTAGTACCACTATCAGTTCACCCTAATAGCCCGGTATCTTTTTTCCATTTCCCACGATAGGCCTATACTGGCCGGGGCTTGTTGGTTTTCCTAGGGCCCCACGTAAGCCCTCCAAATGTCCGGACCATTTTTATGGTCCGTGGTCTTTAAAGACATACAATAATATATAATTCTTTAGTTATCTTTGTAACTTTAGTTTGTAGGACTACAGCTGTTAGCCCCCCCAAAAAGTAAATAAAATAATGAACTGTAAAATGCATGTAATTAAAATGGGATATTTAAAAAAAAAATACCTATTTGATCTTTTTTAAAATTTACTGGCTCATGATTAAATATATGGATTTAACATGCGTATATTATGCATTGTATGCACATACCATATTATCCGTGCAGGATCGGAGTAAGAATGCAATTTCCTGCGGCCGGGCGGCCTGTCGTAAGAGGTGACAAAACAGCCCACAGCCAGGTGGTAGGGCACTTGCCCGACTGGATGACACCCTCGGTCTAGATAGGCATGCCGTCATAACAACCCTGAGGTGTGTTCCCGGCATCAGTGGCCCGGTTCCAGTCTCCTTTTAGAGAGCGGCAGCACATCGGTAGTACCTCTACCAAATGTCCATAGGCGATGGTAACCGCTTTCCATCAGGTGGGCCGTCTGCCTGGCTGCTGAACTCATGAAATAAAAAAAAGAAGAAGAAAAGACGGACATGATCATGTATAAGATTTCCGATAATACCAAAAAATACCTACGGTACCCTAAACATACTATGTATGGCCTAGTCTCTATCTTACTATGCATTCACCTGCTCCACCATCGCGCGTTGACTGAATTTTTGATATTTCGTGTATGGAGCTTATGTCCAGTTTGAACCGATAGTAAATCAAATGAACGGTCGGTATTAGTGGGAACCGTCCCCAAATCTTATTCTCGTTCATAGCTAACGATAACATTCTATCAAAAATTTATATCATTCAATTAGTATTTCTCATTCTTAATTGACTTTTCTACTTTTGTTTGATTTCGAATATCTGCAATTCGGCGAATTTTTACAGAGTGATTGATAACAAAGGTAATTTATTTTTTTCGATTTGATTGGAGTTAACTATGCATACCTATTTATCCATGAACGAAAGGATAAAGAATAGTATTTTCCTAAGTTCCTGCGACTAATAAACACAATTAAACTACGTTTTACAAGTTTTAAGTGCGTTATTGTAATTGATTTTTATTCCGACGCTTCGACTACTTTTTATTAGTCGCTAAAACCCCCGGGTGTTCCGTCCTGCGCCTTATGCCAGGGCTACGGGTGTAGGCTATCCCGTTTCCGCGTGCCCTGGCAGGCGTGGGCCCCGCTCACAGGGCCTCTTCCAATGCCGGGGGAGCTACTCCCCCGGCCCTACTCGGTCTATTCCAGGCGTGGGGCGGTCTGTAACGCGCCCCACGGGAAGAGAGATGAGCCCGCGCGGAACACTCGCGCTCTCATCTCGACGGCATGTGCGGGTGAGTGAGAACTCCTATACCCCTAGGTGCCCCACCCGCGCCGCCCGCTTACGGTGGCCGAAGGTCTAGGTCTGACCTCGGTCTCGGTCGGTTAGGTCTCGCAGAAGGAGGAGACGGCGTCCCATCCGGTGCGGCTCCCGACCATGGTGCGTACCACGGCCGGGAGCGAAAGGTCTAGTCCGGATGGCTACCACCCCTGGCCTAAGGTATGTCGCCAAAACAACCTTGAGTTCAGTTCCGGCATTAGTAACAAGGTCCCAGTCTCCCTTAAGAGATCAGCAGCGCATGCAAATGTCTATAGGCGATGGTAAGCGCTTTCCATTAAGTGGGCCGTCTGCCTGTCTGCTGATCTCCTGCACTTAAAAAAAAATAGGGTAGGCTAAATCACAACTTTAACATTACTCATTGACAATTGACTTTGTCTGCCGTGATCTCGGCTACTGAAAAGTTATAGAAGATATGCCACGCTTAAACCGTTAGAACATAGTTTTAACTGCGGCCGGGCGATCATTCGTAAGAGGCGACAAAACAACCCACAGGTGGTGGGCATTTGCACGTCTGGATAACTACAACCTCTGGTCTAGGACACGCAGCTATGATAACCCTGAGTCGTGTTTCAGCAAAAAAATGTGTAGAGGAAATATATGAAATGTTCTTAAGCCGTAAGGTTGACTGATCATAAGTATTGTGACCAGTGGCTGTTCTTTTATTACCATAAACCCTTCTGAGTTGTTGCAAGTATTACAGTAGTTTTAAGTATTTCAGAGTTCTCCAAAGGTCGCAGAAGCCTTTTTAAATAAAAGCTAGATGCAAAAAATAAATTAAGGACAAAGTGAATTTTACAAAGTGAAAACGCGGTATGCCCGCTACGCCGGCATTCCGCCTTTGCGGACTAATACTTTTGTTTGCTGAACTTTTTCTCTGTGTAATGTTTTTAATTTATAGACCTCATGGTTATCTGACTACGAACAAAAGAAAGCTACTGCTATATGGTATAAAATAGGTAAGTAGCCATTGTATATTAGCTATGTAATTTAACCAAACGTTTCGCTTCATCTTTTCTGGTGCGCACTGCCGAAGAGTGGAATTTGCTGCAGTCTGTTTTTCCTGACAAATACAATCTTGAAGTCTTCAAGTCACAAGAATAGGTATCTTCCAGGTAAGCGTGCTCCATCCTAGACTGCGTCATCACTCAACATCAGGTGAGACAGTGGTCAAACGCAAACCTATACTTCCATAAAAAGAAATGAATAACACTTATATACTTTCTCACAAACAGCTGCTTACGTATTCGTCCGATTTCGGAGCAGCTCGTCTCGATCCGTGCTAGCTTCGTACAGTCGTATAATACGGCCGGCGTATCTTGGCGTATGTGAACATAGGCTCTGCGAACTTTAGCGCTTGTAAACTCGTGAAGAAAATACAGTGACCAACTAGTACAAAGCAATGAAAAAATAGAGGGATGAAGGGCGACCAATTGTATTCACTGACGAGCCGTAGGCCCACTCATCACACGAGTGTACATGCTCTAAAGTTCGCGGATCCTATGTTCACATTTGCCAAGTTATGCCGGCCGTATTATACCATATACATACACGTTAAGCGAACAGTCGGCCGAGCTACATGGCAGGCGGAGTGGGGGGGTGTTAGGTTTTATTTTCGTTACGGAATTTCTTGATTCGGTCGCCGCGCCCAAAGCCCGCGATAAAAGCTATGTAATAGCTTAATAATTCAGGAAGGAGGTATCATTAGACTGACCTTAAATTCATTTTGTTTATTACATTAGTTCAGCAGAAAGATTACCATCGCCTATGGACATTTCACAGACAGAATTCTTACGGATTGGAGAGTAAACATAGCATTCACTCTGCATCACTTATATACACGAACAAATATACACACTTGCACATGTTTAGTAAGGATTAACTTTGTTATTATATAAGTAGACAATGCAGCTGATAACACTAGTAGCTTCAAAGATACAGATAATACTAGAGATGCAGCTAGTAGAGCACAAACAATAATTAAGTTTCTAAGACCGCAAATTTGTAATGTTTTTCATATTGTAATTAACATTGCATTTATTTTTGAGGCAAATAAATCATTTCATTATTATTATTTGTATCACTAAAGGTACTCTACGAATGCGCTGCTGAATAGGCAGACTGGAACCTGGTCACTAATGCCGGGACATAACGCAAGAATGTTATGGCGGCATACTCTAGAACAGGGGTGATAGCCATCCAGTCAGGAAATGCCCTAGCACTTATGTGTGGGTTGTTTGGTCGCCTCTTACGGCAGGACGAAATTATATTTTTTCTTCGTTCCTGCACCGAGTGTCATAACGGTGATTCATGTTTAAAAATTTAAACATAATATATTTTAGAGGTCTTCAGGTAGAAGTGAAACAATGTTGTGTGTTTGAATTGCAGTTCAGGAATGCATGATGTAGGCTCGCTCCGCGCTTACTAAAGTACTACAAAAATGCAGACGCTTAGCAGCTAACGGAGCGAGCTATGTCCCCGCGGTAGGCGGGGCGTGGTCGCACGGGCTTTACGGGGGTGAGGTCAGCGGAGTGATTCTGTCCGAAACAATTTGTGAGCGGCCGCCGTGGTGATCGGACGTCTGCGGCTACATATTCTATCTTATTCTCTCGCAGGATTAGTTCTATAGATTTATGTGTTTATCTCTTTTTAGTGTCGCTTTTTCTTTTCATCAAGTTTCAAATCATAATTATTGTTTTTTATTTCATTTTAATTGTGTCTAAATACACTGAAATCTATTTGTAGCATTTGTCTTTAGGTCAGAAGGAATAAAATGATTTAATAGTTTTTAAGTTCTGTGAGGGTAGCGGTATGCATAAACCTGGCTTATCAAACTCAGTAGAGCTCATCGTAACTTGGATACAGTTTGAAACAGCTTTGCAAGTGATAACGAGTTCGGGTACCTGACCAAGCGGGTCAGTCTGACATTGAAACTAGCGGTTACTACTTCCGTAACTATTTTGTATTGTGCCATAACATGGATATTGTTAAATCTCGCTATCCAAATGAATGAATGACTGAATATGCTTTATTGTGTTTTAAAGATACAGTTAACAGAAACAAAATTTTGCAGTACAATAGGCGGTCTTATCGCTATTAGCGATTTCTTCCAGACAACCTTTGGATGGACAAAAAATTTGATAAAAACAGAAGTATGTTGCATTATTCTTACTATCGAATCAGTATCTTATAAATATATATATCTCATAAATATATACATGATAAAATATACATACATTAATAAAAATATATATATTATACTAATACGATATATGTAAATAAAATATTATAAAATATACTTACATAAATAAATATAAGACAAGAAAAATATGAAAATGACTGCTGCATCTTTAATTTACATACATACATAACTTCACACCAGGTCCCTTGCGGGGTAGGCACGAACAACAGAGTGCCATACAGGCTTATTCTTACACACCTCACTTGCTTCTTTGACATTCATAGCTTTTGTCATGCACGCTCGTCTATTCTTAAGACTCCTGACATCACCTTCTGCTAATACACGATCAATTTGATCATGGAAGGTGTGTCGTGGCCTTCCGCGACTTCTGCATCCATCCACTTTTGCATTGTATATCTGTTTAGTCATTCTTTCATCATACATTCTTTCCACATGCCCGAACCACCGGAGCAATCATCTTTAATTTGAGTTATAATAATCCTTCACAAGTTTATTGAAAATGGGCAGTGATTTGACTAGCTTTATATTAACAGGCAGCGTGTTCCAAAGACGAACTGCTTGGACTGTAAAGGATTTGCCATAAGAGCTAGTTGTGTGCAGAGGAATTTTAAGTAACAAGTTTTCCGAGGATCTGAGAGACTAAGTTACCGGAATAAAGGCAATGAAATTGTTCCTTGAGGTATGCAGGGGTCTGAGGATTAAATAAAGTATTAACCATTATATCCAATATCTCACGACCTTTAATCCATTAATACATCATTAGACCTGTCCTTTTGTATGACTGTGAAGCGTGGTGTACTTGAACGACACAAGCAAGAACAGCGTGTCACAGAGATGAATATACTGCGATCGATGTCTGGAGGGACGCGAAAAGACCGGGTGAAGAACTCCCGTATCCGCGGCAGTCTTGATGTCCGTGACATAGCAGACAAACTGCATATAAAATAACTTAATAAAGATTTTTGACTAAGAATTTGTTTAGTTTATTAAGAGATAAAATAATATAAAATTTTCTACATATTGAAGTCGGTGCTGAACAAACAAACAAAAAATTACAATATTTTTCAACATTTTGTTGTTATAAATATATGTTTTTTTTTTAATGAAGTTTATTTAAATGTTACTTTTTAGTGTCTAGCTATGGGTAGGCCTACGAAAGGTGCCGCGCGCCTTAAAAAATAAAGGTCCCAAGAAACGAGAACGGAAAATTTTATATGTTACATTTTTAGGAGACCAAATGCCAACTATTCCGCATCAAACTAAAGAAGAATCACGTAAATCGGATCATAAATCTCAGCGTAATCGTTGTACGTACATACCTAAAAAGTACCAATCAAGTTGAGAACCTCCTCCTTTTTGAAGTCTGTTAAAAACGAAGTCAAATTTTCCACACAACAATAAAACTAACCTAAATTTTATTACTAAAGCATCAACTACTAATTCTAAATATTTACTAAGAACTCGTATAAGTAAACAATGTTACACAATTAATTTACTATACAACAATTAACAAGTATCTCGATTATCGTAAAGGTCAAGTTTACTAATTAAGGGATCAATCACTCGTTCCTCACACCTTTGTTAATACTTGATCGAAACCCACACGAGAAGAAGGGCATAATTAATTAATTTGAAGCAGTGTTATGATTCATCCGAGGCAGTTTTGGGGTTCTTGATGTGGCGAATAAGGCCCGGTTTCCACCGGGCGAGAGTAGAGGCCATTTTATCATATTTGCTGATCGATGGTGATAACACCACGGTGTTACAGTAAATCGGCATGAAGGGTTAACAGCTTGATACAGGCTATAAATGTTGTACTGTGGTAGGAATTTTCATTTTTGTGATCTACACATTTCCCAGTTTTTCCAGGAAAATGCACAGTATCTATATCCCGACCGAATGGCTACTACCCCTGGTCTAGAGCATGTCGCCATAACGCCATAACAAACTTGAGTTGTGTTCTAGTTGTGTAAAATACCTAGAGTTAAATTGGCGTATTATTCCTTGGAGGTGGCGAGATTGTGATGAAACTATGATGATAAAAAAAAATAGGGTGTATATATATAGCAAGAGTTTAGCAGACAGGCAGATGGCCCACCAAATAAAAAGCGGTTACCCTCGCCTATTGACATTTGCAACACTAAAGCTGCTACCAATGCGCTGCTGGTCTCTTAAGGGAGACGGGAACCTGTCCGCTAATGCTGGACCACAACAGACAGGCCAATACCCTATAACAACATTTTTTATATTTATGATCCGTGCAGGAACGGCGAAAGAATACAATTTCCTGCAGCCGGTCGGCTTGCTGTAAGAGGCGACAAACCAATCCACAGCCAGGTGATAGGGTATTTGCCCGACAGGATGGCTCCCACCCCTCGTCTAGAGTATGCCGCCATAACGCCGGAACACAACTCAAGGTTGTGTTCCGGCGTTAGTGACCAGGTTCCAGTCTCCCTTAAGAGAGCAGTAGTGCATTTATAGCACCTCTGGTGTTGCAAATGTCTCTAGGCGATGGTAACCGCTTTCCATCAAGTGGGCCGGCTGCCTGTCTGATGAACTCCTGCAATAAAAAAACGATACCTGCCACGCTTTATCCAAAGTGGATTGGAGGATTTTGCACATCGTTTTTCTCTATGTGCAGGTTGTTCGCATGTTGTGATTGTAATTATATCGGAAAAAGTGAGTCAGTGGAGCAAGATTTCCGGCCAAGATTCAAATCCACGTCTTTGGAGAATGCAACTACCTAACCTATCAACACTTCACAAACCTTAATCAAATCAATAGAGAACAATGTTTTTATAGTAGCAAAAACTTGATAGTGTAATTAAGTAAACCACCACACAATGTTTCAAACAAAAACTGTACACTGAAAACCCCGTCGCTTCAGGAATTCCTTCTGTAATTGCTTTTTCAGCCTCGCAAACATATGACTTTTTGCTCTTCACTCAAGCCTGGGTTCTTGCCTTTAAATAGATAGAAGGCTTTGCCAATGATCAAGCAATTTTAAAATTCTGTCATTTCCATCGATTTTATTGGAGAACTAGCTGTTCTGTCAGACGTCGTCCTGCCCGGAAAAGCTTCAATCAATATGCCGACAGCAACGCCATCTACCGGGTCCAATTGGGGACCATCTCAGAAACCTTCTTTGGCTCATGCACAACAACTTTGCTAGAGATCATCACATGATCAAATCTATAGTTTACGATTCTATAAAGGACATCAGACAAATATTCATTTTTATATATAGAAAGAAGAAGACGTATACAATTTCCTGCGGCCGGGAGGCCTGCCGTTAGAGGCGGTAGAACAACCCACAGATGGCAGGGTTTTTACCTCTTTGGATAACTACTACCCCTGGTCTAGAGTATACTGCCATAACAACCTCGAATTGTGTTTCGGTATAAGGTTCGGCCAGGTTCCAGTATTTTTTCAAGGCCGGCAGCATGTGCTGTGTGTGGCTGCACCTCTGGTATTATTCATGTCCCTAGGCGACGGTAACCACTTTCCATCACGGTTGTGCCGCCAGTCTGTCTGGTGTGCTTCGACAATAAAAAAACTTTAACGGACAAGTGGAAAAACGAATTGCAACGGACAAATTGAAAAACGAATGGCAACGGACGAGTGGAAAAACGAATCGCAACGGACAAGTGGAAAAACGAATCCCAACGGACAAGTGGAAAATGAATCGCAACAAAAAAAAATCTTGAAGTTACGGGCAGATTGTTAAACTACTTGTTTAATTTAAAAACCTATCCCCTGTCTATGAAAACTACATAAATGACAATAATGGCAAAAAGGGCAAAAAAGACAAAAGGGACAAAAAGGACAAAAGTACTAAAAGGACAAAGATGATAAATCCTTATAAAAAAAAGACAAAAATTACCCAAATGACAGAAATGAACAAAATTACAGAAATGACCAAAATGACGAAAACAGCAAATCACTAAAAACCTATTCTACTCTTTGGGATAACCTTTACCTAAATCTATGCCAAAATCTATCCAATTATCCGGGTTAAAAGGAATCCCTTGTCCACTCTCAGTATTAAATTTACCAAATTTCAGCCAAATCGATCCATTAGTTTTTCCATAAAAGTATAACAAACAGAGAGACGAATATATTTTTATCCCGGAAACTATCCTATTTTATAGGATAAAAAGTATTATATATTCATCCTTGTCATGGAAAATATATATATACTAGTATCAGCCAAATCGGTCCACTAGTTTTTCCATTAAAACAAAACAGACAGGTAGAGTTACTTTCGAATTTATATATAAAATTCCCTATTTATTATTCGCTAATTAAAGTAGTCTAAAATAAACTTCAGCTTCATCAAAACGCTGTACGTTGAACCGCGGAAACTAAAATCTGCGAACTTAGAAGTCACTCGTAACAAAAAGGAGATTGGGATAAACATTAAATTCTTTCACGTCAATGGTGTCGTGACTTCCTATGCATCACTGGTTTTTACAGCTACTTTCATTTGAACGGGTAATTTTAATCGGGAGCTACGTCTCTATAGAAAAACTAAATCTCAAAGTTTTGCTTAGAGTAATTACCTCGACAAGAAAGAAAGAAATCAACAAGTTATTCATATTGACGCGAAACGGTGAGCTCCAGTCCACACTTGCACTTGTTTCTGTCATTTTTTGCAATGAGGCGGATGTGTATCATATTGATGTGTCCAATATGTAATCTAGGGGTAATTACTGTTACATTTAATTTTCTTTAAAAAAAAAATATTATCCAATATGCTTACATTCATATACATTACATTTGAACTGTGGCACAGAAACCTCATGGGTTTATTCGTGCCGCAGGGAGTCGTGTACACTATATTTTTATTTTAATAAATAAATAGGAGCAGAGGCGAGTAGGGGTTATCATCATTCTAGTTACATCATTCTAATTACTTGTATGGTTGTCTTGTCATATTCCTTTAAGTTTAACAATTAATTTGTAATGTACCCTCTAAATTCGAAACGATACAATCGTCGACTTTCTTAAGTTTTTATTATATTTTTATTTATTCTGTTTAGCGCCTGTTTTGTATAGTGTTTTTTATAATTAATAATGTGGTAATGGTGTAGATTATATTTTTTTGTAACTCAATTGTACACAAACGGTATTCACTGTATTTTTTAGTCATTTTATTTTCATGTTGGCAGAAGTGATAGATTTTTTTACTTTATTATATGTAGAACTTTACATACAATTTTATTTAGGTTAATATAATATATAAATATTTCCAAACGATAAAATAACAAATTCTTGTCATTCATAACCTTTTTAGTTAAAATAGTTTATCAATTACTTCAATCCGCTACCGGTTGTGCTAATTTGCTAAGTTTCTTATACTGTAAAATAGTTGAAGGGGTGTGCGAGGTTCTGTGCGAGATATTCTAAAAATGTCTGTTGAGTGTGTCTGTCAGTGTATGAAATGAATTTAAGTGGTAATGTTCTCTGATTATAAGTATGGTCACCAGTTGTTTTTCTTTTATTACCATAAACCCTTTTGAGTTGTTGCCATTATTACATTATTTGGTCTTTTCTACTACTAAGAGAGGTAGGAAATTTTCCAAAATGGATTTTCTAATTTTAAACAACAAAGAATCTCTTTAGTTGAATAATTGACCCAATTTATTATAATAATAATACAAATAATATTAAATATGCGTTTTATTTCTGATGTATTTTTATAAAAGAATAATATATTTTATTTATAAAAAAAATTCTTTATATATTAAAAAAAATGTAAAATTTTTTGAAAACAAATAAATATATACAAATAATAATCAGGAATACACATAACAAGTATACCCTGTATGTGTTTGAAGGATGAAAAAAATATTTTCAAATTATTAATCGGTCTAACGGTCGATTTTTGATTTTCATTTCGAGACAAAAGTTATCTATTGAATAAATTATAAAATTGCAATAATTCCACTATTTCCACTGTTCAAATGTAAATTTGAAAAATTATGTTGTACTTTATCTTATTTTTTTCCATAAATGATGTATCTTAGTGATACAACATTAAAATTACAATCTACGAGTAATCTAGGAAATAAGACTAATGAGTAATTTAAATCTGACCTTAAATAATTAAATATAACTTAATAAGAATGTGTCTAATAACACGTTTCCTATTGTCTTTATTAAGGAGAAGACACTTTGTTCATGTGTTCTTTGTTAATGTTTAGCACTTAGCACTACACTTTATTATTATGAGGGTATTATAGCACTCAGAAGGTTTTGTCCTCTTGAGTCTTCTTAATAAATCTGTATTATCAAAGACCTGGATGCTCTCGACATTTACATGGTGATGAAGCAGTTGCCGGTGGGCTTCAGCGTATTTTTTAATTAATTTAAAGAAGAGGTCTTTAAACATAAAAATTATTATATTTTGAAAATTACTAAGCACTGACTTTTTATGTTTTACTTTGCACCGACTTCAAGATGTTTTAGGTAATATATATTAAAAATAACATATTATAATTATTAATAGCTTTAGAAATAAGTTATTTCATACTTTTTAGTTTTTGAAGTCGGTATTTTTAAACAAAGTTTTTTTTAATTTTTACTTTATTTTATGAATAACTTTTACCCGGTGATTGAACAATCTGCTAAGAAAAATACGACTGAATGAAGCTGTAAATTTCTAACCTCGTATCCCGTCATACCATGTACTTATTTAATATATTTAATAAAAAAAAATAGTTATATGAATAATATGTAAAGTGGACTTTTTTAAATAACTGTTCTTTACTGGGTTTTATCACTTGATTTTTTTGTACCTGTTTATGATTTGCGACTTTAGCATATGTTTCTACCCTACAAGAAATTGGAATAAAATATATATAAAAAAAATATATTAGTAGCGTTTTGAAGCCTTTTCGAGACAAACTTTCAGATAGACTGGGAGACGACCTAAAATCTAAAAATGGTCAGCTATATTAGACATCGTATAAATAATAAAACGAACGGTTTTAAGCGCCGCATATTATTTGATTTTTATCAGGGGATACAAAGATCTTAAGTGTCAATAAGCAATGTTAAAGTTATTATTTAGTCTTCTCCCAACTGGTTGATTTTAATTTTTGTTTATGATTATTATTTAATTTATAGGAGCTTAATCTAATTTACTACCTCTTCGCAACATAGAATGGCTTGAACATAAGCAATATTAATTTGAATTCTAGAATTTATTTTGAAAAACAGAAAGATATGTATTTCTGTTATATTAGTATATAATAATATAAAATTCTGAAAATGCCATGTCTCTACATTGAAGCTATTAAAAAAAGGACAACTGGAATAAACTGTTTAAACGATGGAGAATACGACGCGATTTTTTTGAGATTTCTTTTCTGTTCGGGATTCACGTAAAATATTGGGCCAATTCTTAGACTTAAAATCTGCGCTACGTAGTATTTCGGGAATCCAGCGGGAATTTCTTGTCAAGCGAGGACGAGTCGCGGGCATATCCGCGAGAGATTATAAATACTTAAACTAAGTAAACGACTAACAGACTAACCTTATGTTTAAGTAATCGTCAGCGCTCAGGCGAGAGAAGTCTCATATCAAATCTGAGTAAGTTCGTCATGATGTGTTGACGCCACGGCGGTTGGCAGGCCACTGGCTGTTGCCACCACGAGGGTAGACGCTGGTGCGGTGGGCGTGGTTAGGCCACGCCTACCCACAACAAGTTGCACTCGATACACCATTAGATTTTTGCTTCGTCTCCCCTTTTTAGGTCTTCCTTAGGTCTGGTTCAGATGACGATCGGAAGATTCCTTCTAGAAGTATAATATTTATTAACCACTAACCAATATAAGAGAATAAATCAGTTGCGCCATGGAGACGTGAAATATCGGGCCAAAACAATATAATGAGTTGAGACATGGCTTAAATATTACAAAATGGAAAACATCAGGCCTAAATTCTATCTCGACAAATCTAAAAACTAAGGCCACTAATAAAACAGGTTACAACACAAGGTGGTAGGTAACACAGCCAGATGGTAGGGTATTTGCTCGACTGGATGGCGACCACCTCTGGTCTAGAGTATACCTCCATAACAATCTTGTGTTGTGTTCCGGTATTAGTGATCAGGTTCTAGTCTCCCTTAAGAGTAGAGTACCTTTGGTGTTGCAAATGTTCATAGGCGATGGTAACCGCTTTCCATCAAGTGGGCTCTCTGCGATTGACATAAACGATTTATGTAATATAGAAACACTTATACGACGCTATTAATTGATCGAAAATAACTAAACCCACTTCAATTACAAAAAATAACAACATGATAACAGAATAGAAATCATAAAATCACTCTCACTTTTTACAATCTGGGCCCAATAATGTATGAAAGTGTATCTGTCTCCTTTAAAACTTAAGTGTACAAGAAGTTTTCGACCTCAGTACAAAAAGGTCATGACATAATGAATGCATTAATGAATGCATTTTATCCGTGCAGGAACGGAGAAAGAATACAATTTCCTGCGGCCCGGCGGCCTGTCGTAAGAGGCGACAAAACAACCCACAGCCAGGTGGTAGGGCATTTGCCCGACTGGATGGCTACCACCCCTGGTCTAGAGTATGTCGCCATAACAACCTTGTGTTGTGTTCCGGCATTAGTGACCAGGTTCCAGGCTCCCTAAAGAGAGCAGCAGCGCATTCGTAGCACCTTTGGTGTTGCAAATGTCCATAGGCGATGGTAACCGCTGTCCATCAAGTGGGCCGTCTGCCTGTCTGCTGATCTCCTGCAAAAAAAAAAACACTTACTTTATTGTTTACCAAAAATTAAAACTACATTCTTAAAATTAAGTCCAGTAAATGTTGAACAAAGGGCGCCCTTATCGCTTAAAACGATCTCTTCCAGACAAACCCCTAAACTAAGGAAAATATGACAGTGGCGGTAAAGAAAATAAATAATAAGAAACATTCCAAGAATAAGTAAAAAAATAAACAATATTATACTTCAAACACTATACAAAAATAAGATATATCATCTAATATATAAAATTCTCGTGTCACAGTTTTCGTTGCCATACTCCTCCGAAACGGCTTGACCGATTCTCATGAAATTTTGTGTGCATATTGGGTAGGTCTGAGAATCGGACAACATCCATTTTTTATCCCCCTAAATTTTTTTATTTATTTTTTGGACAAAATTTTTAATTTCTATTTTTTTATGATACAACATTAAAAGATACATACAACCCTAAATTTTCAACCCTCTACGATCAACCCCTATTTTTTACCGGGCAGGACGACGTCTGCCGGGACAGCTAGTACTATATATAGAATCACCAGCATGTTTTAAACTTGCGAAGACCAAAGATATTTAGTAACCATCAGTTTAAAAGACAATATTGATTTAGCTTGTTTGATGTTGAGTGGCAGTGAGTTTCATAAACGGACAGCCTGTACCGTGATAGAGTTGTCAACGAAGGAAGAAGTATGTACAGGTGTGATTAAGAAGAGATTAATACTAGAGCGCAAGTAACGGGAATGAGAAAGATGTAGGAAATCAAAACGTTCCTTTAAATACGGAGGGGTACGAGGATCAAAAAGGATATTGTACAAGACACAGAGTAAGTGATAATTCCGGCGAAGGCGAATAGGTAACCACTTAAGCTTCATGCGATATTCGGAAACATGGTCATATTTGCGCAACCCAAATATAAATCGTATACAGACATTTTGAAGTATATATCGAGGGCTTCCAAACAAATGGACATACAGACAAAAGTGCAGTTATACACAAGGGACAACATTGTGAATAAAACAAAGATTGTATAAGGTTGAAATTCGGAATGCCCTTCTTTTTAGCTACACTTGCATACAGGTAAGACTTTCTAAATTGTAACATGCATAGAGTTTTTAGTAAACGACAAAAATATGACTTTTTTGCGTATACGCCTATATGTTATGAAGCCCTAGATATTATATCATTTTAAAACTAATTTTGAAACATTCTCTTCATATTTTGCGAAACGCAATTCATCACCAATATCTATAAAGATAATAACAGCACAAACATTCATTTGAAGAGAATGTCATTAGCTTTTCCAACCACAGGTAAAATGTCAGACGTTTTCTTTGCGTGCAACGTGTGCTAGCAACAGGTGATACTTGTTGCTCTCAGTACAAACTCTGTCGCGGTTAAATATAAGCACCATAAACCCAGCAATGTTAACCTTGAGGGTACGTGTTTGACTTGACTTGACTTTTGTTGATTTTGGCTCCAACATCTTTGGCATTAATTTTAGAATAATAATTACAGTCCATATACATCCCACTTACTCAAACTCAAAAGACGCGGGTTCAATCCTGGCCGGAACGCATGCACCACTTACGCAGTTTTCTGACTTAATGTGCATATTGTTATAATTACCACGTGCTAACAACGGTGAAGGAAAACATTGTGATGCAACCTGCACATTGAGATAACCGATGTGTCAAACCTGCCAAGCCGCCTTGGACAAGCGTGTCGGGTATACTGTCCATTCCCCTACAGTGGGAGGCCCGAGTCCCAGCAGTGGGACAGTTATTATTATACGTTCCACAGCTGGGTTCGGGCCTTCCACAATAGGGTATATACTGGGAGACCCGATCTTGGATATTGTATCACGATGTTTTCCTTCACCGTTGTTAACGCGTGGAAATAGTAACAATATGCAAATTAGGTCAGAAAACTTCTTAAGCTATTTTTTTATATCCTCTTCCCAACGTATCGATGGACCTCCTCTACCTCTCTTGCTTTGTGTTCCTGTCCACGGAGTTGTTTTTACGGTCCATCTCAGATCTGTAAGCCTTATTATATGACCTGCCCATTTCCAGTTTAATATCTATGCATAGCTCAAGGCATTAGTTGCTTTTGTTAGCGCTCTTATTGTTGTGTGTCTAATTTAGTCCATTTACTTTACCTTAAGCATGCTTCATTCGAGACCTCGTTGACAGGTGGCTATTTTGTGTTTCCTCCTGGCCGCAAATTTCCACGTCTAACATTCATATGTCAAAAAAAAATGAGGTTAGTCAATAATTTTCTTGTTCTTACTTATACCCATAAGTTACTTTAATAAAATTCTTTTAAACTCCAGTATTTATTTCATATTGATGGTACTCTTCTTTTTATGTCGTTGATGCTATAATCCTACACTAATGTTTCCAAATTAATTTCAATAAGTAGACTGTCAAATAAATAAAAAAAGAAATGTTAAGATGATTAAAAATATGTTAGTTTTAATGTCATTATATTATTTTATTGTATTGATTAACATTTATATATTTGTCTACGATTTAGTATATATCTATATCTTTTGGTGGTATAGATGTTGGATGGAATAAATACTATTTGTTTGTACAGAGAGAATATATTAATTTTGGTTATTTTCAATACAGTTGCACTGACAGAGTCAGTTGTAAACAGACAATTCTATATTTAATAGAAACCAGCCTGTGACGAACTAAAGAGTTCTCAACAATATCGCTATTAAAAATAGTGGTTAGTGGCTGAAGGGTGAACATTTTGGGTTGTATGTTCCGGAATCATAAAAAATTGTCAATAAAATTTTAAAATATATTTGGGACTGGTCACCCTTAGGGATATGAAATGTAGACGTTGGTCGATTCTCAGACCTACCCGATATGCACACACACTTCGATACAAATCCTTTAGCCGTTTCGGTGGAGTTTGGAAAAAAACACTTCGACACGAGAATTTTATATATTACATAATATGATGGCAAATGTGCCAAATAGTATACGATATCTAAAATATAAAATTCTCGTGTCACAGTTTTCGTTGCCATACTCCTCCGAAACGGCTTGACCGATTTTGTTGAAATTTTTTGTGCTTATCCGGTATCTATGAGAATCGGCCAACATCTATTTTTCATCCCCCTAAATGTTAGGGGTAGTCCACCCCTAAATTTATTTATTTATTTTTTAGACAAAATTTTTAATTTCTATTTTTTTATGATACAACATACAAAAATACATACAACCCTAGATTTTCAACCCTCTACGATCAACCCCTATTTTTTACCGGGCAGGACGACGTCTGCCGGGACAGCTAGTAGTATATATATCTATCGCGTCAGCTGTTACCTCGCAATGAATTCGCCAGCTGGATAATCGTAGTTTTCGAAATTTCGGTTTTTTTACCTATCGCTATTTTGTCTGACGATACACTTATTATTTCTCTAAGGAAAAAATCTTTTCATCTTCCTGTACCTGTCCTAACAAGTCGTAACAGATAAACAAGGCCCGGCCCCTCGTCGTAATGTGATCTCCGCAGATTTGACCAATCGACTGGCGCGCCTTCGCCCATATAGCCTATCTGACACTGTGAGAGTTGAACAAATCCCGCTGATTTTATATACTGAAGTGATTTATCTTTTTCATTTAATAAGACGTGCCTGAAGCTTCGTCTGCTTAAATCCCTACTTATTTAACATGAATTTTACATTCTACAGAGAGGAAGGTTCTATGTAAGATTTTGGGCCCAACAAGGTGACAGAATGGGACACACATCACATAAAAGGGATTGAAGCATAAAGAAAGCTCATTTAAGGCGAAGCCAGCGTTTGGTGCGAGTCCCTAAATACCAGTGGAAAGACAAAGGGGAAGCTGACCTGTGTGAGCTTCAAGCCTATTGACGAGAAACCGCACCGGATAGAATAAGGGGACGTGTTCCAGTTTCGGAGGACAAGACACATTTTGTGTCGCTCAACCAACGGAGTTAAGTTAAAGAATGACAATTATTTAATTACTTAAAACGACGCATTATATAAATATAAAAAATATGTAATAAATAAAAAAAACATTTATTAACTTATAACAATGCACTGCATAAATGTAAAAACTATTTAATAAATAAAAAATAATTAATTACTTAAAAACCACGCATTACATAAATGTAAAAATAATAAAATAGAAAATATTTAATGACTTAAAAACGACGCATTACATAAATGTAAAAAAATATATAGTAAATAAATCTGTCTAATATAATAAACATTTACTTATTTATCTATTGTAGTGTATCCCCATTAATATTATAAATGCCAAAGTAAATCTGTCCATCTGTTCAGTTTTATTTTGATTTAATTTTATGTTGGGGGTAGTAGTAGCTAAAATTATGATAACTAAGTTACAAAGATAAGTGAAGATAAGCTATTGAAGTTATCCATATAGTACAAAAAAATAAAATAAATTACCATTTTATTAATTTTATTTTTTTATCATTACAGTAAAAAATATTCAAACTTGCACACTCATAAAAGTACAACAGTATCTAAAGCACTGTCTGCACTATCAGATAAGACAAGGGTTACTGCCGGGATGCGGGTGTATTATGTAAAAGTCATATAAATTTCGGATTCACATATATATTTTTGTTTTTTAAATAATTATCAGCATCTGGGTCATGTGCGAATAGAACTTATTTAATATTTCTTAACATAACTTGGATTGTGGACTTGTAAGTATGATAAATAAACTAACTTATAAATAAACATATATACATAACTTCACGCCAGATCCCTTGCGGGGTAGGCACGAATATAAATATAAATAAAATAATGAAAATTATAAAATATATGAGTCCCAATTCGCCGTCAGCACGCAAGAGCAGGAGCAAGAACGGTTGCTTAACCTCCTTGTTGTATCGCAATCTGCGTTGCGTTTCCGCTAAGAGAAGCTTTGTTTTCATCTCGAGAGGAATCAGACTACCCGAGCAATAAATGGTTCAATGTTACACAAAAAAAACTACAATAATTATGTCTATTCAATATAACATTCTTAAGTCAATTCAATTTCCTGCGGCCCGGCGGTCTGTCGTAAGAGACGACAAAACAACCTATAGCCAGGTGGTAGGGCATTCACCCGACTGGATGGCTATCATCCTTGGTCTAGAGTATGTCGCCATAACAACCTTGGATTGTGTTCCGGCATTAGTGGCCAGGTTCCAGTCTCACTTAAGAGAGCAGCAGCACATTTATAGCACCTTTAGTGTTAGAAATGTACATAGGCGATCGTAACTGCTTTCCATCTAGTTGGCCGTCTGCCTGTCTGCTGAACTCCTGCAATAAAAAAAATCATTATCATCCATTAATACATTTGTTAAATGTAAAGGTCATTTTATTTATAAAAATATATAGATTAATGAATTCAAATCAAAATAATAGAAATAAAATATACGTAGATATGAATTAGCAGAATGTCAATTTCACTGTCGAATAACCCATCAATAGTAGACCCCGCAAATAAATCGTTTATCAAAATCCAAAAGCTTTGCCGCTACACTGTGTTTACGATAATAACATAATAATGTTTGCTATTGGGTCTGTAACATAGCAATTATTGTAATCAAGGACTTCTTGTGTCGATAACATTTGGTACCTCTTTTTGTGTTGCCAGAAACAGGCAGTTTTGAGGAGCTGTTTAGTTTAGTATCTACGTCGCCATTTTACTACCGCCCTGCTCGCCGGCGACTGGGAGTTCATCCACACTTCCTTGACACCTAGAAGTTATCCATTGTTCGTGGCGCTCGTTCCTTTATGAAATAAGTGATCATGCTGTGGAATGAGCTCCCTCCCACGGTTTCCCCAAAGCGCTACAATATAGGGCTCTTCAAAAAGGGCGTAAACAGATACCTATTTAAAGTCTCAACGAGGTAGGCAATGCATCGGCTCCCTAAGTTTTGCAGATTTACATGGGTGACGGTAGCCACTTGCCATCAAGAGCACCCGTCTGCCAGTTTGCTTATAAGCAAATATAAAAAGACGGCTTACCATTAACTGGGCCGTCTGTCTGTCTGTTGAACTCATCTAATAAAAATAAAATAAATAAACCAAATTGTTTGTGATCTCTGCTATTTATAATTACCAAACCAATTTTAAAGCAAGCTTAAAACAACAAAAACCATATATTTCACATTGAAACCACTGTTATTCTGTCTGTTGAGGCAGACAGTATCTACAAGTAAATTTTGATCATTTCTAAAATCATTGTCAAAAAAAGTATCTATTGTGCGATTTGTTCTAACTCTGTATGATATGAACAGCGTTGTTTCTCTTAAAATTGTTTTAAGAATCTCATGGTCCAAATATTTCAACAGCAAAATCTAGATACACGTTGCTTGTTATACCAAAAATAAATTATTTTTAAAGACTGCGCGTGTTTGACATCATCAAGTCGCTCTTTTAGATCCTCTGCATTTGAAAACTTGAAACTAAAAGTAACATGAATATTATAATACCTAATGTAAACTTATCAGTGTCCATATCTTTGACGGTTTTGAGGGTCGTAGGATTCTGGGCACCTGATGACTTGTGTTCGCACCAAAAGACCCTCTATCATTGTCTCACTGCTTGTTCTTTTATGTATTTATTGGGTAAGTTCATGTGCTGGGACTTCATCTGTGTTGGTGTTAAATATATACGCTGTGCTCGAATGCGTCTTATATAAAGCGTTATAAAATAACGCCGTTAAAGCGTAGCCACATACCTTATATCCAAATCCAAATCCTTACAAACATTTAGAAATTTACTCAGAAAACACTATTTGTCCATAAATAGCTATGTCTGATTAACACAATATAATCATGCTAATATATTTATTATGATGACTTATGTATTTTTAACCGACTTCGAAAAAAGGAGGAGGTTCTCAATTCATCGGGATCTTTTTTTGTTCGACGCGGAATAGCTTCCGATTGGTCCCCTATAAATTTTACGTAGTTTGGCCCAGTAGTTTTCATTTTATGAACATGTTTTATGAAAAAAAATTCGTTTTCATTCCATATGTACACCGATTACTCTGAGATTTATGATTCGATTTACTTGTTTCTTTTTTGTTCGACGCGGAATAGCTGCCATGTGGTCTCCTAAAAATTTGACATAGTTTGGCCCAGTAGTTTTAATTTTACGATCATTTTTTTATTCCCGTTTCTTGGGACCTATATTTTTTAAGAAGCGCGGCACCATTCGTAGGTCCACCCGTAAATAGCTAGACACTAAAACGTAACAAATAAAAAATAAAAACTTCGTTTAAAAAAACCGACTTCAAAAACTAAAATGTATAAAATAACTTTTTTAGTAATAGTTTTTTTAGTTTTTGAAGTCGGTTTTTTTAAACGAAGTTTTTATTTATGACTACATATGTATTTGTATATTTATTTGTTAAATTAGTTTGAGTATTTATGTGTCCATTGCCTTTTTCCTGCACCACCTACATCGCTTGAATCAAATTTGTTTTTGATTTAGGTTGCCTGGAAGAGATCGCTTTGAGCGGTAATGCCGCCTATTGTATCGCCTATAAAATATTGTAAATATGGTCTGTTTTCGTAATTTTATGTTTTGGTGTGTAATAAATAGTTTACTTTATCTCTTTCTTATATGTGAATATTTAACGTCATTAACAATATCGCATCTTCAATAACGCATTAAACCAATCGCAATATGCGTGCTACAGTTCACATCTGTAATATTGTCTCAAATGAAGTCACACCAATAAAGGGTTTTGAGTTTTGTGTAGGATATGGATAAAAAACATAAGCTTACTTTGCCGTCGGCAAAATTCGATGAGACAAATAATATTTTTATAATACATATGTGCAATATTATAAACACAGTGCATTTTCAATTCAACGGCAAATGTAATTACAAAATATTTTAAAACCAATTAAATATTATAATTTTGTAATATACGTTATAATTATACAAAACAATAGAAAGCACTCTATTGTTCACCACAAAGACGTAAAATGAACAATTAACAGTAGTCATATTAAACAGTAAAAGTAGGAGCAGTGGGCGGCCTTATCCCTTTACAGCGATCACTTCCAGGCATCCCGGGCTATGGATTTTATGAACGGGGGATTCGCAAGTGTATGATGGTGGTGTGCAAATGAAATACATATATAAATAGAATTTACTATAAATAGTAGTATTATATAAAGCAGAACTGTTTTGGCGATTTTTTTTAATAAAAAGATATTTTTTTCCAAAAAAAAAGTATTTTAATAATATTATTATAAATTTTGTAAAAATTACAAATAAGTTTTTGGCAAACAAAAGTAAAAATAATAGTAAAAAATAAGAAAACGTATGAAAAAATAAGAAAAGGAATAACCCCGACAAGCATATGCACCAGGAGATGGAGGAAAAAATACCTGCCTAAAATCGTACCGGGTTCACAGTATTACTTTGCCATCGAAGTTAACGATGAGGTCGGTAGATCACAATACTTGCAACTAAAAAGATAATATGATAATTCTGTAATACGTAAATAAAAAAGTAATATCTTTAAAATGAGAAGAATACAGCTTTCAATAAATTGCGTTTAATCCCAACAATAAAATTTATCTTTCAGGAATATATCTCATCATTCAAGTCGTTGATTTGTTTCAAATCTGGGGAGATCTTCCTCTGATGACTGGCACTGCTTTTCTCCTGTTCACGAACTTGGCTCAGGTCACAAAGATCCTTAACATACTCTGCAGAAGGAACAGGATCCAAGTTATTATTGAGGACGCTGATGAAGTCCTGAAAAGTGTGAGAAAGGGCGAGGCGAAGAAAATTGTTAAAAGGTAATCTCATACTATTATTAGAAATCAAATTATTATTAAAAGAAATACAATTTATTAAATGAACTACAATTTATTAAACGACATACAGTTTATTATGTGAAATACAGTATATTAAATGAAATATAATTTATGAAATGATTTTTTTATATTAAAGAATGACATTTTGCATTTTTTTTCAAAATCAAAAGGCTGGGAGTACATTTACAGGTATGCAGGAGTGAATTTGTTTTCGTCGGTGTCTAGGTCGTAACAATATAAAAACAACAATTTAAAAAAAGTAATTTTTATGTTCACTTCGCACCGACTTCAAGGTGTTGTAGAAAGAGGTCAGTTAAATCTTTTTTTTGGTTTTTTGGCGTGAAGTTGGTTTTGTTTTTGTTAGAAAAAAATTGTTTAGTTGCGCAAATACTTTCATAGCTTTATAAATAAATTCTAATAAAAAAATATAAAAAAGAATAATTTCTTTGGTAAATTTAAAATTATTCGCTATACTATAGTGCTTTATACAAGTATGTTGCTATCTTACTCTTCGGTGTAGACGATCGTCAACAAGGGTTGCTTTCAATTTCCAAAGAATAAAGAAAAAAAATGCTACCCAAATGACGGAGATATCGTGTAACAAAGGAGTCGGTTAACAATTTTCGACGGTTTCTTTGGAATGCCCTGGGATCCATATAACAGATATTTCCTTCGATTAAAAGAAAAATCTTGATAATCGGTTCACAATTGACGTGGAAATCGACTAACGAATATACAAAAAACAACATACAGACGAATTGTAAACCTCCTCCATTTTGATGTTGGTTAAAAAAAGTGCAAATCGCAGATAAAGAAAACTGTGGAACAGAACAACTTTAGTTATTCAGCTGTTATTGAACAATTTTTAATTGAAACAATAAAGTTTTTTTTGATCATGAATTTAAGTTATTTTAGTATTTTACAGTTGTAATAGAGAAACCAGTTTACTGCAACTGATGTATTTCATGTTGACTGTCGTTACCACCCTTGGGTGGGCGAGCAGTGCTGAAAAGGGCAAACTGCCTTTGCGGGCTTGGTAAGTAGGATCTTCTTCTAAAAATAATTCATTTATAAATTTCCGTTGTATCTATTTATTAAACGTATGCAAAGCTTAGAAACCGATAGAAATAGTCGAACCGGCCTATACATACAGTCATACATGTAAGGGTCAAACACAAAAACGCAATATAAACGTTCAAGTTACGTAAATTTCATATGTAGATAGATGGATAGATAACAATTTATTGCTCAACAAATATACAATTTCAAAAATACACAATTACAATATTGTCACGGTAGAAACAATATGCGGATTTATCGCTTAGTCGCGCAGTCTCTTCCAGGCAACTTAAGGAATTATTTAACCTTAATCTGGCGATGTAAGTGGTGCAGATCTTTAAGTATATCATAAATAAACATACTTAAACTACATAATTTATAAATGTACACACACACACACACACACACACATATATTAAATAGTCTATAACATAAGAATTAGGCATAATTATTTAAGCAATAGTAGTGTTCACTGAGTGCGATGTTTTGGCCTCTCTGACAGTAAGAGGCAGCGCATTCCACAGTTTGACAGCCTGCACCGTAAAAGAGTTATCATAAAAGGATGATGTTTGTGCAGTTGTAGTGAGTTTTCGATACGTATGAGGGCGCAAATTGTGGGAAGTAGAAAGGCCGAGGAATATGTAAATTATTTCTTCATGTGTTCTATATTTTGTATTTTCTCGTTTAAACCAAACCTTCAGTCTGAGATACATTGAAAAATAATCCAATAACTAAAATTAAAATTTTAATTCTAGAAACTTGTAAAATTTAAACAATTTTTCATATTGCAATCCATGTTTGCGAATCAAATCATATAAACAAACATTATGTTCCAACATTTGCTGTCTTCTCCTATAGACATGTACCTAAAACTTCTTTGTTTTGACCCATAAATTAAAATTTAATTTTACTTCCTATTTGTACACCGCTTCGCAGCGTGCTATTGCTGTTAAGGAGAAGAAGCGGCGGAGACTATCCAGCAACACATCTAGCGAAAAATTGTTTATCTATATTTCTTATTCTATTAAGGATAGATAGGAGATAGGGAACATGGGATAGAGGAAGGAGATAGTAGACCATTGATTGTCATGATCGTTTTAATTTTATTATTTCTGTTTAGGTATCCATATGATACTTCGAAGTCACCAGCATATGAGTTGACATATGTGCACCAAGTTAGTGCTTTGTTCATCGCCGCTTACCTGAACGTCGGCAAAGATACCCTGGTCGCGAGTTTGATAGCTCAGTGCCGCTGTCGCTTACGGCTGTTAGCTCTTTCGCTTAAAACGCTCTGCGAAGGTCTGCAGGTTGGGGAGAAGGTGAGTTATAGTTAGGGAATACCAACCGTACTACCTACCAATGTGTTATCGTCCTCAAGGGGGACTGGAACTTGGTCACTAATTCCCGAAAGCAATTCAAGGTTGTTATGGCGACATGCATCTAGACCATGAGTGGTAGCCATTCCGACGGGCAAATACCCTACCACCTGGCTGTGGGTTGTTTGGTCGCATCATACGACAGGCCGCCCGGTCACAAGAAATTATATTCTTTCTCCGTTCCTGCACGGATAAAAACTCCCTCACTGCTGTATTGAGTTGGGATATATTGTACACATCTTAGGCTAATATATAAAGCGGAAGAATTTGTTTGGTTTGTTTGCTTGAACACGCTAATATCAGGAACTACTGATCTGATTTGAAAAATTCTTTCAATGTTAGATAGCCGATTTATCGAGGAAGTCTATAGGCATAGGTGCGGAGCACCCATTAGGAATGTTTCAAAATCGGGGGATTTTTTTAACTTACTTTGTTTTACTATTCCACGCCGATGAAGTCGCGGCAGAAGGTAATTATGACGTTTAATAATCTTATGAATAGAATGATTTCGGGTATAATTTAGTTGACAGATGATGTTAATACGATATAGTAAAAATAGAACCTACAGAGGCTTTTGGAGAATCGTTTAATCGTTTGTCAATCTTAGACATGTGTTAGAATATACCGGTGTAAACTGTAAGACATAGCGCAAAATTTCAATGTATTTTGATAATTTTACTTTGATACTAAGATGTTTGTGACAAAATCCAAAACTATACGTATGTTGTGTAATAATGTAACTCATTAGGTAACATGTGGTACATGCTAGACTTTTGTTTCAGTTAGTAGTGTATGATGGCGTCATCTGTTAAAAATACATTCATTTTGACATGTCTTAGACTGGAGTTGAGGATGGAAATACAAGAACCACTAAATAAAGAACTCTGCTGAAGTTTAGTTCGGAAACATTACTATAGATGTCACTATTTTTGTAATTGTACATACTTATGTATCATCATGGTCTAGGGCTAAGGCGTGGTGTGCACCGAGATTTAACCGACGGTTAACCAAAAATAATCACTGTTATTCCATACATTTTAGACGATTATTTTATTTTAACCTTCGGTTAAAAGTCGGTGCACACCAGCCTTAATTTAACCACTTAAACCTGATTTATATTTACACAACTAAAGTAAATAGTTACCTTGTGAATTAGCCCTTATCACCTTTTGCACAGATCTCTATATAATCGACAAATTATTTATTTGATTGGAAAGGAGACAGGGAAGTATTGGCAGATTTTATTCATAGGTTATCTAGATGTCCAGGGTTTCATCGGGATGTTTTCATTCAACGTTAACAAGTGATCATTGTACCAATGTACACATTAGGTCAGAAAGATGTATTATATTATCTAAGATGTATTAACTATTATCACAGTTGTCACCAATAAGGTAGCGTGGTTGGTACAAACAATACATTATATATACATATTCAGTCGACATAACAAATAATATGCAGTTCTTGTGAATTCGGTCATAGTACAAATAAAAATTTCAATTTGTTGACATATTTTGTTCAATGTTCGCAAGGCCTGTGTCATCGGCGTCTTATCAAGCAAGTTGGTCCTGTCATATTATGCCGTATTATGAATTTTTACATGAGCTTTGCATTTTTTAGAGGACGCAATTTTATTTTTGGGACATGCGTGCGGGGTCAATAGAAGCTTGACCTCAAGTTTATGGCGACCTCACAAACTTGAGGTTAAGCTTCTATTGACCCCCCACACATGTCCCAAAAATAAAATTGCGTCTTCTAAAAAATGCAATGTAAGATTTCAATGGATTATATTTTATGACACTACGAACATCGGTGACTGCCTGCGTCACATTACAAAGTTCGCTGGAACGTTCAGTTTGATTTCAGCCTATACACCTGGGTTAAAGAATTTACCTCTTAACAATTTAAATAAGTAGGAGACCAATGCAAACTTTCGTCTGAATGCCAAATTATTATACCCAACCATGCTAAAAACAAACAAGGTGGGGTATATCAAAGCATAAAATGGGTAAACACCATAAAGTCTTAGGTATAAAAATCTTGTAAACTTATTTTGCATGCGCTCTAAAATGGGACAATAAAATCCTAGGTTGTGTTTGAGACACGGCTTCTTACGGCTTTAAACATTCATACATCAGACATCTTTCATTCCAGGGTCTTCTTACCCCCGACCAAGAATTAATAGCGAGTAAACGCCTCCGTCTGCTGGTGATAGAGCATCAGGCGGCGCTTTCAGCAGCCGTGCAACTTCAGAACTGCTTCTCGGAGCCAACCTTTGCTCAGTTCACTGTATCATTAATCATCATATGTGTGACTGCGTTTCAACTGGTTTCTGTAAGGGTTTTATCCTAATGTTGTTTTTAAGTTTGTAAGTAAGGCAATTTTAAGATTTTGGGTAAACTTTTTGTAATTTTTAGTAATTATTTGGTCTGTTTTTTTATTGCCAGGTAGACGGCCCACCTGATGGAAAGCGGTTACGACCAATGTGCTGCTGCTCTCTAAAGGGTGGCCTGTGGTAAGAGGCGATAAAACAATCCACAGCAAGGTGGTCGGGCATTTGCCCGACTGAATGGCTGCACCCCTGGTGTAGAGTATGCCGCCATGCCAACTTTGAATTGTGTTCCAGCATCAGTGGTCAGTTTCTGGTTTCGCTATCAAGGCCGGCAGCACATTTGTAGCACCTCTGGTATTGGTAATGTCTATAGGAGACGGTAAACACTTCCCATCACAGTTGGGCCTTCAACCTGTCTGCTGTGCTTCAGCAATTAAAAAACCTACGATTATGGATTTGAATGTTCTGGACTTACTAACACACTTCTACGCAACCCCGTGATACTTGATAACTTTCCTTGCTTCGACCTTGCTATCCTTTTTCAGGTAGCGGGGTTGAGGCTGAACAGTACTGTTTAAGGGGCTTCAAGTACCGGGCTAATATACATAGTCTACATATTAATTGCCAAATAACAAAAACAGTGCCAAACAATCTTCTACGGAAGCCTATATTAGCCGTAAACTGCTACACACTTGCCTGATTTTTATCTTCACTGTTAAACGCAATAGAAGAATTTAATCTGAAGAGGTCAATGTTTAATTTTCAGCAAACAGGTAACATGGTGCGTTTGCTTTCAATGGGAACTTATTTGCTGAATATGATGTTTCAAGTATTTATTTATTGTTATCAAGGAAACCAGCTTTCTGAGCAGGTACGTATAGTAGTGGTACTGGTAACTGGTAAATGGTCTACTTGATGGCAAGTGGCTACCGTTGCCCATAGACATCAGCAACACTAAGGGATGCGATGCGGTGCGTACTTCGTGGAGACTTTAAAGGAGGCCCCATATTGTAGCGCTTTGAGAAAACCGCGGTCTGATTCCATAGCTTGCTCACGTATGTCATAAAGGAGCGAGCGCCACCTACAGTGGATAACTTTCAAGTGTCGAGGAAGTGTGAATGAACTCCCAGTCGCCGGTGAGCAGTGCGGTGGTAAAATGACGTAGGCACCAAATCAAATAGCTCTTCAGAACACTCCCTATTGCAACAGACGGCAGAACGCGCTTAGAGCGTCAACTCCTGTTCTGAAATTTAAAGGTTTTAAACCGTGTGTAAGTTCGGGATTGACAAAAATCCGGACCGCTCGGCGTTGCAGGGGGTCAAGTGAGAGTAGCTGGTACTTAGGTGAACCAACTCAAAGATTCGAGAAGTACTCAACTGGGGACGGCCTCAGGCCTTATATAATAAAACCCTATGCCCCGGTGTGTTGTGTTGTTGTTAATTTAGATATAATTAAATTTTCAGAGTTCAGAAATAGCTGGTGCGGCATACCAGTGTCCCTGGCATACATGTTCACCTAAGTTCAGAAAGGCCTTGCTCATTGTCATGGTGCGATCCAGACGAGTAGCCAAGCTCACTGCAGGGGGTTTCACAACTCTGTCTCTCGCTTCATTCATGGCTGTAAGTTAATTTTATTTTATTGCATGAGTTCAGCAGACAGATATACGGTCCAACTGATGGAAACCGGTTATCGTCGCCGATGCACATTGTAACACCAAAGGTCACTAATGCCGGAACACAACTCAAGGTTGTTATTACCCTACCACCTGGTTGTGGGTTATTTTGTCGCCTCTTACGACAAGCCGCCCGGCCGCTGGAAATTGCATTCTTTCTCCGTTCCTGCACGGACGCTAGAATTTTTTTACGGTATTTATGTGGTGAAATATTTTTCATTTACATATTATATTAAGCTCATATCTGCAAATATACTATTATAAACAAAAAGCGTAAAATAAATAAAAGTCTAAAATAGGCTATAAATAGTAATTATATACAAATTAAATTTAATCTAGGAAATATAAGTAAATAGGAAACGTTCCCAGAAGTACTGTGCCTCATAATCAAATTGATTCAGTTTCGTTGAATTGTGTTGTTGCGTACCATGAGAAATACAAAGAGAGTACCATGATCGCCCGAGCACACCTCTCCCGCATACTGCCGACGCCCATAGCGCGCACTGTTAGCAGCTAGGCGTCGGACAGAACATGGGATATAGTGAGCGGCCTTAGAGGCTGGAGCATGCACACGCGCACATATTGCACTTGAACTTAATAGCACTTGCTTCACTTCAAAACGACTACTACTCTCTCTGCCATTCAGTATTATGTTACTCTGTCTGTCTATGTATAGTTTTAAGTAAATTGTGAATATCTTAATAATAAGTATATAGTCCACATCGAATTTTATTTGGAAGAAGCAACTGTCACCAATATGTGTAACAATATCAACTTATGGTATTAACCTTGTTTCAGATTATCAAAGCTTCGTATTCATTGTTTACTCTCCTTCAACAAGTAGAAGAGAAAAAATAATATATGTAACATGAATGTATGACAACGCTATTTCTTCAAATAATAATGTTCTATCTTTTTATGATTATGTGCACTATTTTATAGGCATTGCAAAATTTGAAATAAATCATGAGGTTACAGCAAGACTTTCTTTGTTTTTGCCTTATTTGAAGACTCACCTAAAGCAATTCTTTTATATTTTTATATTCAATGTGCGCTTATCTATTTTCATGTGTAAATACAATTATATCAATAAACTAAGATATGTTTACGACGTCCACGCTTGATTTGAAATTCCCGCGGGATTCCCGGGACATAAAGAAACGCAGAATTAAAAGGAATATAACCTATTGTTTTAGTGGAAATTGTGTCGGGATAAGCTAATTTTTATACACCCAAAAAACTTCAAACCGCTCGCGGAAATATTCCCGAGAAAAAAAACATCACAAATTTCATTACATGATCGATCAGTGAAAAAACAGCATTGGTTTTTTTTTATCAGGTCATATTTAATAATTCCCAGAGAAATTCCCGCGGGATTCCCAGGATAAAATATAGCGCAGATTTTAAGTCTAAGAATTTGCTGTCCATCAGAGAAAACAGCATCAAATTCGGCTCAGTAGTTTTACGTGGTATTCCAACACAGTTTTTACAATCTTTTTTAAATGCTGCGCTACTTTGTGTCCCAGGAATCTCATGGGAATTTCAAGTCAAGGTTAGACCAAGTCGCCGGCATTTCCTATTGTACATATAAAATTATTAGTAAGCATGTGTGATATGTTATTGTTGAACTCTCATCCTGATATTAGACTGATCAAACAAAAAGTAATTTGATTGAAAAGCACACAACCGAAAGGACACGACTGTATTTAATAACATTGAATAATTTATGTTTGCGTCTACATGGTTCACTTTGGTTGATTTATTCCATTTGAAAGACAGAATTGAATCATTTGATATCGGCTTAGTAATTGACAAAATCGAACAGGCGTGGTAAAACATTGTGTGATAGGTAATAATTATATTAACAACTCGACATCGTTTGCAACACTTTCAAATTTAAATAAGTAACCAATATTCTACTTTACATATGCTAAAAACATTTGCTTAAAAATAATAAAATCAAGATATGTCAAAGAATTTGTATGAAAATTTATAGATTTTGGTTTTTAGGAATAATATGCTTACTGTGTTATTTATATATCTATCAGTATATAGATTCTATTTATACTATAAACAGATTCTGCCCGTGACTTTGTCTGCGTGGAATAGTAAAAAAGAGTAAGTTAAAAAAAACCCTGATTTCGAAACATTCTTCATTTGTGCTCCGCTCCTATTGGTTTTAGCGTGATGATATATAGCCTATAGCCTTCCTCGATAAATGAGCTATCTAACACTCAAAATTTTTTTCATCAAATCAGACCAATAGTTCCTGAGATTAGCGCGTTCAATCAAACAAACAAACTCTTCAGCTTTATATTTTAGTGTTAGTATAAGATAAATCTCTAAATGGTTCGAGTTTTAACAATGCATTTAAAAATGTGAAAAGGATCAGGGGGCTAATTCTGGGGGGGGGGGGGGGGGGCTTAGGTTGGCTATACATACCTTAGCAACCGGAAGAAAGGACACAGCATACGACGTCAACAGCATCGCGGTAGTGGTTAATTTATAAAATTTTGTCCGAGCAGGAACGAAGAAAGAATGCAATTTCCTGCGTCAGGGCGGCCTGTCTTAAGAGGCAAAAAACAAGCCACAGCCAGGTGGTAGGGCATTTGCTCGACTGGCTGACTACCGCCCCTGGTCTAGAGTATGTCGTCATGAGAACCTTGAGTTGTGTTCCTGTATTAGTGACCAGTTTTCAGTCTCCCTTAAGAGAGCAGCAGCGCATTTGCAGCACCTTTGGTGTTGCGAATGTCCATAGGCGATGTAACCGCTTTCCATCAAGTGCGCCGTCTGCCTTTCTGCTGAACTCCTGCAATAAAAAAAATCACTTTTTAGTGACGAACTGCAACTCGTACGCATCGTTTGAATATTATTAACAATTCTTCGTCTATATATTTATATATCATCAAATTAGCTGAATTCGTGACATTTGAACATTTGTGCGTGTCTACTAAGAAACAAGGAGAAATCATCGCTTCACTACATAAATGTACTTTCAATTCTTCCTTTATATACCTGCCTGTGTTCTATGCAACTATATTTTCCATCCCTGTGCTTTTATACTAAAGGGGAATACAAGTAACCACTTCTTTCTTGATTAAAGAAACATATTTCTAGCTGTGTCCTATTAATTAGCATATTGGTACAATCTACGCGCCGGCAGACACAAATTCACACCTGCGAATCTGTAAAAACACGTTTTATCACCTTTCAGCATTTGAACGAATTGTTTTTATGGTCGTCTTCTTTTGTTTGCTTTGTGTTTAAAATTTGTGATTAGAAAACAGGCCATTGTTGGATTGTAATCTTTTATTGCAGTCAATAGCCAGGTGCGTGGGATTAAAGTCGACTTAGATACAGGGAAATTGCAATTGCGCAGTATAAAACGATAAACTGATGGAGGGGGGAGTCAGTCGAGCGATAACCACGAAGCAAGACGTGTGGACTACAATCGGGAATCTTTTAGTGACGGACTTTGCGCTTTTCATCGAATCACGACCTTCTGCGTTACGTTTAGATTTGCTGTGTTCGGTTATATTTGTACCTGTGTTATACGTGTTTGGATAGTTCTAATAAACTCTATTATAATTCCAACGGCATTTTAATTCGAGTCCCGCAACTCGTAACAATATTATAAACTTGATTAAATGTTTTCGATACCTGCTAGTTTTAAGTCGCCCAAACATAAGGCAGTAACTGTATAATTAGGATGTCATTCCATACTTGTATCAGTCAATACAGTAATTATAATTCATTATTATTGGGAAATGCATCATACAATGCTAGTTTTACTTCACACTGAACGAAACTGTGTTTGAGAAACGTCATTAATTTTGCTTAACAAATACTTATACGAGTATAGCTTTAATAAGCAGATACAAATTTTAGTTGTAAATTAGGTATTTTTAAAACAAATCTCAAAATAAAGAATCAGCATTGCCATACAGCGTGGCAATGCAGCCAGCCTTCTGGGCACCCTTCCTTCTGGCAGATATTTGTTACATACTTTATATTAATTTATTTATGGCCGCTTGCATAAGGTTCCTTAATTTTATTTAGGGCGCATTTAACACCCTTAAATACAATTAACGTCTTGCACAACGCATTTTCATGGCCGTGGTCTTGAGAGACATATAAAAAAAATCGGCAGACAAACCCACTTGATTGTATATTTCTAAATTAAGCAAGTAATGCTTGTTTTATGGGTAATATACAACGGACTTATCTGGGGCCAATCCCAGACATCCAGACCATAGTAAATAACGGAGGAAATTCGTTTCCGAAATTTGCCATGCCAGGGATCGGACCTGTAACTTCTGTGTTGCAGCGAGGTATGCTAGGTTTAGCGTGATCAACCACAGAGACCGTGGAACATATATGTAGTGAAATTAATATAACAAATAATTGTACAGTCTTCAATGTAGAACTACCAAAACATATTTTTAAAATATAAATAAAATCCTTGCTTTTAACTCAATCATATCTTATTTTCTCAAGTTTTCGCGACTAGTATAAATAATAAAACTACGTTTTAACGGTTTTAAGCGCGGTAATTTATTTGATTTTTATTATTCCGACGTTTCGGCCACTTTTCAGTAGCCGTGATCACGGAAGACCAAGATATCAAGTGTCAATGAGTATTGTTAAAGTTCTATTTAGTATTATATAAAATTACTAGAATCAGGCATGTTTGATGAAGAGTTTCTTGCGCCACTTCTTCTCTTCAAGTCACAGCATATTGCGAAGCTGTGGTAAATTAGATTAGGCTCCCATAAAGTAAATTATTAAAATGACTTAAGATGGCGGTAGGCTAAATAAAAATAACAATACTTATTCATTGACACTGACATCTTTGTCTTCCATGATCACGGCTACTGAAAAGTGGCCGAAACGTCGGAATAATAAAAAACCTCTATCTATAAAAAATACATTCTTTCGATTGACCTTTAATTTTTCAATAATTATGCAGTAAAATTGAAAGACTACCAAACAAAAGAAAAGTATAGGTCTTTAGCAACATTCGAAACTAAATTTACATTCATTGCGTCTTTAGGTGAATTATTTGGCAAGTAAATAAATCAAAACCATGCCCTTCTTTATCAAAAATATTAATTGGTCTCTTTGTCTTTCTCTGAATATATTGAAATTTGCCGGGTTTTTGATACCAGAAACAGTTAATGGTTTTACAAGGATCGTGGCTTTGGCATATTGGTTCTTTTGGTTTATGTTTGTGGTGGGTAAGTTAATACATCGTCATATTCATTAATTACAATTAATAATAGTCAATTATCAATTATGTATTTTTTTACCATGGAACCTTAATTTTAATATTAGCCTTAGTTACTCCTTAAAATATTAGCTATGTGTTAGTGAAAGTTCCGTCAAAATCGGTCCAGCCGTTTCAGAGATTAGCCCGAACAATTATACAGTAAAAAAAAATGTAAAAATCATTTTTTTAGTATATGTACCGATTATGCTTTCATATTAATTTCATTTAGTAAAAATCTGTTGGTTTTTTTTATTTTATTTTATTGCAAGACTTCAGCAGACAGACAGACGGCCCACTTAATGGAAAGCGGCTACCATCGCCTATGGACAATACGCTGCTGCTGAGACTGGAACCTGGTCGCTAATGTCGGAACACAACAAAAGGTTGTTATGGCGGCATACTCTAGACCAGGCATCTAGTCCGGCAAATAGCCTACCACCTAGCTGAGGGTTGTTTTGTCGCCTCTTACGACAGGCCGCCCCAACGCAGGAAATTGTATTCTTTCTCATTTCCTGCACGGATAGACATAATTTGATAATTGACATTGTAATTATATTTATTTGTATAGTATGTTCTGTATATAATTTTAATACGCTTTTATTAGCTTCATACGTATGTTAGTGTATAACGGAATCTTTGAAGTTAAATTTGATCGACTTCCCGGTTTCCGATTGAGCTGAAATTTTGCACGTATGTGTATATCGCGTGACAATGCAATAATACGATACCATGGAGCTGATCTGATGATGGAGTCGGAAGGTGGCCATAGGAACTCCTGTACTAAACAAGATAGACCCATCGTGTTTGGGCTCGTTTTACTTGTCTTGGCTAACACTCTGCTGCTACATGATATGCAGGATCTCAAAAGCTTGTATTAAAAAAAAACCTTTAAAAAAATTCAACAAAAAAATGAAAAATAATTAATAGTTAAAAAAAACTAAAAAGTACGTTTTTATAGAAAATCCAACTAAAAAATTAGAAATGGTGTAAGAAAAATGATTTTATTGTAAATAAAAGCGTGGGGTGCATGGTATCCATAGTTATAAATATTTTATAAAGGGGGCGTCCATAAATTACGTGAGGTGTTTAAGGGGGGGAGGGGGTCGAGTGAAATCTCATCTAATCTTACGTTGGAGAGAGGGGGGGTCTCGGCAAATATCACGCAATTTTTTTTCTGATTGAAACAAAAAAAATATTATACTATTTTGGTCCATTTAATCCAGATTGTACATGCTTAAGATTTAATCCTAAGCATAATCGTAACACGATTAAGATCATTGACTAATTCTAATTCTAAGCAAGCGCGTATGTTCCGCAAAGTGGGACCCTCACGGATTGTCACAAGACGAGCTAATGAGTTACTTTGTGCAAGTGCCAATGGCTCAGAGTGGCTAGATCGGAACGAAGTTGAAGGAGCAGATGATTGTACTGAAAATCATATGGACATGTTGGTTCCAATAGTCTCTCTTGAGACCGTGCATGATTCTCCATGGACTGAATTAGAGTAGGTATTCTTTTTTTAATCACAGTAGTTACGATTTAATTATTCTATTGTTAAAGTTTTATTACACTTACCTATAATTAAACTCTCAGCAATATTGATTACTAGTCTTAACTAGTCGTAAATAAAAGCACGAAGCAAATTTGTTTTTTTCTTTTTACAATAACAATCCAACGCGTTTACGTAAGAAACTCACATTTTGAAAAATCTCACGTGATTTTGGGGGATGGGCGAGGGGGTTGAATAAAATCTCACGACATCTCACCAGGGGGGGAGGGAGCCGTAGAAAATTAAAAAAAAACACCTCACGTAATTTATGGACCCCCCCAAACAGATATGCGTAGAAGGGTTATTCTAGTTATATCCTGAAAAGCACCCCAAGCTTTTTTTTACAATAAAATAATTTTTTCTTACACTATTTTAAATTCAAATTTATTGAATGAATGAATGAATGAATGAATGAATGTTCTTTATTGCATGTATATACAAGTTACATATATGTATATGTATATACAATAGGAGGTCTTATCGCCGCCGGCGATATCTTCCAGACCACCTTTACACTATTAAAAGTTATTTTTCATTTTTTAGTTAGATTTTTTATAAGCGTATTGTTTTTAGTTTTTTGTTAAACTATTATTTTTATTCTATCGCTTTGGTTGTTGGTTGGACGACATAGGTTCTCAACCTGAATAAAACTCTTGATTCCTTAGGCACCTACATAATAGTCCAGGTTGGTGAATTAATCCAAGTATGGGGGGATGTTTCTTTAATGGTCGGCACTAGTTTCGTTCTTTTCTCCAATATGGCTAGTGGTATCAAAGTCATAAATTTGTTGCTGAGGAAGAAAGCTATCCAAGCATTAATCGATCAGGCCGAAAGTGATTTGAGGAGGGAAGATCGAAGACAAGGAGTACAGATTATTAAAAGGTATTTATCGACTTTCGTAACTCAATAGAATTCCAGTTGTAGCAGCCATAGGTAGTGGTTAAATAATATTTCAGAAGGTGCCTTTAGAATTTCTATAGAGTTTTGCAGGACTAGGACAGGTACAAATATAACTGAACACAACCAGTCCAAACGTAATGCACGATTTAACAACTCGCGTCAAGTCCGTCACTAAATTACCGAATGTACACAATTCTTGCTTCACTTGTGGTTATCGCTAGACTGCCTCGTCTATCAATCAAGGCATTGCTTTATACTGCACGGATGCAATATGTCTGCCCGGCCGCGTGTAGGGGATTTCCTAGAATCACACATGGCTAATGACTGCCATAAAAATTAGAATACACAATAGGCTGTTTTTTGAATCAAATATTTGAAACACAAAGTAAACAAAAGAAGTCTAAATGCTGAAAAAGTAATAAAATGTGTTTCTACAGGGCTGCAGGTGTGAATTTGTCTTTGTCGCCACCTAGGTCGTAACACTATAATGTTAACAAGTCGTACTGCTAGTACAACGTGTGTGTGAGCGGGACGAATGATGTGCGAGTGAGATAGAGCAACTATTATTTGTATTTGTATTGTTGTATTAGTATCACTAGTTTGTTGACCGCTACGATGACTAGACGTATGCAGCGCCCATACAGTAACAACATAACATAACAGTATTAAAGGATTTTAGTATCTAGTGCATCGGGCAATTTTCATTTATTTAGTACCTTTTTTATTTATTTTTATAACCGGCAGACAAACACACATATTGTTTATCCCCAAACTAAGCAAGTTACGCTTGTGTTATGGGTAATATACAACGGACTACTCTGAGGCTGATCCCCAACACCCAGACTATAGTAAATAACGGAGAAAATACATTTCCGAAATTTACTATACCAGGAATCGAACCAGGAGCCTTTCTGTTGAAGTGAATTAGATCGGTAAAGGCTTAGCTCGCTCAACCACAGAGGCAAGGCTTTATTATTTAATTTAATATATTACCCTGAAACAATGTTTTCCACTTGCACTTGAACAGGCAGCTCTGGGTTTGGGAGGTAGCAAGCTGAGGCCCATGCGCATGCCCAGGCGGCTAATTTGGAGGGCGGCAAAGGAGGGAGGCAGTCAAGCGATAACCACGAGCGAAGCAAGACGTGTGTACTACAATCGAGAATCTTTTAGTGACATATTTTGCGCGTTTTATGGAATTTCGCCCTTCTGCATTACGTTTGGACTTGTTGTGTTCAGTTATATTTGACCTTGAGTTATACGTGTTCGTATAGTTCTAATAAACTCTATAGTAAGTCTAACGGCATTTTAACTCGATTCTCGCGACTCGTAACAGTACATTATAGTGGAAGATTGTTGTTATGTCATAAAATTGTTTTAGATGCGATAAGGAGACTACTTGGTTCATCTATGGATACCTTTGGCTTCCCGGAGTAACACTGCTCGGCTTGATCTTCAGCAGTGGAAAGAGAGAACTACTTATAAGTGCTTGGTAAAAATAGTTAAATTTCAAACTTAGTTGCCCTGGAAATTACAATTATTTATAAATTTAAAGGATTAAAATATTTAAAGTCAAAATAAGGAAATTTATTGTGTACAATTTCGTCGTCGATCGAATCGTTCCTTCAGGATTTATGTAAAAACATTGTTCTGATTTTGATGCGGATTTCGTTGATTGACAGTATCTGCGCTACTAATCATGGGAATCTTGAGCGAATTTTCTGGAAATTATTTACAATGTACCGATAATAAAAACAAACTCCAATATTTTTTTCACTGAATTATAGTTATGTAACTAAATGTGTGATTTTTCTCGGGAACGATTTTCTATTGGTTCGGGAGTATAAAAAACAACTGCCACCTGTTATTATATCCTTAATTGTTATTATTGTTGTTATTTAAATCAGACTCGATGTTAATAGACTGTGTAATTATTATTATTGAACTTTTTACTTCAATTGAAATATACATAGATACACATAGAATAAGTACAGAGTATGCGAGAGATTGTGAATGAAGAATTACGAACAATTGGAAATGAAATAAGAAGAGGAGCGAAAATTTTTGCTTTTTTTTTGGAGCTGACTCAGCTGAATAGCCGCAGATGGCTGTTTCAGCGATACCGGGCTTTGGGGACTTCCCGACTGCGTGGGAGCGGAGGCGTTCAGCCCGGATGCAGCACGCTCGAGGAGGCACCTCCTGTGAGGTTCGACCTCGGTTCGAACGCTGCGGGGGATTGACTCTATATTGGGAACAAGCCGTAAAAGGCTGAATGAGCTAAGCCAACAGGCTGATGTGATTATTTGGGGACTCGTCATCGACTCCGCCGGCGGAGCCGATCCTAGTCTATCATTACTGCCGCTTCGCAACGTGTTATAGCTGGAGGAGAAGAAGCGGCGGAAGAAACTCTCTAGCAACACGCCTAGGCTAATCTTGTATGGCTACTGGTATCTGTAATGAGTGATTTGGATTGGTGGGTCTTACGATTGTGTAAGACGGACCGAGCAGGGGGGTCTCCGTCGTCTGTTATGTCTGCGTCTGTTATGCCAGGCTGATGTTCTGAGCCTCGGGGGGTTCATGATCGCGAGGAGACGTGTGATTTGGTCAGGCTCGTCAATGAGTACATTGCGAGGCCGACGTTTACTCGTGGGAGCGTTTGGTGTGGGTTTGTAGTTGAGAACATTTTTGCCTCCAAGGCCGCTCCTATATCCCTCATCCCGCCGACGCACGCATAGTTGCTAATTGCGCCAGCTAGGGGCGTGGGCGGTACGCGGGCCGCGGAGAGCAGGTGTGCTCCGGCAGGTGGGTCTGGGGGGTGCTCTCTGTCTGCAACAACATACATGCCTAATCTTCAAGTCGGTACCAAATAAAATGTAACCTTGTTGTTGCTAGAAAGGCGTATTTTTAAATTGTTTAATTTCATTAAGGGCCTTCATTTTTCAATCGTCAGTTATAAGTTATTCAACAGAATATAACACAACATGGGAAAATTAGAAATGACAGTTGCATGAAATGAAAACAGTTGAATTGTTCCATATTTGAATTTAGTCCGGTTATAAATTATATGACTGATAACTTTTATCTGATGATTGAAAAATCTGCCTTTAATATAATATGTTCATTTGATAAAGGGGACATTTTTAAAGTTAATATTTTTAATTTTCTCTTAATAGGTATCCTTATGATACGTCAAAATCACCAGGTTTCGAAATATCATATTTTCATCAGGTAAGATCTTTGTCGTAAATTGGAGTTTATTATAACTCTTGTCGAATATCGTTCATAGATATCGAATCGATAACCTGTTATTGAATGTATATGGTATGGTAGGTATACTACATATATCTGTTAAAAACCTGAGTCATACACCAACCAAAAAAGTATGACCACGTTTCTGAATATCCCAAAAAACTGGAGTGGTTAACTTATTCACTTCGCCGGAATGCTCATCTTCTCAATTCACTATATATGTATATTATATACTCCTTATGTTAAGGAATGTTTAAACTTTTAACTCAATTTGCGCTCCACAAATAATCTCCTGTTAATGGCACCTGCACACTCTTCAACATTTTATTCCAACTCCTTCGCCATGCAGCTTTGCCTACTGACGTCAGAACAGCTAAATCTTTTGCCATATTTAAAAATTCATTCAGGAATCATAATATTATTAGTCTTACGCAATAATCTATTTGCTAGTTTACAATATTTTTGACTGTAATCTGCTATCCATGTATGTCATTTTTATTTCCTTTTTCTTTATTGCATAATAACTACAGAAACTTTAAGAATTTTCATTTGAGTCATATTGACTGGAAGAGATCGATTCTAGTGATAAGGCCGCCTTTTTAGTAGCGGAGGCCAAGCGGGGATTTTGGGATTTACTCGAGCGTGGTAGAATAACATAAGAGGGGAAACCTTGCACCCTATTATAAAGCTCCACTATATATTAACGCTTCATACAGAGTGGGGATATTTTTTATGCTTAAAATTATTTTTCAAACTACCTCCGCATAATTGTCAGATTATGGGTCAGCACGACAAAGACAACATGCTGAACCGTTTGTATATTAATCTGATGCGCTCGAGTGCTTCAGTGTAACTTTTTATTTGCATTTTCAAAAATCGGCCATGGCTTTTGGTCGCGTCCAAATTGTCTGTCTTTTGAATGGGAGTTTCTTTTAGGTTTACTTAACATCCCATTTGAATATCTGACACGCTTGAGTATTTCTGTGCAACTCTTTTTAAAAGAAACCTGTACAAGCTCCCCCCACCAGTAAAATGGCATACATCATATAACATTGTTTCTTTGTAGCATCTAATCTTTATAATCCAACAGGTACCCGCGACGCTAGAATAACTCCACACTTAGCATCTTGGGCTCCCCTACTATTTGTTTTACCAAGTAACTATTGTCTTGTTATGCATTTTTGTTTTGGTGAACAGTAAGGTGTTGATATATCTAAAAATGGGCCTAACCTAAATTAAATGTATCTAAAATAATTTAATTGACCTACATTATTAAATGCAGGTCAATTAAATTTTGATTTAGGTGGCTGGATTACTAACAGGAGCACTTTTCAACATCTCTTTGGACACGTTGGTGACAACTTTGATGGTTTTGTGTCGCTGCAGATTGAGGTTATTGGCACTTTCTCTTAGAACAATGGGTGAAGATTTACAGCTTGACCAAGAGGTTTGTAATCCTGTGCATTAAGTATATCTTCGATTATAATACTGGTAGTTTATTTATTTTAGATACCAAGATCCATACAACAATTCAATTTCAATCAGCCAGTTCTTAATTAAAGCATTAAATTTACATATATTTTATTAATATTATAATAAAATATAATATATATAATAATTATTTTAATAATTATTCTACGCAGCAATCTGCAACCCGTCCAATACATTTTTGTTTGGTGTAACCTGCTAGCAATGGCCGCAATTATACTGTTTCTACACCTCTCAAACCTGGTCAAGAAATTTGCAATGCGACTTCTCTGGATAGCGCAAAACGTGTTCAATCTAGCCTCGAATGATATACTCGAGTTAAATAATCTTGGCTTATTTTACAGAATATCTTTACAGAGGAACAAGAGCAAAAGATGAAAATCCGTCTCCGTGATTGTATTCAGCGTCATCATGAGACTTTGGATTCAGCGGTGAAAATCCAAAAATTATTTTCTATACCAATCTTTACACAGTTCTCTGTATCATCAGTCATTATGTGTATCACTGCTTATCAATTAGCCATTGTAAGTACAGCTTGTAGAAGTTATTAAATTTTATATCTATAGTAGAATTATTTTGTCCGTGCAGTTTGGATCATAAAATAAGTCGAGTATTTCGCTCTCTCTTCCACTCAAGGGCCTTATGGGCGGGCATAGTGGCATTATTGTTGTCGATAAACGAAATATAAAAATGAAAAATAATTATAGATACAACAACGTATTTATTAAAATAAGAACAATAATGACTTATAATAAATTATTAATTAGGTATCTATGTTAAAAAAAAACTACAAGTACAAAAGTTTAGAATGTAACAAGTTATATTAAAAATAAATATAAATACTTAAATCTAAGTTTAAAATTAACAGCCAAAAAGATGATAATGATTTTTATAAGATTGATAATCCTTCTTTGATAAGAATGAGTTTTTACCGATAATGGCGTTGCGCCCGCGCAACACGCTCACCGCCTTAGCCGAGCTGAGGCCGAGCTTGATTTATGACCCAAACTGCACTGACAAAATAATTCTACTATAGTTTCAACAACTTTCTATGGTTCATTAATTCAGGATTCATTCAGGAATTAAATACCTATCCCGAATTGGTCACTTGGTAATTTGGTAAAATGGTTAGTTATTTTGCCAGTTAGTCAGATTATAATAAATAATAGAAAATTTTCTAAATATGAATCGTACGTTACACGGAATTGATCCCGGAATTATGTGAACGTAGATATGAGATTTGGCTGAGATGTGGCATGTAAGAGGGTGTCTGGTATAGAATTAGAATGTGGAAGAAAAAGACTTACTGTTACCACACCAAATAATTAAGAAAAGGTAAATTTAATAAGAAATATACGAAATTTACAGGAAGTAAAGCAACACCAAGTAGTACGAGTTATTTCTATGTTGGCATACTTACTATGCATGATAACGCAGGTGTTTTTATACTGTTACCAAGGACACCAGTTAGCTGATGAGGTTGGTAGAATGTAAAAACTAATATAGATAACTCTAATAATTGGCGAGTAACTGTAAAACGGTCACTTTTGCTGGATCATATTCTGAACTGACATGATATATAAAAAAAAATGCAAAGTTTAAACTCACGACTAGCTTTGCATACGATCCGAAATCAAATTTACGTTTCAATTTTTTCAATTTATACCTATACCAAACAAGTCCCTTTACAATTATTTCACTTTTGTATATATTGTTACGAGTTGCAGGACTCGATTTAAAGTGCCGTTGGAATTACTATAGAGTTTATTAGAACTATACAAACATGTATAACACAGGTACAAATATAACTGAACACAACCAGTCCAAAGGTAATGCACGATTCAATAACAAATGCATTACGGAATGTACACAAGTCTTGCCTCGCTTGTGTTTATCGCTCGATTAACTCATCTCTCCATTAGGGCATTGCTTTATACTGTACAAATACAATATGTATGCTCGGCCGCGTGGACTGAATTTCCTAGAATCACACCTGGTTAATGACTACTATAAAAGATTACAATACACAATGGGCTGTTTTCTAATCAGAAAATTTAAACACAAAGTAAACAAAACCAGTCCAAATGCCGAGAAGGTAATAAAATGTCTAAAGGTATGTAGGTGTGAATTTGCCTTTGTGTTTTCTTGCATGTTGATTGATTTGAAACTTTCAGTCAATGTATTGTATTATTTTTTAGAGTTCAAATATTGCTTATGCAGCGTACGAGTGTCCGTGGTATGCGTGTTCGATCAAATTCAGGCGTTCTTTGCTTTTGGTTATGGTACGGACACGTCGAGTGTCCCAGATTACAGTTGGAGGACTAACGCCTTTATCACTGACTTGCTTTGCAGCTGTAAGTATCTATGCTGTAGCAACACCATCGAATGATCGTTTATGTTGTGTTGTATCCAAATAAGCTCTGGTCAAAATTTGGCCTTTATCCATCGTTATATCATTCCGTCCGTCTGGTGATGTTTTACTCTTGCCTTGAAAACTCTTTTAATAAACTGTTATATATGTAGAACATAACATTTATGATAATGCCTTGTATTTTGTTGGAGCAACGAACAGATTTCTCTCTAATCTAATTTTCTTTACAGATGATAAAAGCTTCGTACACATTCTTCACAGTTCTACAGCAAATGGAAGACCGCCATTGATAAGACGATCTTAAATCTCTAATGCCTGTTATATACCCTAAAGCCAAAATGTTGGGCCACACTTTTAAGCCAACATATATAGGTTTGTATTTGGCAGCCAACATTGGCTGATCAACAGAGTAGTGTAGGTTTTTCGTCCACATCCCACCAACAGCGTTCATGGATTGGTTGCTTATGAATGTGCTGCATAAACAAATTCTCATGGCTATAAAATATCTAGAATGATCAATACTTCAATGTGTAAGCAATGAAATTAAATGAAATGAAATTTATCAATAACGTCTGGGGCTTAGTAGTTTGGCCCCATACCAAAGTTCTATGTATAGTGGGAGTAAATGCACCTTAGACTTTAAAAAAACGCTGAACAGAAGTCAGTTTTATTAGTAATGTTTTGTTGTTGTTTTAATATCTATGTCAAATGTAAGTAAATAGCAAGATTACTTATATTAAAAGGATGAAAATATATGAGAGTATCATTTTGTATTGTGTAATTGTGTAATATTGTTACGAATTTGTGGGGTTTGAATGCCGTTGGAATTATGACAAAGTTTGTTAGAAGTACTGACACGTATTTTACAGTTTGACAACTGTTGTATTATAAATTTTAATATTAAGGTTGGATTTGCTGTATTCGGTTGTGTTTGCTTACAAAAAACACACCGAATACAGCAAGTCTGAACCGTAAAACAGAAAGTTGTTATACATAAAACGCGCAAAGTCGCAATTGAAACTCAACTAACTCAGTCTCATCAGGCCGACCTTATTTATTCGAAAAAATAGACATGGCTCCCCATCAACATGCCCACTATTCCTTGCAATTCTAGAACTTGGAAGCTTATTGGCTTCTAAGGCTGGTGTACATCGACATTTAACCGGTGGTTAAATAAAATAATCGATGACATTGTATGCATAAACAGCGATTATTTTATTTTAACCGTTGATTAAATGTTTTTTTATTTTTTATTGCAGGAGTTCAGCAGACAGGCAGACGGCCCATTTGATGGATAGCGGTTACCATCGCCTATGCACATTTGTAACACCAAAGGTACTACTAATGATCTGCTGCTCTCTTGAAGGAGACTGGAGCCTGGTCACTAATGCCGGAACACAACTAAGGGTTGTTATGGCGACATACTTTAGACCAGGGGTGGTAGCCATCCAGTCGGGCAAATGCCCTACCACCTGGCTAAATGTCGGTGCACACCAGCATAAGAATGTGCAACGAAAGAATAACAGAAAAAAGGATTTATGAGAGGCTTTACAAAAGGATTTATGCGAAAAGATGGTTGTGAATAATTAAGCCAAACATAAAAGAATTGCAGATAACTTAACTTCCAAGGGGTAATAAAATCACGTCTCACAAAGGGTTATAAATATGGATTTCGTCTTCTCAGAACTTCAGTTGTTAGAATATAATATTTTTTTGTTCGCCCCAATGCAGTCCTCGCTCATGTGTCGACTATAACAGAACTATTTATGATTGAATGTTGACAAAATCTACAAGGAATATGTTAAACAGATTTATGCTGTTAAATTTATAACTATCCGAGTACGTGACTTACGCCACGTGATTTTTAATTTTGCAGAACCCCTAAAAAAAGTAGCCTAAGTTAGTCCTTATAATATTAGCTATCTCCCAATGAAAGTCTCGTCAAAATCAATGCAGCCGTTTAAGAGATTAGCCGGAACATCTAGATAGACAGACAAAATTCTAAAAATTTTATTTTCGGAATCTCTTGTTCTGAATTACCCCCTTTTTTCACAGTTTTATTTTGTCATTACAAACAGACATTTCAGCTTTACATATCAGTATAGATTCAGTATTTGAACTAAGGGCTGATTTTCCTTTCACCAGATAAAAGTTAGTTCTATAAAATAAACCGCAACATAGCGAAATTAAAAATACCATTTGCATGTATAAAACAGCTGAAATGTTTCAATTTTAAATTAAAAAACCGATTTCTGCAAGAATTTTTACAAGGCTACATACCAACAGGAACTTCATTTTGTATTAATAATTAACTATCTCCAAATAATTATATGAAAGTGCACCGTTTTGGATAATTGATTAGTAACTATTGGTTCAAGTTAATTATAAGAATAATTATAACTAGTCAAGCTGTGATTTCAGTATTAAATATGCAAGTAAACCCACCCGAAACATCTGCTGCATTCTGAACTTAGACTTTTATAAGGTCAGGATTTTGTTGAATTCAGGCATTTGCTTTATCGTGTTAGGTGGTAAAATATTTTAGAATTAAATAAAATATCAAAGTGAGTTCGCGTATTGTAGTGCAGATAAAGAATCAAATTTCATAAAATTCAGGTAAAGATCTTGTCTTACCAGCCTCAACGACATCATCCACCGAGCTCTTGTCAGCGCCGGCATACCGGTTATTCTAGAACCGAATGGCCTGGTACATAACGATGGCAAGAGACCGGACGGAATATCATTCATCCCTTAGAAGGTGCCACCTGCGTTGACACACTGGCCCTTTCACATACTCCAGCGACGAAGTCAGGGGCTGAACGACGACGCTTCAAATCAAGGCGTCAAACGGAGCAAATTTGGAGTCTTAAAAAAAGGTAACATATTTGTGCCGTTTGAGGTTGAAGCATTAGACCCGTGGGGTCCAACGGCAAAGAGTTTCATTAAAGCCATACGTAAGAAACTCTTTGATGTGCTACCTAGGATCAGAATGCTGGCTTTTATCTTGCAAAACTAATAAGTTTTGCCGTACAGCCTGGCAAGGCTGCCAGCCTTTTTGGGACGCTCCCCGTTGGCAGTGATCTGCTATATAATCAGTTCTTATATATTTATTAAGTGGACATAAAAGGTTCCACAAAACATTCAAGCAATTGCCTGCTCTAATGTGCATATTTTAAAATTGCCAGGTGCTAATGGTGAAGGAATACATCTTGATGAAACCGGCTTCGGCATAACCGATGTATCAAACGCTATTCTGTCTTGGACAAGCATGACGTATATTATGGTGCAACACTGCTTCCCTGGGTTGTACTGATCTTGCACATTATGATTGTTCACTCAATTCTGTACAAGGTTCATATTTGGGTTACGTAACTATGACCACGTCTCTGAATTCCGTAAAAAACTCAGTGGTTACCCATTAATCTTTGACGGAATACACATATTTTCACTCTACTCTGCAATATATTGTTTCTACACACTAGTCCTCCTTACCTCAAGGAACGTTTCGAATTTCTGTACGTATGCAGCTCCCACAATTTACGCCTATAACTAAATACAAAATAAACACACCTGTACATACGTCTTGTTTTTACAATAACTCTTTTACCGTCCAGGCTATGCGTCTTTGGAACGAGCTACCTATTACTATAAGACAAGCCAAATCCTTGCAGTGTTTTAGAAATCAGGTTCAGAAGCATCACTTCTCTATTGTATATAATAATTCCTAACACTATTATAGATATAGTAGATAGATGTTTGTATTGTCATATGTATATAAATTATCATTATTTATGAACTGCACCACCGTCAGTATCAAAACCGATAACTCCTGCCAAGGGTTGCCTGGAAGAGATCGTCTTGTATTATTTCTGATGATCTATGTTTTGGTGTACAATAAAGTGTTGTCTATCTATCTGTCTAACTCAGTTCTAGATTCCGTTGCTTTCTCTCTCTTTAGAATTTAGGCAACAAGAACCGAGCGAGAGTCTCACACACACTCGTGCATTAGGCGCTGCATTTGGCCTACCCCCGTATTAATGATAATGCCCGAGTGTGTGTCTCTTGAGATATTTACTGAACGTTCCCTGTAAATTGGAGATCCGAGTCCAGCAGTGGGCCGTCTACGTGCTGTTATTATGCCTTACAGGTCGTGATACTATTATACTATCATATTTAGTGAAATGAAGTTGTTCATTGCAAACGGTAAGAAGAACACGGTTTTGAGGATATGCCTGAATGTGTTGCGATGGATTGGATTCCTTGTACCAGATGAGCTGACAGCGTTCCAGAAGGCAGTGAGACCATTCTACAGCATGCTTTGGTTCATGTTAATTGTAGGTATGGTAGTCTTTCTTTTGTTTCTATAGTAATTTTTGTAAGAACACAGTCTTTACTATTCGCCATAGCTGTACCTCGTAGGTCTTCAAAAAGCTACATAATCGTGTGGTAAAACTGCGCAATAACTAAAACTTGAAGGTGGCGCTATACATACCTACTTGAGGATAGAAACTAAGTTATGTATACAAAGTCGCGTAGGGCGTTTTAGGAAAAATCGTTTATGTAAATAGATGGGTAAATATAAGCTTCCAGTTGACAAAATTTTTCCCCCCGTCTAACTTTTAAACTATGAAGTGGGAAAATTTCCAAAAATAATAGTTGATTTACATGTAAATATAAATAATATTTTCATCGAAAATTAATATTGTTACGATCTGAACGCCGATAAAAGATAAATTCACACTTGCATAACTGTAGACATTATTTTATTTTATTTATTTTATTTTATTTTACAATTATATTATATTAACTTTCCGGCAATCGGGCTTCCTTTGTTTACTTTGTGTTTAAAATTTGTGATTTAAAAAAGCAGCAAATTATGTATTGTAATATTTTATTGCAGTCATTAGCCAGGTGTGACTCTTAGAAATTCAGTCCATACGGTCGAGCAGACATATTGTATTTGTACAGTAGTAGTAGAGGGATAACCACAAGCGAAGTAAGACTTGTGTACATTCGATAATCTACTTAGTGACGGACTTTGCGCGTGTTAATGAATCGTGCATTACGTTTGGACTGATTATGTTCAGTTATATTTGTACCTGTATTATGCGCGTTTGTATAGGTCTAATAAATTGTAATAAACCCTATAATTTTAATTTGAGTCCTGCAACTCGAAACAATATATTATAATATCTATGTGCTGATCGTATTGTAGTCTAAAAGCAAAAACATCTCGAAGCTAATTTATTGTTAGTGTATTTACCACCAGTAAAGCCCTGCCTTTGTGACGTTTGTGTTTTACTACATTTGTTACATCTTATTGAAGGAATCATGACAATAGCTCAGATTGGTGACCTGATCCGAATTTGGGGGAACGTTCCTTTGATGGTTGAAACATCGTACCTGCTGTTCACGTGCTTCGTTTACATAACCAAGATTATCAACTTATTTATACTGAGGAAGGAAATATTTGATATAGTGAGGAACGGTGACGAGGAATTGAATACTGAAGAGAGGACAGAGGGAAAAGCGATTATTGAGAGGTAAATTAAATCGCAATGCTCAATTTCTAGAATCTTGTTGCTAGAAATTATGTATATATATATATATATATATATATATATATATATATATATGGTCGTAACTCGAACCGAGTCGAAATCGAAAAAATATATTTTTTATAATTTGACACGATTTTCGATAAAAATTTTAAATTACAAAAACTTTATCATTAAATATCTCCGGAAATATTGATTTTAGCGACTTGGTGCTTAGGACCTTTTTTGTAGGAAATTAAATTTCCTACAAGTTTGTTGTTTGCATTTTTTTTTAGCTCTTGTTATTCACGAGATAACTGCGAAAAAACGCGAATTTCATGGAAAAATCAAGTTTAGAGGCCTGTACTGCCTCGCCGGTTTGAGTTACGACTTGGCCGCAATGGACACTTTTGTAGAGCATTCAATTCTAAAAAAACCCGTCTATAGTCAAAGCGATGCTATGAAATGCCACTGAGCTATAGAAATTTAAACATGAAAAAGCCAAAGTTTCTGTGTTTTTTTAAGGGGAAATCTTCAAACGCCTGGGTCGAGGTCTTAATATTAATATTAAGGGCCATATATATATATATTATACACTGAGGTCAAGAGGGACGATAATGATATGAAAAATTTTGCCCATTCCCAAAGCGCTAAGTCTTATTGACAAACGTTGGTTAACGATTAAAGTAATCGCTCTAGATTTTAATATTTTTTTGAAAAAGAATTAAATAATGTAGTTCTAAGAAGTTCGATCTACACATGGTCGTCGGAAGAAATGGTGGATAAAAATTAAAGTAATTGTCTAATAATATCGTTCAAAATAATTAAAATATCCATCATTAGACCTATCCTTTTGTATGGCACTGTAGCGTGGCCTATTACATCCTAAAGTCGATGCAAAGTAAAACATAAAAATTACTATATTTTGAAAATTACTAAGCACCGACTTTAAGATGTTTCAGATAATTTAAATTAATACTAATACATAGCTTTAGAAATAAGTTATTTTATACATTTTAGTTATTTCGTTTTTGAAGTCGGTTTATTAAACGAAGTTTTTTTTCCACTTGTCCGTTCAAGTTTCACTGCTACTATATGTCCCAGCACACATTTATTTTATTAGAATTTGTCTTTAAAATTTTGTCGTCAAATGAAAACAATGGATGTCAGTTTACATTTGGTCAATCTGTTACAAAAAAACATCATTTATCCTATTCTCTATTATTTTTAGGTCAAATAGAGATATGATCAGACAGATGAGTATGCCCTTTGTTGTGTATGCTGGATCGGCATTCAGTTGGGGTGTGACAGAAGATCGTACGCTGCTTTTTAGAGCTTGGTATGTAAATACTCACATTATAATAATATGTCCCGCAGGGGCTTTGTGTCGAAGCCTCAGGTGAGTAGCAAAACCTCGGATCTGACTCCAGGTGGTAAGGCAAGCCCATCTGTGCTTGTTTTTGCTAGCCGGCACGGAGTGGAAATCGCTAGAGCTAAGACTCAAACTCCAGGGATGGAAGAGGTAAATGGCATAACGTCAGAAGTCTCTTGGGTGAAACTGCAGCCCACCTCTCGACACTCCTTAGCCACTCACACTCAAGTTGCCTCTCGCCAATTTTGCCATTTTTAGGGGCCCATGCAGGGAGTGGCGAGTCACTGTCTGCCCATTTTTTCATTTTCCTTGAACATTGCCACTGGCAGACGCTATAGTCCCCATATTTCCAAACCCCTAGTACGACTAGCATTTCACTCCAATAGTACGGTGCTGTTTGTTCTCATTTCCCACAATAGTCCTACACTGGCCGGGGCTTCCTTGGATGCTTTTTTTTGTAGACAGGGACAATCGCCGGGCAGTGTCACGCCACATTTACATTAAAATTGTCGAGGGGCCTCTACGTGTTAGCCTTCTCGTGGCCCCACGCAAGCCCTCCAAAAGTGAAGAGGTCGAATTTCTGTACAATAAAAAAATGCTAAGAACTGAGTCAGGAGGATCAGGGACCATAATATCCATGTTTTTCTTTCTGTGTTTGTCTGTTTGTAAGATATTTCTTATCCCGAAAAATTAAAGAGTTCCCGTAGGACAGTTAAAAAAACTCACACAAGCGCACCTTCGCTTGACGAAGGCGCTCACTCCGAAAACCCTTTGTACCAACAACGTTAATACAAGTCCAATAAATAAAGAATTTGAGTTGAATAAAACAAATGCAACAAGTGAGTAAGTGTTTTTATTCAATAGCGCAAGTGCAACTTAGGTTATCTAAGACAGAATAAAAGCAGGGCACAGCGGAGTATCTTCAGACACGGCAATATACTAAGTGATACTAAGTGCCAACCTCGTTTGTGGAACAGCGACAACAACAAACACATGTTGTCTCGTCTATTTTACATTACTATCTCTGTCGACTTTGGCAAATAAATGTTTCCTTTATTTATTTCTTTCATAAGTTATTTGAGTAATAATGAAAACTGTGAAAAACAATGACTGAAATAGTTTAATTTAGATTATTGTTTAGGTACCCTGTGGATGTTACTAAAAGTCCAGCATACGAAATAGCTTACGTGCACCAGGTAACATTCTGTTTAATTTCTGTTTGGACATAATATTACTAGTGTCTCTATAAATTAACTAGCGACCAAAAGGTCGAAAGCGCTTTCAGTCTATTGGCGCTTATGTTTTTTATACGTGCATGTATTATTACTATATTACTAACTTACTACGCTTGGCGGCTTTCCACACGTGGATGTAATATAGTAGGGAAGGCCAAGCGGGGATTTTGGGATTTACTTGAGCGTGGCAGAATAACATAAGGGAGGAAACCTTGCGCCCCATCATATATTAACCCTTTATACAGGATGGAAGTATTTTTATGCTTCAAATTATTTTTCAAACCGTCAGATTAAGGAAACTAATTCGTCCACATAATTGTCAGATTATGGGTCAGCACGACAAGACCAACAAGCTGAACCGTTGATCTGACGCGCTCGAGTACTTCAATGTAACTTTTTTTTTTGCATTTTCAAAAATCGGTCGTGGATTTTGGGCGCATCCAAATGTCAGTTGTCTATTGAATAGAAAGTCCTTTAGGGTTTAATGAATATCCCATTTGAATATCTGACGCACTTGAGTATTTCTGTGCGACTCTTAAAAAAAATCTACTACACGTCACGTGACGCTTGAGTAACTTCACATTTAGAATCTTAGACTCCTCTACTAATAGGTACTCATAACCCGATCGCGCACCGGTTTTTGTCTCAATATATGCGGTAAGACAGCAAAAGTAAAAACACAATACGTTTGACTTTTATCAACAGCAATACACGCGACTGTCTTCACGCGACAATGCCTAAATTCCTGGAAACTTAATTGTACATAATAAATCTTCTTACAGAGTTTAGCAGTGATGCTTCTAGCGCTGACTAATGGCAGTTTTGATATAATGGTGGTATGTTTGGTCGTGGTTTGCCGATGCCGGATCAAACTATTGCAGCTTACACTGAGGAATCTGTTTCAAGATATTGAGGTTGATGGAAAGGTAATATTTCTTTGTTTCTTCTTTTGATCGTCTAAATTGCAGATTCTTAAGTTGCAGTCTCCTTTTCAGGGCTTGTTAATTCCATTGGCCGCTAGTCCTATGACATATTTGACTTGCCCACTGGTATTTCAAGTCTGATTTAAATTAGCATTAGTTAAGTATTCAGTTAACTTGCAAATGAGTGCTTATTACCGTTGAGACAAACGCCTACTTCATCGACCACTTTTTGCTTTATCGGAACATTACTGTCCAAAGGACGATAAGGAATTAACTCACCAGTTTTGCGAGTTAACTAACTCTTTAACTGAAACAAAAGTAAATTAGGCTTTATGTAAATAGAAAATTTAACTTTAACCAAATAAATTGTGTTATATTTTTCAGCGTTTGTTATCAGATGATGATAACAGGAAGGTCGCTGAACGTCTCCGAGCCTGCATCATTAAACACCAAGCTATATTGGAGTCAGGGTTCCAAATCCGGACGTGCTTTTCTTATTCCACCTTAGCCCAGTTCACTGTTTCTATAGTAATTCTATGCGTTTCTGCATATCAACTTGGTGAAGTTAGTAGCTTTAACTATATTTAATTATTACTTACACCCATAGAAGAAAAATATTAAGATAGATAGAAGAGAATAAGCAGATGAATACTTAAATGGAAGATGTATTTTTGTTTAATTTTAATTAGATACAACTTTTAATTGGTATGTATTTTAATTAAGATTTGAGACTGTAAAATATGCACGAGTGTATAAATACTGAATACAATGTAAGAAAACTTATCTTATTTGTATTGTATTCTACCGATAGTCCCTCAAGACTATAAGTAGAATACTGAGCCCAGATCACCGTCTTCTATGGGTAAGGTGCCCAGAAGGCTGGCTACGTTTCCTCGCTGGATCGCCATACTGATCCGTTGGCCGAGGTAGGCACCAGCCCTCTGATCACCTGAAGAATAAGGTGAAGAAGAAGAATCAAGAATCAATCAATTAATCAAGAATCACCTAAATCAACCACCACAAATACTTGAAGATTACCAGAGATAATGTATTTAAGGAAACTACACATATGATATGATACATAAGTTCCTGCTTTATAAATTATAATAATTATGAATTATAATAATTATTTTTGTGTCGAATTACACACTATTTCATGATATTAAAAACAACTTCAGGAACATATATAAGTACTTATTCAAGTTGAAAATGTTTGTCCAACAACTGATTTCGTAAGAAAATAAGATATAGAACTGGAATCGACATAGTATAGTCGCGGGAAAGCTCTAGTAGTAAACACATATTTTTTTTAGGTCGAACTAAACAGCAAGTGTCGCCTTGCATTTATGATAGCATATTTATTAAGTATGGCAATACAAGTTTTTATGTATTGTTACCAGGGAAATTGTATCTCGGAAGAGGTAAGTTATATAAATTTTAGATTATTTAAAAACTTGTCCGTATTATTATTTGTAGTGGAACGCTTACAAGTCAATAGATGGCGCTGTGCGATAATCGAAGTCACAAACCATTCCCAACACGTAATAAGAAATAAATTTTAAACGGTAGTATGTTACATAAAACTTTCCCGGGGTTAGAAAATAAACTTGGGTTGTAAAATAAAAGATTATAAGCATGAATACTATTCTTTATTCTTTCCTCTCATTAGGGAGCCAGTCACATGAGTATAAACTAGGTACACTTTAGTACATTACACTCTACAGAAGTTACCACTAACTTAACACGAAACCCGACACAGGGGAAGACAATTGGGTCGACACCCTGGTCGTCTGACTCCAGACTAATGGACCGATGTCCGAGATGAAAGCTCAGGGGATGTGGGTCACCTAGTCGGTTCCTAATATTGAAATATACCGCCTTGTACGAATAGTTGTTTTAAGAAATGGTATATAAATTATTTAACGAATGAAGACGAAGATTATGGGCGCCATCCAGGATCGCGAAGCCTGGAGTAGATGCTCTGACGCTGGCTGACGCGACGATGGCTCTCACGTGATATTGTGAGGATGATGGTCTCACGTGGCTGAGGAGGGATGATGCCCTCACGTGACTGAGGAGGGGTGATGCCCTCACGTGACTCCCTGGAATCGAGATGGTTATCCAGTGAGCACACCTATTATAACACTAATGCAATCACGGTCGGGGAAATGAGAATTATTACAAAGGGAGATTCTTGAACCTAACCAGTCTAGACAATATAGAAGCCTGATATGCTTACCTAAAAAGGGTTAGAAAGGTACCGCCGCTTAATTAATGTAGATGAGCCTCGCCAGACCTTCGGGCGGTCGGCTGCTGGCAGAATACGACGGCGTGAGGTTCCTCTTGATCGTCTTCTCTCACTGCGTCTAAACTGAGGATGTCACAAACTAATACTGTGTCTGACTTATGTGAAGTCGAGAGGCGGAAGAAAGCAGCGCAGGGGCTGCAGCGATATTTAAGCGCACGAGGCGAGGGGCGCGCGGGGTACAACGACGCACATATAGGTGGCGTGATTGTCTCTGAGGGGTGTGAGGTGAGGGAGGACGGAGCTAATGGAGACGTCGCGGAATGGCATCGCGTGATTTCTAATGAATAAATTGAAGATGTAATGCGGTGTTAATACAACCGATTTAAGAAGTCTATAAGTAGATGTTGCAAGGCTAATAACGCCAAATTTGCAACGTCACAAGTATTCGGGCTTAATAAAGATTACCTTAGGCCTGTTGCTGGAAGGTTTCTTCCGCCGCTTCTTCTCCTCCAATTATAACGCATTGCGAAGCGGTAGTAATGATAGACTAGGATCGGCTCCGACGGCGGAGTCGATAATGAGTCCCCAAATAATCACTTCAGCCTATTGGCTGAGCTCGTTCAGCCTTTTACTGTTAAATCCTATAGAGTCAATCCCCCGCAGCGATCGAGCCGAGGTCGAACCTCACAGAAGGTGCCTCCCTAAGCGCGCTGTTTCCGAGCTGAACGCCTCCGCTCCCACGGAGGTGGGAAGCTCTCAAAGTAGTACAAATGTACTGCCTCACTTGTGAACTACTCATAACTACTTCCCGCTCCTCCACCTATTGGGGTCATTCCTAAACAAGTGATCGCGACGTGATGAACACAGTGACGCAACCTTCACTTCATTAACTTTTAATCTGCAATAACTTCATATTATAGATGCGAGCGTGAGATTGATCTGCAATAGATCATCATAAAATTTTCCATAAACATTGCCGGGTGTATAGAAAAGGACATAGGGTACCTTGCATTCTGGAAAAAGGACTTAACGAGGGATATACGAATTTAGCTGAAAATATGACACTTTGACCGTGTTTTATTTACGCCACTCTTGCAATGCATCCGTATATCCTTTTTTTGATGCCGAGCGAATGCATTTGCACACTATCGCCGGGCCCAGAAGAAGATTACAAGATAATTTGTAGGACTTCTAAAGGCCAGTCTTCATCCCTGTCTACCACTTCATATTAACGCAAGGGAAGCCGAAGCGTCGGGAAAATGCTATTTTATTAAAGTACAAACACAGTATGGTTTATTCTGACGGAAATAATATAATACAATAAACTCCACAGTAAAAAGCTTATTACAACATAATATTATTGTTTTTTTTCTTTAGGCTGTGAAAATAGCAGTGTGGTGGTAATTGTGGGAATAACACTGGCCGTAACAAAAAGATTATTCTTTACGTTTTTTTTAGAGTGTGCAAATAGTTGATACCCTATACGAGATGCCGTGGTACGTGTGCTCTTTGCATATCAGAAAGACTTTGTTGGTGATGATGGTACGATCGAGACGACCTATCGAACTGACTGCTGGGGGATTCGCTACTCTAACACTTGGGTGCTTCATGTCTGTAAGTACAGATGTATTGACATGCAGTGATTACGCCAATATCTTTAGTGTCGTGAATTTAACTCCCTATAAGAATTTCGTTCTTGGTGCTAGTTAAGCCTTTTGGCGTAACAAAAAAAAATTGCCTACTGGCGGGTAGGCCTGATTTTATTACATAAATCAGCCTTATAATCAGATTATTAATATTGATAAGGTTGAATGGACTTTTTATTGTCCGGCTAACTGAAAAAGAACAACACAAAATATTATCTAATATAAGGACGAAAACAACTTTAGTGAATGCTTAATAATTAATATTGATTATTGTTCTACTTACAAATCATGAACTATTGATAGACTATTGCGCTTAGATCATTATCAAAATCTACAATATAGATAATTTTGAAGTTATGACTGGTGTATGTGAAGTATAAATTATAGTTTTCATAGCATTTGGTTATAAATAAAGACTATACTTTTGTTTGATTTCAGATAATAAAAGTTTCATACAGCTTCTTCACTGTACTTCAACAAGTAGAAGAATAAAAATATGTATTCAGTTAAATAAATTCTCAATAAATCATAATCGTAGTGGTATATATTTATTCCAAGATATTAATTTGTTAATTATTCTTGAAAGTGTTTGATGAATGACCTTTTTTTTCCCTTTCCATCTCTCCTTCCCATAACAAATGATTTTAATTCTACGCGGAACCTTAAAAAAGTAACCTAAGTGAATCCTTATTACATCAACTATTTGCACGTGAAAGTCCTGTCAAAATCGACCTAACCGTTTCAGAGATTAGCCAATATATCTAAACCACCAAATATTAAAAAAATTGCTCTATCGGAATTTCCTGGTCCCAATTACTAGTACTCTCTGAATTTTTCACATATTTGTATATCGACATTACAAACAGACATCTGAACTATATTTATTTGTATACATTTAACGTTTTAGACAAAAAAAAATTGTGAAGCAACATATGAGCAGGAACTTAGTTTTATATGACTATCTCCAAATAATTACATGAAAGTGCACCGTGGATAATTAATTACATTGCTGTAAGTTAGCTACAGGAACAATTATAACTGGTTAAGCTGTAATTTCAGTATTAATGTATTAATTATGGAGGTAAGCCCACCGGAAACATCTGCTACATTCTGAAGTAAGACTTTGTTGAATTCAGACATTTGTTTTATCGTGTTAGGTGATAAAATATCTTCGAATTAAATTAATTGTCAAGGTGAGTTATCGTATTAGTATGATGGTGAATTAAATTTCATAGAATTCATTCACCGAGCTCTTGTCAGCGTCGGCATACCGGCTAAACTTGAACCGAATGATAGGTACCTAACGATGGCAAGAGACCGAACGGAACATCACTTGTCCCTTTGAAGATGCGACTTATGTTGACACTTGCTGTTACATCTTCTAATGACCCAGTAAGGAGCTGTCAATGCCGCTGCTTCAGCTGAAGACGTCAAACGGTGTAAATATGGAGCCTTAGGAAAAGCTTACACTGTGCCGCTTGGGGATGAAAAGAAAAGTTAAGCTCATGGGGTCCGTCGGCGACGAGTTTCTTTAAAGACATACGTAAGAAACTCTTTGACCCTACCCGTGATCAGAAGGCTGGCTCATATATCGCACAAAAAATAAGTATTGCCTTACAGCCTGGCAATGCAGCCAGCCTTCTGGGCACGCTTCTCTTAGGTAGCGATATGCTATATTGTCAATTCTTATATATATTTAGTGACCATAAGACGATTCCATGAACCACTCAAATGGTTTTCTGCTCTAAGGTGGACTACAATTACCAGGTGCAACGGTGAAGGCGAATATCGTGACGAAACTTTTCCGCCAATTCGCTTTGGACTAGCATGGTGTATATACTGGTCCCCTGTAATTTGGAACCCAATAATGGGACTTTTATGTGCTGTTATGATGCTTTACAGGTTGGAATACTATACGAGTGTCTACTTTGAAATGAAGTTGTTAATTACAAACGGTAAAAAGAACACAGTTTTGTGGATATGCCTGAATGTGTTGCGATGGGTTGGATTCCTTGTACCAGATGAGCTGACAACGTTCCAGAAGATAGTGAGACCCTTCTACACCATGTTCTGGTTCATGTTAATTGTAGGTATGGTACCATTCTTTATTGGGTTTCCATAGTCATTTTTAGCAAGAACAGTTTTTATTTTTCGCCATGTCCCTACGTTGTAGGATTTATTTAGGTCTACAAGAAGCTACATAATTGTGTGGTAAAACTGCACAATAACTAAAAATTGGAGTTGGCACTATACATACCATTTATGAGGATTGAAATTTTGTTACACACATAGTCGCGTTAGGCGTTTTAGTAGCAATTGCTTATTTAATCTTGTCTGAAATTCTTTGATTATAAAAAGAAAGGAAGCTTTATTTGCGTAAAAAAGGACCCTGAACATGTGATGGGAAAGGAAATCTGCATTAAACAACATTTCAACAACTCTTTTCGTAAATTTATGTTTATTGTTTTTTATGAAATTGTAAGATATTAAAAAGTCAATTACAGATTGTCACTCGTACTTGCTTTAATTATTTATCTCAACGCTAAATAACCATAAAATCGATAATAAAACAGCAAAAGATCATTCTTCAGGTTGCCGCCCAAAATTCCGAAGTAAACTTCGAAGTAAACACAAACGAACGAAATTTCAAATGTCAATTTGACATTGGACAGCTAAAATCCCTTTTTACGCAAGAAATAACTAACATTAAAGCTAAATTTCGCGTGTTTGTTCGATAAAATGTGAAAAGGATCACATCTGGCTGTTTTACCGATGGCATAAATACATTTTACTAAATGACATGGGAGAGTACCTCATGCAAGGGAACATAAATGCATAGTTTTAAACGCGTTTAGAGAGTAAATTAAAATTAACTAATTTTATTTAAAGACGATCGTTATGCAAACGGGCCTTAGTTTCATATTAAGTAAATGGCTATAAAATATCTGAAAAAACTATTTGTTTTTTATTTATGTGCTGATCGTACACTACTACAAACGCAAAAACGTCTCGAAGCGAATTTATTGTCTGTGTGTTTACCACAAGTTAGCCCACTTGCCTTCTTAAGTTTGTTTTATCAGTACTACATTGTTATTTGTTTTTGAAGGTATCATAACGATAGCTCAGACCGGTGACCTGATCCAAATTTGGGGGAACGTTCCTCTGATGGTTGAAACATCGTACTTGCTGTTCACGTACTTCGTGTTTATATTCAAGATCATCAACTTGTTTATAAAAAGGGAGGAAATATTTGATATAGTGAGGGACGGTGATGAGGAATTGAATGCTGAAGACAGTGAAGAGGGCAAAGCGATCATTGAGAGGTAAATTAAATTGCAACACTGTACATTGAGGTCGAGCAGGAGGATAATGATGTTTGAAATTTTGCCTATTCCCAAATCATGAAGTTAAGTTGTGAACCAACGAGACGACTGAAATATATCATTCATAATATTATAAAATTCTATTAAAGCTATTAAAAAAACAATGGGAATAGATATAAACGAATGAGAACACGAAATTTGAAGTTAACAAAAAACTTCAAAACATTTCCAAAAAATTCCCATAGTTTTTTTTGCAAATGTTTTAAAATGACCAAATAAGAAAAAATAATTCCCAAGTGATTTTTTTCACTGATCGCAAACTTCATGTAATAAATTTTTTGATATTTGTTATTCCGGGGATCTCGCGGGAATTTTCCCTGGAACGCTTCACAGTTGTACGAGTGGATAGAAAGTCGAGTGTAGCTTACTCCGATATAGCTTTAATTAAAACTGCTATTACTTTTTAAATGCTGTGATACTGTACGTCCGGGGACGAACGTTGACGAAGTCACGGGTATATCCTAGTAACTATATGATATATGAATGTCAAAGAAGCAAGTGAGGTGTGTAAGAACAAGCCTAAATGGCGCTCAGCTGTTCGTGCCTACCCCGCAAGGGACCTGGCGTGAAGTTATATGATATATGAAAGGTGACGTGACGAAAATTAAAACGCCTCCCACCCCTTGTCACACTCTGTTTCATTTCTACTGCGCGTGAACTGCATACACAAACAATAAACATACAATTTATTTCTCTTCTTCTTTTATTACAATTTTGCCTCCTTAAAATTTTGGAACCAAATGGCAACAATGGATATCGGTTTCACATTTGGCCGACTTTTTACAAAAAAAGCAGCACCTTTCTTATTTCTCTGTTATTTTCAGGTCAAATCGAGATATGATCAGAAAGATGAGGCCATTCATTGTATATGCTGGATCGGCATTCACTTGGGCCGCGACGGAAGAGCGTACGCTGTTCTATAGAGCTTGGTATGTGAATCTCATACTCAAGTTAAATTTACTTCCTATTGTATGCACAACGTTTCTCAACATTAATTGCTGTTAAGGAGAAGAATCGGCAAGAAACTCCCCAGCTCTCCAGCGTCTAGCTAAAAATTGTTTTTTTTTAAATCTATTTGTATCTTAAATTGTTTAAGAAGTATATTATAGAAGTAATTTTCGAAGAATTAATGGAGTTGTAGCAAATAGTGCATTCTCAGGTAGACAAAGACTCAACAAAATCAAAGAAATATATTATTGTCGTTATAATAATGATGAGACGTAATAAATGTTTACACTGCAACATATCTCCATAAATTCCTTAAATTATTATAAGTTAACTAAGGAGGCATTTACATGGAGAGAGTTTCTTGCCTCGAAGAAACGATTGTCGAAAGAATGAAAAAAAATGTTATCATGTAAACTAAACTTACGAGTTGCGAAACTCGAATTAAGATTCCGTTGGAATTATTATAGAGTTTATTATAACTATACAAACAAGTATAACACAGGTACAAATATAACCGAACACAAAAAATCCAAACGTAGAAGGTCGTAATTCAATAGTCCGTCACCATTAGATTCCCGATTGTAGTACACACGTCTCGCCTTGATTGTGGTTATCGCTCGATTGCCTCCTCCTTTAATCTGGCCATCGTTTTATACTGCACTGATGCAATGTGCCCGTATCGTAATTGACGTAATCCGAAACAGCTGGAAAATGAGTTGGCCGCAATCGTCCATAAATGAGTACAATAAAACAATGGGCTGTTCTCTAGAAACATATGACAATAAATAAGTAAACAAAAAAAGACGATCATTAAAGAATTACAAACAGTTAAAATGCCGCCAGGTAATGAAGTGTGTTTTTACAGATACGTAGGTGGAATTTGTTTTTGTCGGGACCTGAGTTGTAACAATACGATATCATACGTGGAATCGCGATAATCGCCTGGTCATTGAATATTGACGTCTTTGTGTAAACAAAACACAAAATACCGTGCTAATTCCTGAGCTCTAAAGGCAAGTCTCGCATTCTAGTCGGTTCAAACTGATATATACGATACTCGCATGATCTTGAAAGAAATGTTGTACGAGTTCTAGTTTCGAAAAGTCGAGAAATCGTGGGCAAATATCTTAATGCGATTTTTGTTGTACTGTAAACAAAACTCTTGGTGATAAATACCTTGTGCTATTATCGTATGACATACTCGTAGGCGAGATTGTTTTTTGGTTGAAGATAAACATGTCAATGCGATTATTGTCTAAAGATTATCACCTACAAAATAATATACAATTTCTCGCCCCGAAACGCGCGATAAACTCTCTCCATGTAAATGGTCCTTAAATGAGTAATAATGAAATCTGTGAAAAACAATGACTGAAATAGTTTAATTTAGATTATTGTTTAGGTACCCTGTGGATGTTACTAAAAGTCCAGCATACGAAATAGCTTACGTGCACCAGGTAAACAATTATTTTTCTAAAATCGCACAATGCAGCACAGGCGTTGTTGTTAATCCGCGTTAGACTATACTTTTGGAGATGTGCGAGATGCTTCTTAGAAATGCAAACTTTTTTTTTACTTTTTTATTGCAGGAGGTCAGCAGACAGGCAGAAGGCCCACTCAATGGAGAGCGGTTACCATCGCCTATGGACATTTGCAACACCAAAGATGCTACAAATGCGCTGCTGCCCTCTTAAAGGAGACTGGAACCTGGTCACTAATGCCGGAACGCAACACAAGGTTGTTATGGCGACATACTTTAGACCAGGGGTGGTAGCCATCCAGTCGGGCAAATGCCCTACCACATGGCTGTGGGTTGTTTTGTCGCCTCTTACGACAGGCCGCCCGGCCGCAGGAAATTGTATTCTTTCTCCGTTCCTGCACGGAGAAAACATCTTAAAAACTCAAAGTTTTATATATTATTAGAGTTTACCTCGCGGCTACGCCCTGGCTATCAGTTTTATGCTACGTACATAAATAAAATATGATGTGTTTTATATTTCGATTCTCAATTGCCTAATACCTTAAAAGAAGTAGCGATCAGCGACCAAAAGGTCGAAACCGCCATGCATTCATTGGGGTTTACGCGTTCTGTTTAAACATAATATTACCGGTCTCTATAAATTAAATAACGACCAAAAGGTCGAAAGCGCCTTGAATTTATTGGTGCTTAAGTTTTTGATCCTGATCGGAAGGCATGCACATGCGTCAGTTCTCTGATCTTATGTACATATTGTTACAATTACCATGTGCTAAAAACGGTGAAGGAAAACACCGCGATGCAAGCTACACATCGAGATAACCGATGTGTCAAATATATATATATATATATATATATATATATATATATATATATATATATATATATATATATATATATATATATACATATATAAGACAATTCGTCAGTAAATTTTGGAATCTTCCAAATAATAAACTAGTTGTGTTGCTCTGAAAAACAAAGTTTTTATTTAGCACAAGTTTACACTATAACAACAAACACAATATGATCCAGGTACACAATCCTACCTGAAAAACAAAGAAACGACATTTAAAGTTTATTAATTAACTTGTCGATTCCTCTTCCACTCAATTCTTTTTAGTTATTGGTTTTATTTAGCACACTATCGCCATATTGAATCCTCCCCTGTTTTATCTACTTTACGGCTTGTAATGTCAGTGGTGACATCTATTAATAATTAAGAGTAAATAATATATATGTGTATATATATATATATATATATATATATAATATATATATAAGTTTTTGATTTGTGTATATATTATTACTGTATTACTATAGTAGAATTATTTTCGCCGTGCAGTTTGGGTCATAAATAATCGGAGCGGTGAAGCGAGTATTTCGCTCTCTCTTCCATTCTCGGGCCTTATGGGCAGGCATAGTGATACGTATTATTGTTGTCAATAAGTGTTATTGATAGCGTGTTTAGTTTTGTCATTTTGTTGGTTAGTGATATAAATGAAAGAAAAAAAAATGATAGCACAACGTATTTATTAAAATAAGAATAATAATTATTTAAAATATATTATTAATTAGGTATAGATACCTAGTTAATAATTTATTTAAAAAAACTATTAGTACAAAAGCTTAGAATGTAATAAGTTATATTAAAAATAAAAATAAATACTTATATCTATGTTTAAAATTAACAACAAAAAAGACGATAATGATTTTTACAAGAATGATAATCTTTCTTTGATAAGAATGAGTTTTTATCGATAATGGCGTTGCGCCCGCGCTACATGCTCACCGCCCTAGCCGGGCTGAGGCAGTTTGATTTATGACCCACACTGCACGGAGATAATAATTCTACTATAACTCTTACGCTTGGCGGCTTTCCACACGTGGATGAAATAGCAACTCCTAACCCGATCGGGCACCGGCTTTCGTCTCAAAACATGCGGTAATTTTGCAAAATCAAAAATACAATTAGTAATAAGTAAATGCATCATAACATAACATAATTCTTTATTTCCTTTTTAAGTACACAGTGAAACTTAAAACTAGTAACAACATTAACTAAGTAAGAGGCTGGTGCCTGAATTAGGTTAAAAAGAAACCTGTGGTACAGGTCACCAGGATCAACCCGTTGGCTTTTTAAGAGAAAAAAAGAAAATATTCTAGTATAAATATAAAAATTAATCGTGTAAGAGTGAGCCCTTCAAGAGCAAAGGTGTGATGTAGTGTGTGTGTAAGGTAAGTTCGTATATAGATGATGTAAGAAGAAGTATGGGTGACTCAGTGATAGTGAATGAGTCACATCCCGAGATGACGCGTGGTCGGCGCTCACATCATACGGTATGTTGTTTTAAGAGGATTACCCTAGCCGAATTACCACACAAGAATTGCCTTCTACTTAATATGTCCTAGATATTACTATCTTCACGAGACAAAGCCTAAATTCGGTAGTTGACAGTATGGAAAATATAGGCTGATTTTAATATATATCGTAGATTACGATCTAAATATGTCAAAAATATTTTTTTTTAACTAAAATATTAAATATTAACTGATATTTTTGAGAAATAAAATTGTTATATTGCAGCCAATGAACGCTGATCAGAGCGCGTGACATCATAGTGTGCAAAACACAACAAGTTTTCAATGACTTCTCAGATAACACTTCAATGAAACAAATGTTTGTTTTGCACACTGTGACGTCATACGAGACGCAATGACAGCTTGACGCGTTTTTGTGATGAAATGTCTAAATATTTATAAAATTGCTAAATTTAAAACGTTAATGTTTTTTTGTTGAAATATGAATTTTTGGCTAAAATAGACCATAAGGCTCAAAATAAACCTGTCTCTCAAAAATTGTCAACTACCGAAGTTCTGAAAAGTTAATTGTATATAATAAAATCCCTTACAGAGTTTAGCAGTGGCATTAGTAGCGATTACTACTTGCAGTCTTGATACAATGGTGTTATCTTTGGTCGCGGTTTGCCGATGCCGGATCAAACTATTGCAGCTTAAACTGACGAATCTTTTTCATGATATGGAGATTGATGGAAAGGTAATACGTCTATCTGTCTTCTTCTTCGTTTTTTTTTTATTAATAATCATTACAAGTGCTTAAATATTACTACAATGTCATTTCGACAAGCCTCAGAAAATCAGATAAATATGTATTGCCCTTCATGTGTTAATATCAACCAACGTCGCGGAGTGTGAAAGGAAGATACGCGTGTAAGGAAACCTCAGGAATACATCTTAAACGAATCCATGGAGACAAGGGATACATTTAACACAACAACTAACTTGTCTCACATCAAAAAGAGCTCGTCATTTCCAACATCTTTATCTGTGACACTTGAAGATATTAGCTTTTTTTTTAACAAAAATATTTCTGTAATGTCTACTCAGCTTCTAACTAACATTAAATCTACCATCGCAAGTGAAGTGAAAGAGATTATTTCCACTGAAATAAATATGGCTATCGGTCAAATGAAAAACGAATTAACTTGCATAACTGATTACTTAATGGAAGAAATACGAAATAATAAAACAATTAGAAGAAAATATATGTAATTACAAAAATAAATTAATTAATTGAAATACCGTCTGGAAGCTGCGGATAAATTGTCTCGAGACAGAAACATAGAAATTCGCGAGAAATTTGCGAGACCCTTAAAACGTCTACATCTAATTCTCAGGTTCTATGTTGTAGCCGAATCTCGTAGGTTAAAACAAACTCAAAGCACCCCCGGAATATTATCGAAACACTAGCCTCTCCCCGCCTCAGATATAGCTTGTTGTCAGCAGTTCATCGATATAATGAATATCACCCTAAAGATCACCTAAGCACTAAACATCTAAAATATCAAGAGGAGTGTGTTCTTGTTTATCTGTCGGAACATTTATCACCAGAAACTATAAGAATACATGCCGCAATAAAACATTTCACCAAAGATAAAAAATACGAATTTGTGTGGGTTAAATTTGGACAGATATACTTACGCAGAAATACAAGGTCAGAGGCTATACGTATAACAAGTATAGAATTCATAAATACCTTAAATAAGTTTTTTTTTCTCTTATAACAATTCGACACGACTTATCGACACTTATTCTTTTATGCTGATGTACACCGACATTTAACCAACGATTAAATTAAAATAATCACTGTTTATGCATACTTCTCGACACCCCTTAGCCACTCACATCTATGTTGCCATGAGTCCCGCTAAACTCGTAACAATACAATAGGCGGCCTTATCACTTAAAGTTATCTCTTTCAGGCAACCTAATTTAAAGGAATTTCTTAATAGTGCTTTCAAAGTAATTTTTTGAAAGTTGGCAAGGATTTGGCCTCTCTTTCTCTGGCTTTATGTAAATTGAAAATTTAACTTGAACCAAATAAATTGTGTTATATTTTTCAGCGTTTACTATCAGATGATAACAACAGGAAGGTCGCTGAACGTCTCCGAACCTGCATCATTAAACACCAAGCCATATTGGAGTCAGGGTTCCAAATCCGGAAGTGCTTCGCTTATTCCATCTTAGCCCAGTTCAGTGTTTCAACAGTAATTTTATGTCTTGCTGCATACCAACTTGGTGAAGTTAGTAGTTTTAACTATATTTAATTATTACTTACACCCATAGAAGAAGAATATTAAGAAGAAGAGAATAAGAAGATGAATACTTAGATGAAAGATATATTTTTGTTTAATTTTAATTAGATACAACTCCTAATTGTTAAGGAAGCTACATATATCATATGATAAATAAGTTCTTGCTGTATACATTGTAATTATTATGAACATTTTTCTCTGTTCAAAGACCATTTTGGTTCGACACATCATATTTTTTTGCATCGAATTACACTAATTGATGTCATTTAAAACAACCCGAGGAACATATAAAGTCAGTTATTAAAGTAGAAAATGTTTTTAAATTAACCATCTAAATAAATAATTATTTAAAATTATGCCCAATAACTGATTTCGTAAGAAATATAATATAAGCTAGAATTCACATAGGTAAACTCGCGGGAGGAGCTCTAGCAGTAAACGAATTGTTTTATTATTATTTTTTTAGGTCGAAGTAAGCAAAAAGTTGCGTCTTGCACTTAAGATGGCGTATTTATTATGTATGGTAGTACAAGTGTTTATGTATTGCTACCAGGGAAATTGTATCTCGGAAGAGGTAAGTAGCATAATTTTTAGATTAATCGAAAAATGTCTTCTAATTAATATTTGTAGTGGAACACTAACAAGCCAATAGATGGCGCCTATGATTATATAACCTCCAGACTGGCACGATGGAGCAGACGTAGATAAAAATATGAGGTAAATGTTACCTCATAAGCGGCTCGCGGTTCCGCAGTGTTGACATTGTTAATAGTGTTTCCACTTAAGATTTTGGTTTTGCTTTAAATTACTTAGAAATAACGATGAGTTATAACAGTTCAATTTAAATATCTGTTACTCCTATTACTGTTATCCAAAAATAACAGCAGTGATTATCTGTTATTAAATAAGTAACATATTGTTATTTAGCTTTTATTGGAACGAAGTTCCTTTACGCGGCTTGCAGTGCATACCTACTAGTGCCAACTTAGCTCTTTCGGTGTTAGGTTTTTATCTCATGTACACACACAATTAGCGCTTAAGACCTTATTTAGCGCTTTTCTAATTCTCTACCTCTGCACTAAATTACAGACGTGTATTGTAATATTATCGTCAAAAGACCAAATATTTATGATAAAGTAAACTAAGAAAGCATCTAGTCTTAATATTTTATTTCAAGCGCTTTTTCCAAATTCGTATCAATCTAGCGCTTAAGAAGATTTCAGATAACATGTGTTCTCTAAGGAAAGTTTTCAACACAAAAGCCGCGTCCGATTCTGGGCGTGCACATTGTCTTCGGACACGTCCCGGAATGTGTGCGCATCTTAAATGCTTTACATTCTGTTACATTATTAATATTAGGTGTGTCTCGTTTTAACACGTATAAATCCTTGAAATGTAAATGAAACACTGATATGAATAATAGAGAAATAACATGCTACATTAAACTCCACAGAAAAAGGTCATTACAACATAAAATTAAATGCACTTTTTCTCTAGAGTAAGGAAATAGCAGATACTGGTCGTAATAAAAATACTATTTTTGTCCGTTTCATTTAGAGTGTGGAAGTAGCAGATACTATATACGAGATGCCGTGGTACGTGTGCTCTTTGCCCATCAGAAAGTCTTTGCTGGTGATGATGATACGCTCGAGACGACCTATCGAACTGACTGCTGGGGGTTTCGTTACTCTATCTCTTGAGTGCTTCATGTCTGTAAGTAAAGATGAATTAGCATGGAGTGAATTCGCAAATATTTCTAATGTCATGCATTTTTTTACTTCCTACAAGAATTACGATTTTGGTGCTAGAGATTGTGGCGAAACAAACACTTTTTGTCTAATAACGAGTAAGCCAGATTATATGGCATATATATAAGTATATAGTATATATAATATAACCATGCTAATACTTTTATTATAATAACTTGTGTATTATTGTATACATAATCGTGTATATATGTATGTATTTGTGTATATATATTTATATATATATATATAATATTAGTTATGAATATTTATGTTTCTATTGCCATTCTTCTGCACCACCTATTTCGCCTGATTCAAATTTTTCTCATTTAGGTTGCCTGGAAGAGATCGCTTTGAGCGATAAGGCCGCCTATTGTATTGCCTAGAAAATATTGTAAATGTTATGGTCTGTTTCTGTAATTGTATGTTTTGGTGTGCAATAAAGTGTTATCTATCTATCTATCTATCTATAGTCAGCCTTATCATTTTTCTGGGCTTCTGATACTAATTATTAATATTAATAAGGCTGTATGGACTTTTTTGCCCGGTATTGCTGCTAACTGAAAAAGAACAACATAATATATTATCTAATCAATAGATTACAACAACTTTAGAGAATCCTAATTAATTAATATTGGTTATTATTCTACTTGTGAATTATCATAATCTACATAGCTACATATTAACACGCCTTTTTCCCATAGGGGTTGGCAGAGAATATAGAACTCCACTTGCGACGATCTTGACAAACAACTTTCGCTTTATCTACTTTCATTAGTCTCTTCATACATGCACGTTTATTTCATATGCTTTTTACCTGACTTCGTTTTAACACTTCTGTTATTTGATCATGGTGTGTACGTCGTGGTATACCGTTACCAACTCTGCTTTTGACAATATTGTCATACACTTGTTTTGTGATTCTATTTTCATCCGTCCTCTCTACATGCCCAAATCACCTTAACATTCCTTTTTCAACTCTTGTTATTACATCTTCTTTCAATCCAAAACGTTCCCTACTATACTATTCCGAATCATATTATTCATGCTTACCGCACATATACATCTCAAAACTCTCATTTCAACTACATTTATTCTTCTTTCATGCTTCTTCTGGCACACCCAACTTTCACTGCCGTACATTAATATAGGCACCAACACCTCTTGATGAACAGCCAAGTGTGCCTTTACAGACACTTTTTAGCTTTTCATAAAAGAGTTTAGGGCTCCATTCACCTTATTATCTGCAATTACTTCTTTTGATCACACTTTTATATCCCCAGTAAACATGCACCCTATATAAATAAATTCTCTGACTTCCTCCAACTTTTGTCTTCCTACATGTATATTACAAATTGACACATTTCATCTTTTTCAAACCCATAACTTTTGTTCTCGCCACATTAATTTTCATACCCTTACTCTCAAAAGAAGTGTTCATAATTGTTACCACCCTGAACCTCTACTGATGATGATGCAAGTATAACTTGATCACCGGCGTAGAGAAGACATATGATAAGTAACCCATTCATTCTTAACCCACTTTCACTTTCACTTCTTACAAATCGTGCATGCAACTATACATGAATAGGTTAAACAGCCATGGCGACGCTACGCATCCCTGCACAAGCACTGGAATTGCTATACATAGACTTAAGTGATTGTATCAGGTTGTTTGTTATCCCAGATTTAGCTAGCGCTGACCACAGTTTACTCTTCTCTTCTCACTCTGTCGTTAGCTTTCTCCAAATCTATGAATGCGCAGTATACTTTTTGAATTTGGCCAAATCATCATTTACAATATAGATAATTATGAACGAATAACCGATGGTATAAATTGTAATTTGCAAAGTGTTTGGTTGTTATAAAAAACTATATTTTTCTATGATTTCAGATTATAAAAGTTTCATACAGTTTCTTCACTGTACTTCGGCAAGTAGAACATTAAAAAGATGTATTCAGTTTCAATAAATGTTAATGTAAATTATTCAATAAATGTTCAATAAATGAAAATGTTTGACGAATTTCGAAGTTCCTTCCTTTTATCTGTCAAGGTTTAAAGCAGCAACGGACATATTAACTCACTAAGGGATAACAGTAGATTTACCTTAGAAATATTGACTTATTTTTAAACCAAATTATTGTGTGTGCTGATTTGGCTACTACCGATTTTTATCGTCCTTCTTATACTTTAGAGGTTGTTTGGAAGAAATCGTCATGGTTGAAAAGCTGCCGATTGTACATACTTCAATATTACCTAATGCTGTTTATGTTATGTAGCAGTTTCGTACAAAAAAAATCTAATTTATTACAAATGGACAATACATGGTCGGGACTATCATCTTCACTCTAGCTTTTTATCACTAAATACCCCAACAACCATTGCTCCCAATAACCTTGATGGAAATACAACCTAAATCAAATTTTGTGTTTACTAAAAATATCTGAAAAACTTATTTTTCATTGCTGGAAAATAGGAGACAGACTGACGAGCCAATTGATGGAAAGTAGTTACGATCGCCTATAGACGTTAGCACCATATAAGGTGTTACTAAAGTGCTGGCGGTCTCAAAGCGGAGGCTGGACCCTGGCTATTAATGCCGGATCACGACAAAAGGTTGTTATGGTGGCCTACTACACCAGGGGTGATAGCCATCCGGACGAGCAAATGCCCTACCACCTGGCTGTGGTTTGTTTTGTCGCCTCTTACAGCAGGCCGCTCGGCCGCAGAAATATATATTTTTTCTCCGTTCTTTTACATATTTTTTTATTCTCATATTAATTTTAGGTACGTTCTTTTCTTTTATTTAATTTTAGATACATTCTTTTCTTTTCATTCATCATTGTACATAAAAGAATGAATGAATGAATGAATGAAAACACTTTATTGTTCACCAAAATTAAAACTACGTTCTTAAAATCTAGATACAATAAATGTTAAACAAAAGGCGGCCTTATCGCTTAAAGCGATCTCTTCCAGGCAACCCCCTTAACTAAGGAATATATTAAAACATGAGAGTGGCGGTGTAGACAATAAATAATATAAAACATTCAAAATATATAAAATAAGTAAATAAAAATCTTTATTTTATACTATATAAACAAAGTGCATATCATAATACATACAGAATAAGTAGCACTACTATACCCGAGAGGACCAAAATTAATTAAAACCATGATTTTAAAAGAGGATAGAAAGAAAGAAAGAAAGAAAGAAAGAAACAGGTTTATTTTTAGGACATATACAAGTGAAACATTAAAATAAAGCACAATAAAAAAAAGACAATACAACCACAAAGTAACTGAGGATATACATAAATTAAGTCCTAAAAATTGGATCAAGCTCAGCAAAGATGTTGATCTTTCAGACCAACGCTGATCTTCCGCTTGACCCTAGAGCGACGTCACGGCAAACTACACATTATATTATTAATAAATAATCATATGATTGTTGCAATAAAGAGAATATTAGTACTGAGTTCAATAAAATTATAAATATTTATAGCATAAAATTCATATACAGCACATATACATATAATAAATATAACGATATTATACACAACATATTATATGGTAAACAAGGTAAATAGATAACATAAAAAACAGCCTTAAAACAATACCAGAATTATATAATGCTGGTGTCGTGTCTTTGGCCCGCCTGTGATTTTTGATGGTCAATAAGAAACTTCTTGAGTTTAACCCTAAACCCTTGAACTGACTGCAGGTTCCTTATTGGCGGGGGAATGTTGTTCCAACATTTTGAAGCAGCATATTTAAAGCTACCTTTAAAAGAGGCTGAGGAGTGCCGCTGCATCAAGAGCTGTACTGCACACGTCCTTGCCCCAATCGACCTACGACTTGACATCCAAGTTAGTTTGTCGTATAGGTATGAAGGCAGCCTGTGCTTGATTACTCCAAAAAGGAGAAGAGCTAGGTGTAACTTACGACGATGCGTCATGCGGATACTTACTGTAAGTCAGAAGCTTGTCTGTGTTGTCTGTTGAGTGGCAGTGAGTTCCATAAACGCCTGTACTGTGAAGGAGTTGTCAACGAAGGAAAAAGTGTGTACGGGTGTGATTAAGGAGAGATCATTACTACAGCGCAAATAACAGGAATGAGAAAGATGTAGGAAATCAAAACGATCCTTTAAATTAGGAGGAGTACGGGGATCAAAAAGGATGTTGGACAAAAGAGAGAACAAATGAACATTCTGGCGAAGGCGAATATTAACCGAATACATACATTTTGGATCCGAACGAGTTTGTTGTTCAGTTGTTCTTGTGTTAAAAAGAGTAACTTATAAAATAATGATGATGTTCAGGAGCGAGCTTAAGCGAGCCTTCTGCCAGCAAAACCATACATCTTAAGAGGAAAGACACAAAAGGCATGGTTCTGTAAAATAAAGTTTTACGATTACATATAAAAGTTACTCATAGAATGGAAAAAATTAAAAATGTCAGTTGCATGAATAAAACAGTTGAATCGTTTCACTTGTGTACACACTCAGATTATAACTTATTCGCATGATAACTTTATTTAATAATTGTAAAATTGGCCCCTAACTGTGTGCCACTTACCAATCCCCTATACTATTATATCTTCTGACGTAAAAATGTCTATAAACTATTGTAAAATGGTTCTATTATAAAAAAAATGCAAATTATTGAGAATTGCAGTAATAAAGATGCATAGGCGATTAAAATAATTAAACTAGTGCAATTATTTGTAAAGTCATCGAGGACGTGATGGATTTGAACAGCTGTTATGACATTAAGAATTTATATCTTTCTGTTAACCATTTGTTAGGGTTATAAATTTCTTTTTATGTTGGTATATTGTCCCTAATATTTCGGTATATTGTCTCTAATATTAAGGTCTCAAAGCGGGGGATGCTGACGACCGCGCGAAGTGGAGTAGGAAAAGTAGGAAAGCGAATCCTGGGCGTTGGAGTGAACGCTCCGAACGCAACCGGGATTTAACGCTCGGATGATGATGATTGTCTCTAATATTTATCTTATTTTTAACACTTCACAATTCCTAGTAATATCTTCTGATAACCTGGAAGCTATATGAAAGTTTAAACACGTTTTTCGCAGTACATAATCCCAAATCTTTTGGTTCTTTTAAAGTCAAGATTATGTCAAGGTTAGGTTCGACATATTATTTAAAAACTTGTTTTAATTTTTGTGTAATAAAGTATAATAGTGTTATTTGATAGGCCGCGCATATCGAAGAGTTCCGAAAAGGTGAAAAAGATCCCTCCTTTCGTTTTCTGCTAAGGAACCATAAAAGTATTTATTCGAAAATACCCTAATTTCAATATTACTTACTCAACAGTTGAAAGTTTTTGCATACTTGTGGGTTAATTTATGTTGCTTGGTGCGTTGATGACAAGAGCCCGTGGCCCTATCGCCGCGAGGGAAGTACAAAATAAGACAACGAATTGTAATATATTGCTTTCCTAATTTCTCTTAATCTAACTTAGACTACAATATACAAAAATCTTTTTACTTTTATTTTATTTTATTTACATAGCTTCGTCGTCGTCGTCGTCGTCGTCAGCCATTCACAGTCCACTGCTGGACGTAGGCCTCCCCAAGCCGGCGTCACTCATACCTGTCCGCTGCCTTTCTCATCCAGCGCCTAACGGCGACCTTGCGTAGCTCGTCGGTCCATCGGGCTGGAGGGCGTCCGACACTACGTTTTCCGAGACGCGGTCTCCACTCCAAGACTCGTCTGCTCCAACGGCCATCGGTGCTGCGGCAGACGTGACCGGCCCACTGCCACTTCAACTTGCTAATTTTGCGAGCTATGTAGGTTACTTTGGTTCTCTTACGGATATCCTCATTTCTAATTTTATCCATAAGAGAAACACCCAACATAGCTCGCTCCATAGCTCCATAGCATAGCGTTGAGTGACTTGGAACTTGTGGACCAATCCTGCCGTCAGTGTCCACGTCTCGGCCTCGTAGGTCAGGACGGGAAGGACGCACATAGCTTCACGTTAATGTATTTCCCATTTTATTTAACTGTGCTAAATTATACACCAATAAATTGGTGGAAGAAATGTGACGCAACAATGCTCTATAACTTCATTGCTTAATTGAAAAGTTACAAGGAGGCGAGGGATAACGTTTTAGAAAGAAACAAAACATTAAAGTTTTCATGACTGAGAGTTAATATCTAACTACCAATTGGGTTAATTAAGTCGTTAACAAAAGTGTTTTGTCATAAAAAACCGACTTCAAAAACTAAAAAACTAAAATGTATAAAATAACTTATTTCTAAAGCTATTATTATTAATATATATTATGTAAAACATCTTAAAGTCGGTGCTTAGTAATTTTCAAAATATATTAATTTTTATGTTTTACTTTGCACCGACTTCAAGATGTTTTAGATAATATATATTAATAATAATAGCTTTAGAAATAAGTTATTTTATACATTTAATTTTTTGAAGTAGGGTTTTTTTAAACGAAGTTTTTATTTTTTATTTGTTACGTTTTAGTGTCTAGCTATGTATGGGTGGACATACGAATGGTGCCGCGCTTCTTAAAAAATATAGGTCCCAAGAAACGGGAACAAAATAATGTTCGTAAAATGAGAACTACTGGGCCAAACTATGTCAAATTTTTAGGGGAACAATTTGAAGCTATTCCGCGTCGAACAAAAAAAAGAATCACGTAAATCCGATCATAAATCACGGAGTAATCGGTGAACATAAATAAAAAAAGAACAAAAACAAAAAACAAAAAAATGATCCCGACGAATTGAGAACCTCCTCCTTTTTTCCAAGTCGGTTAAAAATTCTGACTGACGATCTTCCATACGACTGTGTCACAATGTATTTTCCCTAATGGCAGCCATCCATAATGTTTATGGGTAGATATTATTGCATATAGCACTATACGTGGGACACCCAGAAAGTTTTGCGAAGATAAAAATAACACGTTCTATAGGTATATATATTTTCAACACCTTGCTCATAAAGTGGCTCTATGGTCACCGCAATTAGGCACAGAATGACACCCATAATCAAACTGTGACTAAAAAAAATTATAACTCACTAGTGAGTTATAGATTTTTTTTTAAATTTTATTGGTTGAGTTGCTTTGTTCTTAAAAAAGTTTTTATTCAAAAAAGATGGTGTTCTATAGAACAAATAAATTAATGTTCCTATTGCTTGCTCATTTCATGCAACTTCTTATTTAAATAGATAATTTTAACTCGTACGTGTTTAACAAATAAAACTTTCACACATTTATAACTTTTTTTCTCTGTAATAACACTTTTTATCTACTAAATATGTAATGGATCCGGCTCGAAGGACCAAAAAACTCTAGTGTGTGTACAGTTTTAGTATAGGAGGGAAGGGTAAAATGTACGAAATACCAAACCCAACGAGTGCTGTAATGACACTGATTTAATTACTGTAAATATATTAATATAAATGTGTTGAAATTAAATTAATTAAAACAAAATGAGTTTTTGTTGTTATTTTATTCACAAGTGTGTTGAAAAACGTCGTATGATACACGTGTGTATTGATGATTACCGTCCTCGGCTCTCTTAAGACTCTCGCCTAAGGCTCGAGTCTCAAAGGCGCCTCGGCGGTAATCACCAATGTTACACACTAGTACCATAATATACTATTTTATTAAATGTTTTCAAAGTACTCCGCCAGCTTCTATAAAGAGTTTCATGCGTCTGAACCAGTTTCCGAAGCACTTTTCCAGTCCGCCACAGACACCTCGTTTACGGCTTACTCGAACGCTGACAGCGCATCTTCTGGCGACGAAAACTGTATCCCTTTGAGCTGATTTTTTATTTTCGAGAATAAAAAGAATTCACGCCTTGCTACGTCAGGGCTGTAAGGAGGGTGACCCAGGAGTTTGACTAGCCTGTTGTCCAGGAAGCACCTCGTTGCAAGAAAAGACATTCCCTTCTTCGATAAAAAGTCCCCTTTAGGCGCTAGATGATACGTGCAGCGGTAGGTATTGATTGGCAAAAAATAGGCATACGAAAATTATGTTTATGTTATTATACATTCCGTAGCTGCTTCTACAATACAAATAACGTAGTAGCATAGAAAATAATTATACTTATGTTCTTCCAGAAGTCTATTTTTAATATTAATAAATAGGGAATTTACAATTCCCTTGTAAAGTCTCATCTTGAATATCTTATAGAAATATGGGGGTCAGCCGCTAAAACAAACTTAAAACTATTACAAATTACACAAAATAAAATTGTCAAAACATTATACCATCTAGATTATCTCACTCCAACTAAACATTTATACTCTAAAACTAACCTATTTAATATTTCTCAAATATACACATATAATACTTACTTACTATAACACTTGCATATTAATAAAAAAGATAACTAATAAAAACATACACTCCAAGCTATCCTTTCCTGCTAAAACATATAATATCCGGAAGAAAAGCATTTTCAGCTAAGTGTACCAAGAACAAACTACCAGAAAAAGAACATTATGTTTGAAGGTGTGCACTTATTTAATAATTACCAGATGACCTACAAAAATGTAAAAATACAAACTTATTTAAGATAAAACTAAAAAACCTTTCAATAAAACAAATATAAAACAATAAACCACAACATAATTATATCGCAGACTGCATAGGACCACATTAGTGTTAAGACTTATACTGTATTACTTAATAATTATTAGCTTAATCTCATTGTAAGTGAACTACATGTTCTTATGAGAAATAAAGTTCTTTAAACCTAATATTTTAGTCCTAACTTTACACTTGGCAGCCAACATTGGCTGGCTAACAGAATAGTCTAGGTTTTGCGTGCATATATATGTATCTCGTAAGATCTTGGAGTACCCCACTAACACCGTTCATAGATTGGCTGCTTGTGAATGTGCTGCATAAATAAATTCTCTTGGCTAAAGTATCTAGAATGATCAATACTCGAATGTAAGCACTAATCTCTGGGACTTAGTATTCTAGCCCCATACCTTAGCCATATGTGTAAAAAGGGTAAATGCACCTTACACTTTGAAAAACGCTGAACAAAAGACAATTTCATTAATGTTGTTTTATTGTTGTTTTAATATCTAATGTAATTTGTAATGTAGAAAATTGTAATACACAAAATGCGCAAAGCCTGTTAATGTGATTTTCTGTTTTCGAATGTACACTTATTACACACCTCGATCATGGTTGAAAATCAACTAACTTCACTTCATCGGACTGACCTTATTTAATCGTAAAATAGACATGATTCTCCAGCAATGTGCGGACAATTCCTTGCAATTCTTGAACTTTGAAGCTTAATGACTTCTAAGAATATGCAACGAAATGTGAACAATTGAAGAAGGGATTTATGACGTCTTACTGAGAGGTAATACAAAAGGATTAACGCAAAAAATAGCTGTGAATAATTAAGGCAACCGTAAAAAGATTACAGATACCTAACTTAAATTTCAAGGGGTAACAAATACGCTTCACATAGGAATATAATTATGGATTTCATTTTCTCGAAACTTCAGTTGTAACAATATATTTCTTATTTATTCACCCTGTTGCAGTCCTCGCTCGTGTATTGATTACAACTATTTTAGATTTAATGTAAAAAAACAATCTACAAGAAATATGCTAAACAGGTTTAAAGTAAGTAGTAGCAGCCCATAAATGTCCCGCTGCTGATCTCGGGCTTCCTCCTCATAGGGGAACGGACAGTATACCCACCACGCTTGTCCAAGGCGGCTTGGCAGGTTTGACACATCGGTTATCTCGATGTGCAGGTTGCATTACGATGTTTTCCTTCACCGTTGTTAGCACGTGGTAATTGTAATAATATGCACATTAGGTCAGAAAAGATTGAGATTGAGCGGAGAGCCAGGAGGCTGGTGGGCAACGACCAGCTTTTCGAATACAAAACGCAAAGTCTCGAACATCGACGTAGGGTTGCCAGCTTATCGGTCGTTTATCGGATTCACTTTGGAGAGTGTGCAACTGAGCTCTTCGATCTGACCCTGCCATCTCCCTTCCATCATCGGACAACCAGACGCACCGGCATGCAGCATCGATATATGGTGGATATTCCACCTATAATAACGAAGCGCTTCGAATCCAGCTTCATCATACGCACCGCAAAAGAATGGAACTCATTGCCGGAGTCTGTCTTTCCCGATCCGTATAACTTGGGTGTCTTCAAGTCCCGTGTGAATAGGTACCTTCTAGGTAAGCGTGCTACATCCTAGACCACATCTTTGCTCCATACAGGGCAACATTGTGGTCAAACGCGAACCTATACTACAATAAAAAAAACATAAAAAAAACAATAGGTAGTAGCATACGTTCCGGCCAGGATCGAACCCGCGCCCTTTGAGTTTGGGACGCGTTCGCTAGCCATTACTCTACCACGACTATAAACAGGTTTATGCTGATAAATTTATTAATAGCTGTGCTCGCGAATTAGGCTGCGTGATATTTTTTTTGCGGAACCCTGAAAAAAGTAGCCAAGTTACTCCTGATAAAATTAGCTATCTGTCAGTAAAAGTCGCGTCAAAATCGGTACTGCCGTTTCAGAAATTAGCCGGAACATCTAGACCAAAGAAATCTAATAATTGCATTTTGAGAATCACCTGGTCCAAAAATTACCCCTCATTTTTACACATACAAACAGACATTTAATATTTGCTTATCTGTATAAATTTAACATTTTAGTAAAAAAAAAACTATTTTCACAAGCATTTCCACGAGGATACATATGAGCAGGAACATAATTTTATATTCAAATAATTAATTATATGAAAGTGCACCGTTTTGGATAACCGATTAGTAACTATTGCTTCGGGTTAGCTATAGGAACAATTATAACTGGTTAAGCTGGAATTTCAGTATTAATGTATTAATTATGCAGGTAAGCCCACCGGAAACATCTGCTACATTCTGAAGTAAGCCTTTTATTATGTCAAGACTTTGTTGAATTAAGTCATTTGCTTTATTGAGTTAAGTGGTAAAATATCTTCGAATTAAATTCAATATCAAGGTGAGTTCGCGTATTAGCATAGTGCAGATGGTGAATTAAATTTCACAGAATTAAGGAGAAGAATTATCTTGTCATACAGTCTCAGCGATATCATTTGCCGAGCTCTTGTCAGCGTCGGCGTACCGGCCATTCTTGAACCGAATGACAGGTACCTAACGATGGCAAGAGACCGAACGGAACATCACTTGTCCCTTGGAAGATGCGACTTATGTTGACACACTTGCCCCATCGTATCCTCCAATGACCAAGTCAGGAGCTGTCAGTGCCGCCGTCAGCTGAAGACGTCAAACGGTGCAAATGTGAAGCCTAAGGAATAGGTTACATATTTGTCCAGTTTGGGGTGGAAAAGAAAAGTTAGGCCCGTGGGCTCCGTCGACGAAGAGTTTCTTTAAAGACATACGTTAGAAACTATTTGACACTGCTCGTGATCAGAAGGTTGGCTCGTATTTCGCACAACAAATAAGTATTGTCATACAGCCTGGCAATGCAGCTAGCCTTCTAAGCACGCTTCCCGTAGGTAGCGATATGCTATATTGTCAATAAATTCTTATATACATTAAGTGACCATAAGGTTCCATGAACCACTCAAACGGTTTTCTGCTCTAAGGTGAATTACAATTACCAGGTGTAAACGGTGAAAAGAAATATCGTAATGAAACCAGCAGATCGGCATAACTGATGTGTCAAACCTTTATTTATTTTATTTTAAAAAATAATTTTAGAGATAAATTGTTAAGTTAGTCACACACGTACTTGGTGTTCGCGATACAGGCTAGTCCTAGTGCGGAACCTATGAAAGCAATATTTATGTGTAATTTTTTTACAATAAATTGATTTTGATTTGATTTGATTTGAAACCCGTCAATTCGCCTTGGACTAGCATGGTGCATATATAGTCCGTTCCCCTATAAATTGGAGCAATAGGATGTTTAGGTGCTGTTATTATGCATTACAGGTCGTAATATCATATCTACTTTGAAATGAAGTTGTTGATTACAAACGGCAAGAAGAACACGATTTTGTGGATATGCCTGAATGTGTTGCGATGGGTTGGATTCCTTGTACCAGATGAGCTGACAGAGTTCCAGAAGGCAGTGAGACCCTTCTACACCATGTTCTGGTTCATGTTAATTGTAGGTATGGTACCATTCTTTGTTGGGTTTCCATAGTCATTTTTAGCAAGAACAGTCTATTTTTCGCCATGTCCGTACGTTGTAGGCTTTATTTAGGTCTACAAGAAGCTACATAATCGTGTAGTAAAACTGCACAATAACTAAAAATTAGAGTCCCTACCTAAATGAGGATGGAAATTTTGTTATGTACATAGTCGCGTAGGGCGTTTTAGTAACAATCGTTTATGTAAATACATGCTGGGAACATGGAATTAAAACGATTAGAACCCAAGTAAGTGTGAGTAAAGTGAAGTACTTTTAAGTACGACCTAAAAGTCTCAATTTGCTTGTTGATGTGTCGGTACCGTCAGCCCGCAACACCAAGTCTCAGTGTGACGAGCTCCAATAGTTCCGATTCGCTCGAAAGTCGAAGACTCTATCTACTTGCAACATGAATGCTTCTGTGATCGTTTCAACGGAAAAATTACATGGCGCTCACGCACACATTGATTGTTTTTGTGCTTCAACTCTGAATGTAATTTTGAAGAAATCTATCTCTCTAGGTATAATTACTCTAAGGATGGGGGGATAAAAGCTTGCAGTCGACAAAAATAAAACATCGTTGTTGTAAATTAAATATGCTAAATATTTATATGAGGAGAAGTGAAAACTTACGTCGCAAAAAAATGTCATAATTAATATGAATGCTATAATGACATTAGCTGAGGAAAAAGAGGAGGAAAAATTGAATATAATGACTGTAGAGGAATTGATAAATGATTGTCTACATGCTATTGAAGAGAAAAAAGATATCAGGATGAGGTCTTAAATATAAAATCAGAACGAATTAGAATTAACACAAATGATTCACCGGATGAAAGTGAGGATGAAGATGAGTACGAAATGTCTGGAGTTGAAGAAATTTCGTATTAAATTTGTGTTTAATATTAATATTGATTAGTGTTTATTTTTTTTAAATATTGAAAACTAACAGTTTCATAGTAACAAGTATTACTTTATTTATTTATGTACTGATCGACTACTACAATCGCAAAAAGTCTCGAAGCTAATTTATTGCTTGTGTGTTTACCACACAACCCGCTTGACTTCGTGAAGTTTGTTTTATCAGCTTTACATTTGTTATTTATTTTTGAAGGTATCTTGACATTAGCTCAGTTCGGTGACCTGGTGCAAGTTTGGGGAGACGTTCCTTTGATGTCTGAAACATTATATTTGCTGTTCACGTACTTCGTTTACATTATCAAGCTTATCATATTATTTATGAAAAGGAAGGATATAATTGATATCGTGAGGGACGGTGATGAGGAATTGAATAATGAAGAGAGGGAGGAGGGAAAAGCGATCATTGAAAGGTAAAATAATCGCAAAGCTGTTTGTCTTGATGTTAGAAATTATATTGTGAACGCTGTATATTGAAGCATAGAAGAAGGATAAAGCTGTTTAGAAATTTTGCCTATTCCCAAATCACTGTCTTATTTGCAAACGTCGGTTAACAATTAAAGTTATCGTCTTTTGATGATATGGATTTTGCTAGAGAGGGCGGGGTCTCTCTAGATTTTAAGATTGTTAGGGAAAAGAATGAATTAATTTAGTTCTAAGAAGTTGAACCTACACATGGTCATCGAAAGAAATGTTGGTTAAAAATGAAATTAGTTATCTAGTATACTAAACTACTAAATAATCAGGACTTTGACGACTTAAACAACGCCCTAACTCAAATATCTGACTAGTTTACCGTAAAAAAATTATTACTTAATCCGAATGAAACGAAATGTGTTGAGTTTGTTATGCCCAATGTAAAAGAATACGATATTAATATCATTTTTAATGACACTAAACCTAACCTAGTTGAATCAATTGTATTCTTAGGCATTAACCTGGATCTGAAGCTTCATTTGGTCGCTCATATATCCAGTCTTTCAGGGAAACTTAGTTCTAACGTATATGCAGACAGAAGAGAGTTCATTGACGAAGAGTTTGCTAAACTAGTTTGTTTTATTTATTTTCATAGCATCAATTCCTATGATATTTTACTGTGGGGTAACGCTGTTGACTTAGAGACAATATTTCTTTTCCAAAAAAGAGCCGTAGAACAATTTAAAACCTCGGTCCTCGAGTCTTTTAGAGAAAGAGTATGTAGTTTAAGAAGACGCTTTAAAGAAAGTAGTATGATGGTCACCTATATCTAATATATAAAATTCTCGTGTCACAGTTTTCGTTGCCATACTCCTCCGAAACGGCTTGACCGATTTTGATGAAATTTTTTGTGCTTATCCGGTATCTATGAGAATCGGCCAACATCTATTTTTCATCCCCCTAAATGTTAGGGGTAGTCCACCCCTAAATTTTTTATTTATTTTTTAGACAAAATTTTTAAATTTCCATTTTTTTATGATACAACATACAAAAATACATACAACCCTAAATTATTAACCCTCTGCGAGAAACCCTTATTTTTACCGGGCAGGACGACGTCTGCCGGGACAGCTAGTACTTATATATATATTCGTAATTTTAGAAGAACAATTTGTATTCTTCCTATTCGTACAAATTAAAATGAATAAACTTAAATTAATTTAAAATATAAACTAAACTATAAAAAATAAACCCAAAATTAAATAAAAAAGGTGAGCGTAATAATAATTATAAATATAATATTGGTCCTAAACCACTGTCACTTGCCGGGATCGAATCCCAAGGTAATTTTTGATTGACAGAAAATTTTGTGCAACAAAGTTTGTATCCCGGGAATCCCACGGAAATTTTCTTGGGAGCGATTCGTAGTAGTTTGCGTGTGTTGGAATCGTATTTGTTATTATAAAGTAATCATATGATGGAAGTAGTCAATAACCGGATAGAGTATTCATTAATGTAGTAATCGGAAGTCGTATAAACGGATGTCAACGTAGAAGCATTTATTATCAAGCCAACGGATATCGAAAATGGAGTAACCGGAAGTTGGAAGTTATACGAATGGCGGAAGTTGGTGTTATAACGGAAGTGAAGTGGCGCCAAAGTATGGTGTCTTATGGTGGTAATACTCGGTGTTCGGGCAGAGAGGGAACTTGTCTACAAACAGTCTACAACGAGAGTCTACAACTGACAGTCTACAACCAAGTCTTAAACCGACTGTCTTGGACAGGAATCGCATACTGTGATCAATAATTACTGTTCGATAATCGCAGTATTCCTTAAGGGAAAATTGCTGCTCGACACTGTGGTGTTTAACCAAGTGGTGGGTTGGATTGTGTAGGATTTACTTATTATATTGAAAAACCATCTTAACTCGTGGATTTCTTTAATACAGACGTGACATGACATAAGTAACAAGTGACAGCTCATAGACAATACATAGACTATAGAAGTATAGTGATGTGACTTAAAACTATAGACACGACATCCTCCCCTTACAGATTTAGTTTAGTTGGTGGGCGGATGCTTCTCTTAGATCTCCTAAGTTGAGATGGTGGTGGACCTGACACTGGACTTGGCTGGACAAGACTGGGACTGACTGGACAAGACTGGATAAGACTAGGACGTACTGGACTGAACTGGACTGGACCAGGACGTTTAGGACTAGACTGACTAAGACTTGGACGTTGAGGACTGGACTGACTAAGACTTGAACGTTGAGGCCTGGACTGACTAAGACTTGGACGTTGAGGACTGGACTGACTAAGACTTGGACGTTGAGGACTGGACTGACTAAGACTTGGACGTTGAGGACTGGACTGACTAAGACTTGGACGTTGAGGACTGGACTGACTAAGACTTGGACGTTGAGGACTAGATTGACTAAGACTTGGTTGACAAATTACTAAAGGAGGACTAGGGTGTACTGGACCTAACACAGCAGTATTAGATACTGGGTTATAGGATGGGAGTGGTGCGTGAGACATTTGGTTTAAATGGACTTTCTTAACTACACCATCTACAGACACAAGAAACATAACTGGACTTAAACATCTTATAACTATGCCCTTATTAATTATACTATTCCTTCCTAAGCGGATTAAAACATTATCATTTTCACTAAATACATGTGAACTAGGATATTTTGTAACAGACTTAGGATTACAATTAGGATTTAACATTGACAATAAAGTTCTATGCTGATATACAAATAACAATGAGTTAGGACATTTTTCTGTAGTTGTTGTTTGAGTATTCCTATAATTTAAAAGAAATTTATGTATTTTAAGATTGAGAGATTCAGTATTATTTTTATCTAAAACAAGTTTACTCAATGCTTTCTTAGCAATCTGCACACTCCTTTCAGCAAAACCGTTGCTTTCAGGATGATAAGGAGGACTCTTTGTCACTTTAATATTAAACTTGGTACAAAAATTAATAAAAGAATATGAATCAAACGGTGGTCCATTATCTGACACAATTTCTACTGGTAATCCTACATATGAAAATATTTCACATAACTTTTCTATTACACTCTCTGAATTACAAGATTTTGACATGTGTTTTATGTCTAACCACTTGGAATAAGTATCACAATATATTAAAAAATGTTGTTTCTTAAATTCAAAAAAATCAATATGAACTCTTTCAAATGGTATGAATGTTTTGGGCCAAGGCCTTTTTTCATTATTAGGTTTAAAATTAACAATAGAACAAGATTCACATGACTGACATTTTGTTTCAATATCTACAGACATTGATGGCCACCAAAATAATGATCTAGCTAACATTTTTGAGCGTACAATGCCTGGATGACTTTCATGTAAAAGATTTAGTACATGTTGTTGACACTTTTGAGGTACAATTAATCTTGAACCAAACATAAGACAATTTTCATTAATTGAAATATAGTGTCTTATTCTGAAATAGGGACTAATTCCTATATCTTTACAATGATGAGGCCACCCCTCTTTAGTAAATTTAACAACTTTAATTAACACAGGATCTTCTAAGGTTTGTTTTGCAATATCAAATATATTGACAGGTAAGTCATCTGAAAACTGATTACTATTTACATCTAACACAATCTTATTAATTGGTAGTCTAGACAAAGCATCTGCTGGCTGCAGAAACTCACTTTTCCTATGTTCTAAATTATAATCATAACTCTCAAGAATTAATGCCCAATGTTGCAAGCGTTGAGCTGCTAACGTTGGTATGCCCTTACTAGGGTGTAAGATGTACTTAATTGGAGCATTATCTGTAATAAGAGTGAAACGACGACCCCATAAATATTTATGAAACTTAGTGACTGCATAAATAATACTTAAGGCTTCTCGGTCTAATTGAGAATAGTTACACTGGGTTTTAGTCAAAGTACATGACGCATAGGCTATTGGCTTCTCTATAGATTTTCCACCTATATTAATAGCATGACACAAAACTGCACCTAAACCAACTGGACTTGCGTCACAGTATACCATCAATGGTAAGGATGGGTTATAATGGACTAAAACATCACTACTAATCAACTTTTGCTTACTTAAGGTGAACGCAGACTGGCATTCAGGTGTCCAATTCCATTTAACATTATTTTCTGTTAATCGACGCAGTGGTTTGACTAAAGTACTTAAATTACCTATGAAGTTATGATAAAAATTCAACATGCCTAGGTATGATCTCAATTCTTTGACATTTTGAGGACACTTTGCATTGGCAATAGCTTCTACTAAGGACGGGCTAGGTTTCCTACCTTCTCTTGAAATAATATGCCCTAAATACTCCACAGACTCTGAAAACCACTTACACTTATCTAAATTAATCCTCACATTATGTTTATTTAGTTTATCTAAGACTTTGACAACTGTATTATAACAATCTATATAATCTTTCCCTTTAATTAAAATATCATCTATATAACATACAGTATTGGGTATGTTTGACAGTAATTGATCCATTATTTTTTGAAACATTGCTGGTGCTGATGCAATGCCATATATTAAACGTTTGTATCTATATAAACCTTTGTGTGTATTGACTGTTAACAATTCTTGACTCTGTTCATCGACTAATAATTGTGTATAAGCATCTGACAAATCTAGGACTACAAATACTTCACCTCCTGACATTGTGGCAAACACATCTTCCGGCTTCGGAAGTGGGTAAGAATCTACTTTTATATTCGGATTGACTGAACCCTTAAAATCAACACATATCCTATAATCACCATTGACTTTCTTAACTGGTACTAAAGGTGATGCCCATTCTGAATAGTTTACTTTATATATTTTTCCTTCTTTTTCCAATTTGTCTAAATTATCACCGACTACTTGAACAATGTTATAAGGTAACGGGTAAGGTTTTAAAAACACAGGAGTACTATTTTCTTTTAACACAAGTTTTGCTTCAAAACCTATTATATGTGAGTCTATATTTTTGCTAAACACATTTGGATATGTTTTAACAAACTGTTGAACAACTGTAGATGTATTATTTGACTTTACTTCAGGCAGAATTGACTTTACATAACAATTATTGTTATTATTCATTGACAAAATATTATTCCTCCATTCTGGGTTTAAAATATCTAACCAATCACAACCAAGTAAAGGTATAAAGGACTTTTTATCTGATGTCACTACAAGAGACAATAACTTAGTTGACATATAATTATTATAGAACACTAACTTTAATCATGCCTGCTACTTCAAGACGACCTGATACAGTATTCAATTTTACATTGCATGGCAACAATGTATGACTTTTAAACTTATCTAAATAACATTGGAAAGAAATCAGGGAAATAGCGGCACCTGTATCAATCTCCATTTCTAGTAATGACCTCTCCACATTGACTTTAATAATCTGTGGCTTATGTGACACATTATTAATATTGATTAACTTTATATTCACACAAAAACCACACTTAGGATCACATGAAATATCACAAGAAATGCATATACATGTTTGCTTATAATACTGAAATTGACACATAGACTGACTTGAAATTATATTATTAATATTTACTGACTCTGTTAACATGTTTATGACATTATTACTTTCCATACTTGTTCCTGGTTCTACTTCACTCACTTGATTTGTGTTATTTTGCCTGTAACTCCTACACATCTTTGATGTATGACCCAACCGCTGACATACATAGCACATCCATGTGCGTGCTGGACACGTAGCTGGATTGTGATTACGACCGCATCTGTAGCATGACTGGTAACTGGAACGACTCATGTGACTGGGAAGACTTTGATGACTTGACTGATTACGACTTGTTGTATACTGATGCTTATTTTGACCTTGACTGGAACGACCTTGACATATAGTTGGTTTTTGACTGTTTCGGTTTTGACTAATTATATTATGACTTCTAGCATTCTGATAGTTGTGACTTTGATATGATTTCTTTACTTTATTGACACTGGATACATTTGACATATTTCTCATTTGCATAATGACGGACTCCTCTTGTAAGAAAATGATTTTTGCATTCTCATATGTTAAGCCTGGTACAGATAGTAGCTTTTTCCTTATATTTTCGTTACGAATTCCAACAATTAGTTGATCTCGACATGCATTTTGAGCATGACTGCCAAAATTACATTTTGCTGCAATTTCTTGAAGAGTAGCTATATACTGCATTCCATTTTCATTCTCCGATTGCATTCTCCGGTAAAATAAATATCTGTTGGTTGACTCCAGACCCGGCGAATCGTATTTTTCCTTTAAAATGTTTGCTAATTCGGCAATTGACTTTGATCTAGGTTTATTCGGCAGACATATGCTATGAAGCATACTATAGTGTTTTACACCGATATGACATAGAAATAATGACTTTCTGACGCTGCTTTTATCCTCTTGCGGAACTTTATTAAGATCACAGTATTCTTCAAACATTTCCATCCAACTTACAAAGCTTTGACTCGCATTGTCGAACATTGGCAAGCTGCCAATAAATTGTTGATTTGATGACTCCATTTTTCCAAATATGACTATTTAATATGACTATTTTACCTCCATTTATCGCTCGTCGCCACACTGTGGTGTTTAACCGAGTGGTGGGTTGGATTGTGTAGGATTTACTTATTATATTGGAAAACCATCTTGACTCGTGGATTTCTTTAATACAGACGTGACATGACATAAGTAACAAGTGACAGCTCATAGACAATACATAGACTATAGAAGTATAGTGATGTGACTTAAAACTATAGACACGACAGACACCTGACAAGCGTGGAGAGAACTCTTGGAGTTGTCCTAAAATTTCTGTGTATTATTGTTCTGCATTTAATATTGTAATTGCAATAATACTAATAAACTAAACTTTGATTATAACATTTCAGATTATTATTATTTGCTGTCACATGCATAAAAAATCGTTTATTCCGACATAGCTTTCACTAAAAAGATAGCTTACATTCTTTTTTGATGTTGTGGTACTTTGCGTCCCGGGAATCTTCAGGAATTTCCAGTCAAGCGTGGATGGGGTCGCCGGCATATCCTAGTAACGATATATGAAATGTAACGTCTAAACATTTAGAATTCCTTCCAAGCCTTGTAATATACTCTAAGAACCTAGTCACCCTAGACGTGAATTTAGGAAAGATTATTTTTTTAGGATCGGTATTTATATGATGCTGTTATAAACAAATATGTACAGCTGCCAGACACTTCCTGTAGGCCATGACTTTTGACAGACACTTTAAAAAAATGTGCCTACGTATTACTACTACCTACGTAATTTTAGGAAGGCTGAATTTTCTACAAGTTATTGAGTATAATATTTTAAAATATTTCCCAATGAGCCAGACAAGTCTGATGGGTTTTACATTCTCCCAGACTCGTTAAGAGTTCAGTTGAACGACGAAGCGCGGGAGCATTATTCAAGTCAATTTAATATTACTTATATTTAAATTTTATATATATTTACGCTTCAATGTGTATCTTATTTGTACTTGTTCGCTTGAATAACTTTCTAATGCTCTGTCTGGGGTGACTGGGATCTCAGTCTATAACACTTGGTTTCACTTCTATTGCGTTTGAACTGCACACACAGACGTCACACTACACACTACGTCTTTTATTAAATTTTGTGTCCTTAAAATCCTGTAGCGAAGTGACAACAATGGAGGTTTCAAATTTGACTGAGATTTTACTAAAAAATCAGCAGTTTTTCTGTTTCTCTATTATTTTCAGGTCAAATCGAGATATAATGAAACAGATAAAGCCGTTCACTATGTGTTTGGTATCGGTACTACTGAGTTGGGTTGTAACGGAAGATCGTACGCTGTTCTTTAGAGCTTGGTATGTAAATAAACACAAATAATAATAATAAATTCAAAGGTTTATATTTAAAATTAGTTCCACTGGAGAACACTTTTTGAAGGTCATGTATATAAGATAAAATTTAAATTTTCTTCCTATTCTATGTACAACGCTTCGCAACGTCTAATTGCTGTTAAGGAGAAGAAGCGTTGCATTTGTAACACCGAAGGTGCTACAAATGCGCTACTGCTTTCTTAACGGAAACTGGAACCTGGTCACTAATGCCGGAATATAAATCAAGGTTGTTCTGGCGACATACTTTAGACCAGGGGTGGTAGCCATCCAGTCGGGCAAATGTCCTACCACCTGGGAACTCTTACAGTCAAGCTAGCTAAAGCTGGCTAGGCCGATTACGATATAGTTAGCTACGAATTAGGTGTCTTACTTACATAGGTATTTCTCGACAAGTTTTTCGTTATTAATCAAAAATAAATGCCTATTATTTTTGGGTTCGAATTTTTTCGTTATATTAATTTCTTACATTTTCTAGGCAGTAATTAAAACTAATTTAAAAAATTGATTTGTCTGCTTTGTAAAAGTTGTTGAATGTACTTAGTGTTTTTTCTCCTTTCAAATGAGAGCAATAATTTTATGTTTGTTTTTACTAACATGCCGCTAATTTTTTTCATTGTTATTTGTTTATAAGTTATTTGAGTCATAATGAAAACTGTGAAAAATAATGTCTGGAATAGTTTAATTTAGTTTATTTTCTAGGTACCCTGTGGATGTTACTAAAAGTCCAGCATTCGAAATAGCTTACGTACATCAGGTAACATTTTAATTTTTATAACGCTAAATGTGTGATTACCGAAGTATAGACTGCAAATAGTTCTAGCCTTATTGTATATAGTAAAAAGAAGTGAACAGTTTTCAAGCAAGCAAACAAAGACGAAACTTAAAAACATTTAAAAAAAACTTTTTCGACACCATGAAAACAATGTTAGGTAAAATATAAAAAGCAACAACAAATTTGCAAAATAAAATTATTTAATATTTTTATGTTTTATTTTAGTATAGAAAATATTGATTGCTTTTTTGAAATGGATTTTTTTCTACACTTCTTTATTAAGAATACCGTCACTTTCCTCATGTAGGCTATTTATTATACATAATTTGCAAGAAGTCTACATGGCACTCCGGGTATGATGCGAGTCGTGGAGAGGGGAGGGCTGCACATCCGCTGTTGCGGCGGCGCTGGGTTTAGCGTTAAGCGAACTATGTAAACTTTGCGGGAAAAGAAGTGTGGGACAATTTGGATAGGAATTCGAGAACGAGCACGCACTTACCTGGTTAATGGGAATGAAACGCGGCTCCTCTTCTCCACTATCCACTATCACACACACTTTATTGTACTTTTATATTTACAGTATTTTATGTTATATTGGTTTATTTTATTTTACAATTATAGAGCGGAGCGGGTTATATATTTCATTCTTATTATACATTCCATACATCGTTAGACACTTAAAAGAAACAATTAAAATAAAAAAACGTCGTTTAAAAAAACCGACTTCAAAAACTAAAACGTATAAAATAACTATATAAAAATTGCCAGGTGGTAGGGCATTTGCCCGACTGGATGGCTACCACCCCTGGTCTAAAGTATGTCGCCATAACAACCTTGAGTTGTGTTCCGGTATTAGTGTACCAGGTTCCAGTCTCTTTTAAGAGGGCAGCAGCGCATTTGTAGCATCTTTGATGTTGCAAATGTCCATAGGCGATGGTAACCGCTCTTCATCAAGTGGGCCGTCTGCCTGTCTGCTGACATCATGCAATAAAAAAATAAATAAAAAAAAACAAAACTTATTTCTAAAGCTATGTATTATTATTAGTTTTTGAAGTCGGTTTTTTAACGAAGTTTTTTTATTTTATGTTGCCTACTCACACTAATCGATATTAACTAACTGACATGGTGTGGACTTCATACAACTCGATACTCCCTTGCCTACCTTTAAGGAAGTAGCGATTAGCGACCAAAAAGTCAAAATTTATTGGTGCTTATGTCTTTTAATCGTGCATATTATTGTATTACTAACTCTTACGCTTGGCGGATTTCCAAACGTGGATGAAATAGCAACTCATAACCCGATCTGGCACCGGCTTTTGATTCAAAATATGCGGTAAGATTGCAAAATTACAAATACAATAAGTAAATACATCGTTTTTTCAAGAGCGGTGCAGTCGGCGCTTGCATCATACGGCGTGTGTTGTTTTGTGTTTTGTTGTACCCTAGCCGAATTTCCACCCCGCGCCACAGCTAACTAGTATGTAGTGTTACGTCACTAGAGAATTGTGTATACTACTATATTATCCACAAGAGTAAACTTGAGACCTGAACGGACTGCGCGCTTCCCTCCCGATATCCGCCTTCTTAAGCGAGGTCTCAAGTTAACTCTTGCGGGATATACAGCATGTTTAGATACTATCTTCATGAGACATAGCCTGAAAATTCCTGAAAAGTTAATTGTACATAATAAAATCTCTTACAGAATATATCAGTGATGCTTGTAGCGGTTACTAATTTTAGTTTAGATATAATGGTGGTATGCTTGGTCGTGGTTTGCCGATGCCGAATCGAACTATTGCAGTTTACACTGAAGAGTCTCTTTCAAGATATAGAGATTGATGGAACGGTAATACTTATATATTTCTTCTTCTGATTAAAAAAATATAATAACAAACCTCCGGGGGGGGGGGGTTGTGGCGAAGACATAGCTGAGTAACGACACTTCGGGCCCGACTTCGGGGGGCCACGGTAAGGCTTTTGGGTTTTTAGTTAACTTGCGAATAAGTCCATATAGTCGTTTTGATATACCTGTACTTAATCGACCACTTATTGCATAACTGGAAAATTACTGTCCAAAGGATGATAAGGACTTAACTCGCTAGAATTGTAAGTTAACTAACCCCTTACCTAAAACAAAAATAAATCAGAATTTAGCTAGATGATAATGCTTTATAGCACACCAAAATATACAATTACAAAAACAAACCATATTTACAATATTGTTACAACCTAGGCCCTGACAAAGACAAATTCCACGTACAGATTTGTAGAAGCACATTTTATTACCTGTCGCCATTTGAACTAATTCTAATCCTTTTATGATCTTCTTCTTTTGTTCACTTATTTATTGGCATACGTTTCTAAGTTATTGTATATACTCGGACTTAGCATCATTAGCCAGGTGTTACAAGCTAATTCTAGGAAACTGACGACGTTGCCGGGCGAACATACATTTGCATTTGTGGAGCATAAAACGACGGCCTGATGGAGAGAGGAGTGTACATTCGGGAATCTAATAGTGACGGACTTTGCGTTTTTTATTTAATTACGACCGTCTGCATTACGTTTGGATTTGTAGTGTTCGGTTATATTTGCTCCTGTGTTATACGTGTTTGTATAGTTTTAATAAACTCTATAGTAATTCTAACGGCATTTTAATTCGAGTCCCTAGAAATATTTTTTTGGCAATACGATAGGTGGCCTTATTACTTAGTGATCTATTTCAGGCAACCTAAATTAAAGGAATTTCTTAACAGTGCTTTCTAAGTAAACTTCTGAATGCTGGCAAGGTTTTGGTCTCTCTTTCTCTGGCTTTATGTAAACTGAAAATTTTACTTTAACCAAATAAATTAGGTGTTACATTTTTCAGCGTTTGTTATCAGATGATGACAACAAGAAGGTCGCTGAACGTCTCCGAGCCTGCACCATTAAACACCAAGCTGTATTGGAGTCAGGGTTCCAAATCCGGACGTGCTTCTCTTATTCCATCTTAGCTCAGTTCACTGTTTCTATAGTAATTCTATGCGTTTCTGCATTTCAAATCGGTGAAGTTAGTAGCTTTACTATGATTAATTATTACTTACACCCATAAAAGAAAAATGGTAAGATAGGTAAAGGAGAATAAAAAGATTAATATTTGGATGATAGAGAGAGAGAGATAACACTTTATTGGATGCCAAAATATACAATTACAAAAACGAACCATATTTACTAAAATAGGTGGCCTTATCGCACAAAGCGATCTCTTCCAGGCAACCTAAAAGAAAGAAATTTGAATCAGGCGATATAGGTGTTGCAGAAAAAAGGCAATAGATAAGTAAATATGCAAACTAATTTAAGAAATAAATATACAAATACATACATATATACATAGTCATCCCTATTAATATTATAAATGCGAAAGTAACTCTGTCTGTCTGATCCGTTTTCACGTAAAAACTACTGGACCGATTTGGCTGAAGCTCAGTATATATATATTTTAGATACTGAGGATGAACATAGGATACTTTTTATCCCGAAAAGTGGGATAGTTCCCGGAATAAAAATATATTTGTCTTTCTGTTTGTTACGCTTTTACGGAAGAACTAATGGGCCGATTTGGCTGAAATTCGTTACGTATGTAAATTAAATACTGAGGGTGGACAAGGGATAATTTTCATTTTGGCCTTTTTGGTAATTTTGGCTATTTTAGCCTTTTTACTCATTTTGGCCATGTCGGTCATTTTGGCCTATTTGGTCATTTTGGCCTTTTTGGTCATTTTGGCCTTTTTGGTCGTTTTTGCCTATTCGGTCATTTTGGCCTATTTGGTCATTTTGGCTTTTTTGGTCATTTTGGCCTATTTGGTCACTGTGGCCTATTCGGTCATCTTGGCAATGTCGGTCAGCTTGGACTGGTCATTTTGACCATTTGGATTATTTTGGCCTTTTTGGTCATTTTTGCCTATTCCGTCATCTTGGCCATGTCAGTGTCACTGTGGTTTTTTGGTCAAGTTTTGTAATTTATTTTGTTGACAGATAGACGGGGGATGGTATAATTAGCGATATAAAATGAAGTGAATCTTCCGTGGGCAAACACATAAAAATGTAATATAATATAACCTGTAGCACTTGCTCTATAAACAAGAGACACGCATTAGAGGTTAACCCGCGGCGCAGCCGCGGGGTAAACTCTAGTACTCTTATATATAGAAAGACATTTTATTATTAAATTTTAATTAGGTACATCTCCTAATTCTTGTGTATTTTCATTAAGATTTAGGAATGTAAAAATGCATGAGTATACAAATACTTAAGGATTACTAGAGATATTTTCTTTAAAGAAACCACATATTCTATATACTGGCTGTGCCCGTGACGTTGTCCGCGTGGAATTTGTTTTCAAAAACCCCCTCGATTTTGAAACATTCTTCATTGGTGCTCCGCTCCTATTGGTCTTAGCGTAATGATATATAGCCTGTAGCCTTCCTCGATAAACGGGCTATCTAACCCTAAGAAGTTTTCAAATCAGATCAGTAGTTTCTGAGATTACCGCGTTCAATCAAACAAACAAACTCATCAGCTTTATAAATTAGTATACGATGATACATAAGTTCTTGCTGTAATTATAATGGATATTTTTCTCAGTTCAAAGACCATTTTGGTCTGACACAACATATTTTTGCATCGAATTACACTAATTGATGATGTTTAAAACAACTTGAGGAACAAATAAAGTTAGTTATCAAAGTAGATTTTTTTTAAATTAATATAAACCTTATAATATAAAACCCAAATAGGTACATATTTATTTAAAATTTTGCCCAATAACTGATATTGTAACAAAAAAAAGATATAGTGCTGGAAGTCACATAGGTAACGTCGCGGGAATACCTCTGCCATTAATCAAATTGGTTTATTATTTTATTTTTAGGTTGAATTAGACAACAAGTTACGTTTTGTGTTTATGATATCATATTTATTAAGTATGGTAATACAAGTTTTTGTGTATTGTTACCAGGGAAATCGTATATCGGAAGAGGTAAGTTGTATATTTTTTAGATTATTGACAGATGTCTCCTAATTAATATTTGTAGTTAAACACTTACAAGGCAAATGATGGCGCTGTGAAATAATTAAAGTTGCAAATAGTTCCCAAAACTCAATAACAATATATACAAAATTATATATTTCAATGGTAGTATAGGCTTATACCATCGAAATCCGCTCGTCGTTTCCGCGTGCGATTATAAGCCGCGGCGAAACGCTCTCGTGCGACGTCGGCGAAACGTCCTCATCGACGTTAATACTAAATGGCTGACTCGGATCAACCCGCCCACGGTTAGGACAGGCTGGCAGGCATCCGCCCTGGACACGTCTCCGTCCAGGTAGCTGTACAAGGAGATGTGTCCCCGGGGCCCCGAGCGGCCGCTGTCACATTCCACCTTCACTCCGTGACAGTGGTGTCCCACCTATCCACTCAAAATCCTTATATTCCTTACCCTTCCTGCCAAACCTCCTCCCCAAACACCCCTCCCTTCTGACGACAACCGCCAGCGTCGAGCTCTGCTCCGCTGGCCGTCGAGGAGAGGGCAATAATCTCGGTCGGTAAAGTTGGAAAACCCTGTGGCCGGCGTTGATACGGTGGGAGCGACTCGACCGCAGCTGTAGCGATGGCTCTCACGGAAACGCGGGACTCTGACCTTCAGATTGCGGGCTGTCAGCCTTCACCCCGATGCCATCAGTTTGGAGCCCTTGATACGGCGTTTCATACGCTAGTCGAGCGCGCAGCGTAGGCACCACAGAGGTTTGAACTCGAGACAATACTGAACGAGATAGGGAGAGATATAGAATTGCGCGTATTCATGCGCCTCCACGAGGGCGCCGGCGTCAGCTGGGAACTCGGAGGCGCAGATATGCGTGTGATTTCCCTCCCTGAATTATTATTCAGAGGGCCCCTGAAACGGTATTCCGCTTCAGGGGCCCTCTAGCATCAAAGGAGCAGACGAGTCTTCACCCCTGTCGTCGAAGTGAGTTAGTTCTTCCAGGGCTTTCTCAGGTACTTTTGCGCTAGGGTCGGTATGGGCTAACTGTAACTACGTTCTAAGTCATACCTTTCCTGCCTTAAGCGCGGGGAATCGGAGGAGGGTGGTTTTAGCGGGTATTAGCCATTGGACGTCCAATTGTTCGAGTCTCCACACAAGTTGATCAATTACTGTTTGGATTGTCTTTTAATGGAATGCCTCCATGATTGATAACGGTCTAATCCCTTGCAAAAGACCCAGTATGTGCGGAAATAGCATTTCCCCCGCCTTAAAAAAAAGGGTGGCAGGCGATACATAGCCCTCCCCCCATTGGACAGACTAGGCGTGTTGCTGGGAAGTTTTTTTCGCTGTTTCTTCTCTCCCAGCCATAACACGTTACTAAACGGTAGTAAGATAGTGTAGGCCACTGCGAACCGCCAATCTCAGTCCGCTGGAATCCTTCCCCTCGAGATTTATAATACCCGTCGCCCGTTCTCAATTAGTGCTTTGTGTCTCCCTATGGTGGGCATCGTTAGATTCATCCCCCTCTCATGTCAACAGTCCATTCGAGGTAAAGCCCCCTACGGAGCCTCCTTGGAGCAAGTTGCCCCCCGGGTTCGAGCGACAACACTTCACGAAGGCGCTCGCCCTGAAAACCCCAGTAAAGTTGTGAATTCCTCAGACCAACAACATAAAATCAAGTCCAATAAAAAAATAGTAATCTTAGGACTGTAAGGCACGACAATAGCCTCGACGGAAAATCATCCTTTGAGACGAGGACTGGAGCATTCTACCTTCTCGCTCCCCCCGCCTATTGGGGGAATCCCTAATAGTGTTTCCACTTTGACTTAAGACTAAGACTTTGGTTTTGCCCTAAATTCTGTAGAAATTATTACTAAAAATCTTTAATAATAATAATTTAATATAAGTTTTTTCAAAATTTCTTGGGCGCATAATTTATTGAAAAAATAACAAACGCGAGGGAAGCCGAGGCTGCGGGCAAAAGCTATTTTACTAAAATACGTATATACTGTGGTTTGTCCTGAGGGAAATAATAAGCTATGATAAACTCCACAGAAAAAGATCATTAAAACATAATATTATTGCACTTTTTCTTTAGAGTATGGATATATACAGTTTAATACAGAAATATTACTTATGAACATTTTTCTTTAGAGCGTGGAAATAGCAGATACTCTATACGAGTTGCCGTGGTACCTGTGCTCTTTGCCTATCAGAAAGACTTTGCTGGTGATGATGGTACGCTCGAGGCGACCCATCGAGCTGACTGCTGGGGGATTCGCTACTCTGTCTCTTGAGTGCTTCATGTCTGTAAGTACAGATGCATTGGCAAGGAGTGATTTCGCAAGTATCTTTATTGTCATGTATTCTTTTTACTTGCTACAAGCATTACGTTCTTGGTGCTAGATAAGCTTTGTGGCTTTGTACTGGCGGGTAGGCTAGAATTTATGGCATACATAAGTCAGCTTTATAATTTCACTGAGCGTCTTATATTGACAAGGCGGCATGGACTTTTCTTTGCCCACTATTGTTCCAAACTGGAAAACAAGAACATCGAATATTATCTTAAACTAATATACAAAGCTAAAAAGTTTGTTTGTTTGATTGAACGCGCTAATCTCAGGAACTACTGGCCTGGTTTGAAAAATTATTTCAGTGTTAGATAGCCCATTTATTGAGGAAGGCAATAGGCTATTTATCATCACGCTAAGACCAAAAGAAGCGGAGCAACAATGAAGAATGTTTCAAAATCGGGGGGTTTTGAAAACAAATTCCACATCGCAGGCATCGCTAGTCTAATATAAGGATGAAAACAACCTTAGAAAATCCTTGATAAATAATATTGGCTATTATTCTTCTTATCAATCATGATTAGTATTGATAGACGGCTGTGCCTAGATCATTATCATCATCCACAATATAGATCATTATGAAAGTATGGCCGGTCTGTGTATGGCATAGTTACTGTTATAGTTTGCATATTTCATTGTAAATAAAGACTATACTTTTGTATGATTTCAGATAGTACAAGTTTCATACAGTTACTTCACTGTACTTCAGCAAGTAGAAGAATAAAAAGATTTATTCAGTTAGTTTTTTAGTTTTTTTAAATTATTTTTTTATAATCGTCAGTCAAAAAAAATGTATTAAGTTAAATAAATGTTCATTAAATCATAATTTTAGTATTTATTCCAAGATTTTAATTTGTCAAATATCTTTTTTTTTCACCTTATCCCAATTACTTGGGGTCGGCACAATAATTTTGTCTTTTCCTTCCACACTCCTGTAATCTGACATACAACTTCTGTCACACCACATATTTTATCATCATATTACTTAATTATAACTACTTTCCTAGTGTAAATAAATAAATATCGCTGGAAGGACAGAGTAGAGGCTGACCTGTCGGAGATAGGAGCCTGTATTTTTTTTTATAGCAGGAGTTCAGCACAGGCAGACTACCCATTTAATGGAAAGCGATCACCATCGCCTATAGACATTTGCAACACCAAAGGTGCTACAAATACGCTGCTGTTCTCTTAAAGGAGACTGGAACCTGGTCACCAATGCCAGAACACAACACAAGATTATGGCGGCATACTCTAAGGGGTGGTCGCCATCCAGTCGAGCAAACACCCTACCACCTGGCTGTGGGTTGTTTTGTCGCCTCTTACGACAGGCCGCCCGGCCGCAGGAAATTGTATTCTTTCTCCGTTCCTGCACGGATAGAATTAAAGATAGAATTGATTAGAAACCGCCCAGGATCGAGGAAAGTGGCATGCTCTGGTTTCGGAGGCCAAGACCCACTTTGGGTCGCTGAGCCAACGGAGTAAGTAAGAAAGTAATTAAGTACTTTCCTAGTGTAAATAAAGACTACGTTTTAGTTTCAAATTTTTTTACGATATACTAAAGATATATTGATTTTTGTGGTGACTTAAAGCGTTATAGGTACCGAAGAAATTGTAATTTAAATAATTATAGTTGAACTAACATTTGTAGTTATTATGATAATACAGCCCTCTGGCGGCTTTTATGGTTTTAAAAATGCGCATGTTGGTCGAACCGTAATCATAAAATCTTAAAATTCAGAAAGCCTGCTTTCGCTGTTCATGAAAGTAGTCACCAGTATAAAAATGTATGATACATTTTTACATTGATACTTTTCAAAAATAGAATCAATTTGTTATATAAGCCCCCCCTCCCGCAGGGGGGCTTTGTGGCGAAGCCTTAGGTGAGTGGCGACACCTCGTACCTGACTCCGGGGGCCAAGGCAAGGCCCCCGCCTCCGTGCTTGCCTTAGACAGCCGGCACGGGGTGGAGATCGCTAGAGCTAAGACTCAAGCTCCAGGGGTGGAAGTGATAAATGGCCTAACGTCGGAAGTAGCTTCGGTGAACCTGCAGCCCACCTCTCTACACCCCTTAGCCACTCACACCCATGTTGACCCTGCCTTTTATGGCATTTTTAGGTGCCCATGCAGGGAGTGGCGAGTCACCGTCTGCCCATTTTTCCATGTTCCCTGAACATTGCGACGGGCAGACGCCATAGTCCCCATATTCCCAGAGCCCTAGTACCACTAACAGTTCACCCCAATAGCCCGGTACTTTCTCTTCTCATTTCCCACAATAATCCTACACTGGCCGGGGCTTGTCCTTGGGTGCATTATTATATGGTGTAGACAGGGATAATCGCCGGTCAGTGTCACGCCACATATTTACATTAAATTTGTCAAGGGGCCTCTACGTGTTGGCCTCCCCATGGCCCCACGCAAGCCCTCCAAAAGTCCGGGCCATTTTTATGACCCGTGGTCTTCGAAGACATACAAATATATCAATAATAATAACGGTAATTTATTTGATTTTTGTTATTCCGATGTTTCGGCCACTATTCAGTAGCCATGACCATGGATGACAAAATATATATAATATAAATATAATAATGTCAGCCCCATAAATGTCCCACGGCTGGGCTCGGGCCTCCCATTATAGGGTGAACGGACAGTATACCCGCCACGCTTGTCCAAGGTTTGACACATCGGTTATCTCAATGTGCAGGTTGCATCACGATGTTTTCCCTCACCGTTTTTAGCACGTGGTAATTGTAACAATATGCACATTAGATCAGAAAACTGCCTAAGAGGTGCATGCGTTCCGGTCAGGATCGAACCTGCGCCCTTCGATTTAGGAACGCGTGCGCTAACCATTACGCTACCACGACTCGACACGATGACAAAATACTATACAGATATTATGAAGTCTATAGAGGTTGTTCAGTTGTTCTTGTGTTAGAACTGAAAATCAGCGCTGCGTCAGACCTTGTCGCAGCATAATGCTGAGTTCCAGCTTCATTGGCGTGAATGTTATGTACTTGCGTTATTTTCTTTGTATTTTTGTGTGCTTTATAAAGTACAATTGTATATGTTTTATTTCAATGTACAATGTCTTACTACACGTATTCTGTTTTTGTGTGTACATACATTTACGACAATAAATCTTTTCTTTTCTTTCTTCTGTTAAGTCGAGATAACTGGTTTGTATGTTTGTCCAATATGCATTCCTAAACTATTGATCAGATTGTAATAGAACTTTGGTAAAGTGTTCTGAGGATGCCCAAAAGTATTTCTAGATTAAAAAAGCTGTATATCTATAGAAATAAAAATATTTTTTATAGCTTGAAGCAGGCAAACAGGCAGACGGCACACCTGATGTAAAGTGGTTACTGTCGCTTATGGACGTTTGCAACTCCAGGGGTGTCGCCAACGCGTTGCCGATCTCTAAGAAATTTTATAGCGCCCTTCTTAAAGAACCCCACGTCATAGCGCAAAGGGAAAACCGCGGAGAGAAGTTCTCTCCAGATCATTGTTTGTACCTCGTCCCAAATTTGTTCCTAAAACATTGATTAGATTCTAATGAAAGGTAAAGTGCCCTGAGGATGCCCGCAAGGGTTTCTGAACCAAAAATCTTTATATGTAAAATTCATCTATTTATGTGTATGTCACTGAACTCTTCCTAAACGATTAAACCGATTTGGATGAAATTTTTTGTTGTTGTAGTTCAGCGGGCTAAGCCTTTGTCAGCTTACCTCGCTACAACTCAGAAGCTCCTAGGCTCAACGGTCTGGGTTTCTGGTATCAGCCGCAGAGTGGTATATTACCCATGACAGTAACTTGCTTAATTTGGGGATATACATTATGTGTCTTTGTCTCCCGATTTGCCGATGTGAAATCAGCACCACGAATCTTTGTGCGAGTGTGTTTGTGTCAGCGTTGTTTATTGAGTTTCTATTATTAACTATTTTGTGTCATAAAGCATTTCTTATATCCAGTGTTTTCCTATTTATATTATTCAACGAATATTTCAAGTGCATTAACAAAAAGTCAGTCAGATTAAAAGTGCTTCAAGTCGAAACCATAAAGGTATCCGGTCTTATTCATATTGAGTTAGAATAAGTTTGAAGGCTTCTTTAAAAACATTATTCATAAACATTAATAGATTTAAAAAAAAATTTGCATGAGCAGCAGACAGGCAGACGGCCCACCTGATGGAAAGTGGTCACAGTCGCTTATGGATATTTGAAACACCAAAGATGCTACAAATGCTTTTCTGCTCTCTATCTCTATAATTGAAAGCAATAACAACTAGAAAAAAGAAAACATTAAACTAAATACTTAAAAATAAAAAAAAAACAAATAAATTAATATAAAATATGTAACAAATCGCTGCCAGAGGGAAGCGTGCCAAGAAGGCTGGCTGCATTGCTGCGCTGTATGACAATGCTGATGACTCCTTGGGCGAAATACGAACCAGCCTTCGGAGCACGTGTGGTATCAAAGAGTTTTTTTCAAATTTCTTTGAAGAATGCCTTTCCCCGCCTAAAGTTTTATTATTATTTGTCTATGTATTTACTTGAATGTTCTTTAATGCTATTTTCAGAATACAAACTCCATTTTAGACTCATCAAGATGAAAATTTTGTCTGAAATTGGTAGCTCTAATACTTGTGTATGGTTAGCGTTGAGTGTGCTGCGATTAGTTGGGTATCTGGTACCAGACCAACTAACTGAGCTCCAGAGAAGAATACGGCCGTTTTATGTCATGCTATGGTTTATGTTTATTGTTGGTAAGACACTGCTACTTTTACTGCTTTTTTAATGTTTTTGAGCATTTTTGGGCATTTTTAATTTTTTATACATGTAAAGTTAAGACGATTGTCTATTTGATGGTAAAGAAATAAAGTTGATACCAATCTAAAAAATGTTAATAATTCCATGTCTAAAAAATCTGCTTTCTTACTAAATTGACGCAATTAATAAAATCTGCTATATCCCCAAATAGGCTCAGCTTTTTACTAAAAATATTCCCCAATCCGACTCGATGTAACGGACTGTATGATTATTATTAGTGAACTTTTTACATGAATCGAAATATACATTGAATAAGTATAAATTACGCAAGAGAGTCGTCGTTGAGAATTATACTGGAATTGTGAATGAACAATGAATGAACATTTTTGCCTCCAAGACCGCTCCTATATCCCGCATCCCGTCCGACGCCTAGTTGCTAATTGCGCCAGCTATGGGCGTCGGCGGTACGCGGGGCGCGGAGAGTAGGTGTGCTCCAGTGAGCGGGTCAGGGGAGTGCTCTTTCTCCGCAACACTAACATCATCGCAGATGGAGTAGTAACATAATGTAGCTATTCGTTAATGGCGTTATCTTTAACGCTACAAATAAGACAATTTGGCCACAGTCATTAGCTACAACATTATCCCAGATGGGGCTCGAGCATTAGGTTAACTTACGTACTTGATGTTTCGTTAATGAAATGAGATAGCGGGTCGATGAAGAATGAAATTGTATGACAAGGGGGGGGGGGTTCCTTAACTTCGCCGTTTAACTAAGGCCGCTCCAGTCCAGGAGGTAGGGTATACAACCACCGCTGCGTGTGTGATAACGCCAGGGAGAGAGGAGTCTCAAGAATGTGACCAGCTATGACAAGGACGGGAGAGGGCCCAAAAAATCATGAAATACCTGGACGCAATTTGTGGATTGCCCCTAAATTGAAATGATCTCTTTGTTAATATGGTATTTTATTTCTGTGAAGGTATCATGATGATAGCCCAAATCGGTGACTTGGTTCGGATCTGGGGCAACGTTCCCTTAATGGTGGAAACGTCTTATTTGCTGTTCACGTACTTTGTGCACGTATTCAAAATCATTAATGTAGTTATTCATAGGAAGGCCATATTTGATGTAGTGAGGGAGGGTGATGAGGAACTTAATATGGAAGAGAGGGCAGAAGGCAAGGCAATAGTAGAAAGGTATTTATTTTTCATTTGACTAGAGCCCAAATTTCTTATTAATATATTTAGGGCCGCCTGAATAAAGTTGCTTAAATTTATTGAAGAAGCACAAAACGTATTTAATACCCTTAAATACAATTAGCGTCTTGTACAATGCAAAATTTGCCGCTAAATATGTTTAAAGAAATGAAGAGAAACAAACAACATAGCACGCTCCATAGCCCGTTGAGTGACTTGGAACTTGTGGACCAATCCTGTCGTCAGTGTCCATGTCTCGGCCCCATAGGTCAGGTCGGGAGGACGCACTACTCGAAGACGTTTGCCTCAAAGCCTTACGAAATGATCGACGAGAAGACTTGACGTAGCTTACCAAATGCTGCCCAGCCCATCTGAATCCTGCTATTGGCTTTCTCCTCGAAGTTATGCCTGCCTACCTGTATTTTTTCCAATACATATTCCTGCATAACTTTCAGAGGGGAGCCGACGACGGTTACCGGTCTCGGCATGACGTGTTCATCGAACATGAGTTTCGTCTTGTCCAAATTCATGCCGAAACCGACTCGTCGGGAAGATGTTTGCTCTCTAAATAAACTGGGGCTATTCTCGGCGATGCCGCAAGGAAAGCCCTTATTTTCTATGCATATTAAAGTGCGTATTAAAAAATGAATATTGTTACGACCTGAACGCCGACAAAACACAAATTCCCACCTGCATTTTATTACCTTTTCGGCATTTGGAATTCTTTTGTTTACTTTGTGTTTAAAATTTGTGGTTAGAAAAACAGCCCATTGTATATTATAATCTTTTATGGAAGTCGTTAGCCGGGTGTGATTCTAGGAAATTCAGCCCACGCAGCAGATCAGACACAAGCGAAGCAAGACGTGTGTACATTCTGGAATCTATTTAGTGACGGACTTTGCGCGTGCTATTGAATTATGCATTACGTTTGGGCTAGTTGTGTTCATTTATATTTGTACCTGTGTTATACGTGTTTGTATAGTTCTAATAAACTCTATAGCAATTCTAACGGCATTTTAATTCGAGTTCTGCAACTCGGAGGTTATATTTATCATTTCAGATCAAATAGGGACACCAAAATCCTACTGTATACAGTATTCCTGTTCTGTTGTGGTTCCGCTTTCAGTTGGGGTGCTACAGAAGACCGGGAATTACTTTTCAGAGCTTGGTAAAGTATACTTTATGTGAATTATTTGGTGATGAAAAGCGGTTACCATCCCCTATGGACATTTGCAACACCAAAGGTGCTACAAATGCACTACTGCTCTCTTAAGGGAGACTGGAATCTGGTCAATGCCAGAACATAACTCAAGGTTGTTATGGCGACATATTTCAGACCAGGGGTGGTAGCAATGCAGTCGGGCAAATGCCCTACCACCTGGCTGTGGGTTGTTTTGTCGCCTCTTACGACACCGCTCGGCCGCAGGAAATTGATTCTTTCTCCGTTCCTGCACGGATAAAGTAGATTATAAAAGCATGGGATGATCAACTGCATTTTCTGGAGCTCCCATGGTCAACAACGGTTTTCTGGAACATTTATTTTGCATATAACAATGTTCTGGAGGAAACTTCACACCGCAGTTTTTCCATTGCCCTGCGACGTGGAGTTTTTTAATAAGGGCTTTATAAAACTTCTTAGAGGTCGGCAATGCGTTGACGACATCCTTAACGTTACAAACGGTGACGGTAACTGCTTTCCATCAGGTGAGCTGAACCTCTGCCTACTCGCCTACTTTAATAAAACAAAACATGTCTTTTGTGCATGAGTTCATGTTCTGTTGTTTATCTAATATAATATGGCCGGCAGGTACCCTTTCGACGTGACCAAAACACCAGCATACGAAGTGGCTTACGTTCATCAGGTATATAATGATTCTTATGTACATACATGTAACTATACTACTAATATATCAGTTATCATAATGCCACTTTTACGTTTAGGATCATTTTAATGTTGTCATATGCCAAGAGAACAGGTGACGTGACCTCACCCTCCCAATATAAATTCTAAAGTTTTTGTTCTGTGAATCTAAACCATCCGGCCTCCCGTTAGAACCGATAGGTGACACAAGGATCGGGTTCTAGAATCCTCCTGATCAGCTAGACCAATTTTGGTGATTTTGTTTTTGTGTCATGGAACAAAATTATTTTAGGAATTCAGAAAATAGGCGGTACGAAGTTCGCCGGGTCAGCTAGTCTTCTATATTATTAATTTCTGTTTTTTTCTTTCATTTCAACAAGCTTAAAAGTAATACAATTTATCTTGCTTCTATTACAGTCTTTGTATTTAATTATTACTATTATTCTGTTTTTTATACTTTTTTTGTTTTTACTTATTTTTATTTGGATTAAGTAATTAATTATTTAAGGTAAACCACTTAGATATTTGAGGCGTAAAGCACTGTTATGACATTATATTATGTGAAGTAATTGCTTACGCGTGCAATTGTATTTTGCATAAAACCATTTTCATGTATGTAATATAAAGAGAGCATTATCAACCATCGCATTGTTCAGACGTGTGTTTGATTAAACATTTACAGCAAATAAATTCGTTTTTTTTTTAAAAGGACCCACGGAGCGCCATCCTAACATACATAAGTACCATAACAGATCTTAGTGGTCCGAATTTAACTGTCTTTTCAGAGTTTAGCCGTAATGGTCTTGGCGCTTACCAACTTGAGTCTGGGTGCTTTAGAGGTGTCTTTAGTCGGGGTGTGTAGGTGCCGACTGAGCTTATTGAAGCTTTCACTAAAGACTCTTTTCCAGGATGTAAATGTAGACGTAAAGGTAGAGAATATTTTTTTACAACTCCTACAGACTCGAGTTCCCTCGAGTACCCTTCTTTATAACTTAGTCTCTAGATTTAATTTTTAGAGTTTAAACACGCTTATTGGTTATTTTTGTGATTGTGGTGTACCTTACGAATAACTTATTATATTGTTACGAGTTACGGGACTCGAATTAAAATGCCGTTGGAATTACTATACAATTTATTAGAACTATGCAAACACGTATAACACAGGTACAAATATAACTGGACACAATCGGTACAAACTGCACGATTCAATAACAAGCGCAAAGTCCATTACTACATAGTTTATCGAATGTACACGTCTTGCTCGTATCGTGATCGTCGCTTGACTGCCTCACTCCTCCGTTCGGGCATTGTTTTATACTAAACTATACAATACAACACTCGACCGCATGGACTGAATTTTCCGAGAAAACGTAAGCCGCACACAGTACGGTCCTTGATTATATGTAATTGTAATAATATGTAATTTTATATAATTAGTAGATATTATATTTTATACTGCATATAATTATATATTTATTATTAAAATGTAAGTAATCGTACAATAATTATGTATACCACCACCGCCACTCCTTATCAGAATATTATTGCCACGGGCTATCGCTTTTTAGCGATAAGACCGCCATTTGTACAGGATTAGAATAATACAAGTTCGAACTTTTTTGTAATAGTGTACAACAATAAAGTAATCTGAAATCTATCTATCGTTTTCAGCATCTTATTTCAAAAGAAGATGACAATATGGTATTGGAGAGACTTCGCGTCTGCATCCAGAAACATCAGATTGTGCTGGAGGCTACAACCAAAATTGAATCTTGCTTCACTTATTCTATACTAGCCTTGTTCACTGTATCTATTGTTGTTTTATGCGTCTCAGCTTATCAACTTGGCGAGGTCAGTACTCCTACCCTGGCCATACACCTGTAAGCTTTGCTCACGTAAGTTTCTAAAACTGAACACGCAGAAGGATTTTTCAATACTGGACTCAGCTGTAAAAAAGGGTGTCCATATAAACAACCATCGTATGTGCTTTGGTTTAGAAACTTACGCAAGCAAAAATTACTGGTGCAATGCTGAGTAGCTTAAAGTTAGCCTTATATTATAAAATAATGTTTGCACAACAACGACCGCTTGTAATTATAGAAGTACTAGCGACCCGCCCCGGCTTCGCACGGGTGCAATGCTGATACAAAATTAAATACACTACAGAAAAACTATGAACGTTGTATATAAAAACATAGCGGCCCGCTCCGACTTTGCACGGGCATCACTACATAGAAACCTCTAAAATTAGCAATGTTGCCTTAGTATATGATGCATGTATTATACATATAAACCTTCCTCTTGAATCACTCTATCTATTGGAAAAAACCACATCAAAATTCGTTGGGTAGTTTTAAAGATTTAAGCGCACATAGGGATATAGGGACAGAAAAGGCGACTTTGTTTTATACTATGTAGTGATAGTGATGATGATGATAGTGATGAAGCGAGTTGTTAACTTTCGAAACTGACGAGTTAACTCCTTATCGAATTTGAGCAGCAATCCACTAGTTAACTAATAAGGGCCTTACTTATAATAATCTCGTTAAGAAATTATTAGCCATCTCTTAAATAATAGACTCTTAAGCCCCTAATCAATGGCTGTTTCAAATAAAACTTGCCATCTTGCCTCTTAGCAGTCACTTAAAGTACCTCTCGATATTGGTTATTTTTGACAGTTATTTATGAGTTAATTTATCACCACCTCTAATCCTTAAGAGGAGTTTATTGGTAAGATTTTTATTAATCAGTTGCTGAGCAGTTTCTTAAAATTTAACAAACGTTTATAAGTAAGGCCATAAGTTGTCAATTAACAGTTCCTATATCTTACCGAACGTTCATTTGCCCTGCTATCGGTTAAAATTTTACATAAGCTCCTTGTTGAAATTAAAACTTCTTCGTCACGTGTGTTTTTATTGAAGAGTTATTTTGTAAAAACAGGTAACAAAGCTTGCTAAGATACAATAAGAAAAAAATATATATAAAAGAACAAATGTTACAAAACAGTATTTACAACAGTCCATACAAGAAATATGAAAGTTCAACTGAGAGTAAGGCACTTGCATTCACGTGACTGGATGGTAAAACACAGAAACAACATTCCTGGCTTACGGTTTCCTCCTTCTGCAAATCGGTCACGTCGCAGAAGGAGGCCGCTGAAAGAGCAAGGGAGAAGGACGCGTACACGGACCCCGTCTGTAGGAGACGGACCGGAGGTCGAAGGTGCCGTTACCGTCACAGGGTGCTGCTGTCACGGGGGTGACAGCGGACTTCCCCACCTGCTGTACGAAGTGGGTTACTCTGATTCCCGGGGTGGCCCAGCTACAGAGCGTAGGGGCGTCACGGTGCAGCTACTCTGTTCGAGATCCCCTGACGCCTTGTAAAAGCGCTATAAATGGAGCGCAGCTTTAGTAGGTTTAGTGGGTAATTCGGCGGCCGATTCTGGCAACAGCTTCGCTTTAGATGCGTGGAGAACCGGTCGCTGAGAGTCCCACACACCCTCGATGCAGGCCTTATGCCTGTATTCTGGCCCTTCCCCCAAAGGGTCCGAGGATGGTGTCCATAAACATTCACCCTGCCTTATCAAAAAAATGGTAGGATATATGAAGCGGCTATTAGTGGTTGTCTATTTAAACGACGACAAGAACTTAACAAACTCACAAAAACAAATAAAAAACCTATCCTATTTTCCGGGATAACCTTCACATAAATCTTTCCCATTATCCGGGCTAAAAAGTATCCTTTGTCGGGTGGACATCGGTATTAAAATTATATACATACGGAATTTCAACAACGTTGGTCCAGTAGTTTTTCCTAAAAAGCATAACAAATAGAGGAACAAATATATTTTTTCCCTGGAAACTATCCCATTTTTCGGGGTAAAAAGTCCTTGGTATCGAGAATAACATATATACTGAGTTTCAGCCAAATCGGTCCAGTACTTGAAAGTCCAGTACTTTCCACCAGTACCGTGAAAACGGAACAGACAGACGGACTGGCGCCGTAACGAGTTACGTAACGAAATGCTTTACCCACCCATAGAAGTTATCACTTTAAAAAAATGGTAAGATACAGGAAGCGGTTATTAGTGGTTGTCTATACAAATGACGACAAGGACTCAATCAGGCCAACGACGAATTTTTCAAAATATTTCAGATCGAGCTGGACAATGAATTTCGTGTCGTATTTATGTTTACATATTTGATTGGCATGGTGATACAAGTGTTCGTGTATTGCTACCAGGGCCACCATTTATCGGAAGAGGTGAGTGAGCAGAATTTTTTTTTATGATAGGGAAAAACTTTGTACCTCTTTTTACGAAAATTACGGGAACGGAGGAGTATGAAATTTCGCACACTTATAGTTTATACAGAGAAGGAATGCAGAATGCTAATATGTCTTAAAAATTATGCATAAAAATGCGTTTAATCAATAAAAAAACATTACACACACTACCATATATTTGACCAACACACGCATATATACTCTTTTATATATTGTTTAAGTCAAATTAACAGTAATCTTGGAAAAATCTGTGGTTAATGATTATAGAAGTCAATACAGATGTGTAACTCAGGAGTGATTGATTTAAAAGATGTATAATCTTTCAAAATTCGAAATCACTCTTGAAATCTTTGATTTTAAAAATACATCTTTAACTCACTACGTTAAGATTGATTTTAGTCACATGGAATGATGAAAACTAACAAATCAGATACTTGGATGTAGTTTGAGACAGTAGATACAGGATATTGTGAATTGAAATGAGACAACATGCGCACTCTAAGAAATACAATGATGATACACAGTAAATTAGACTCTCTATCGTTACTTTAAAGCTTAAAACCGGTCAACTGAATGAATTATCTCATACGAAACCAGATTTAAGAGTGATTTAATTCTTTCAAGGAAAAACATTTATAAATCACTGATCTCATTGGTGATTTAGTTTGCGCATCGCTAGAAGTCAAACTTATAATTTAAATTACTTACGGTCGAATTTCGACCACTGTTATAGAGAAATATTCAAAAATTCAGTTTTAATAATTTGTATCCGATTGGATATTCCGTCTAATCTTTGGCTATTCATAGCAGTGCACATTTAAGCTCTGTCTATTACCGAAATTTGTATATATACGTTTCGGGAAAAGTTTACGACCTCAATTATTGTACAGCGCCACCTATTGACTTGTAAGTGTTCTACTTACAAGCATAGATATTGCCATCTTGGTCTTGTTTTCCGCGATCACGGCCATTGAAAAGTGGCCGTAACGGTAAAATAAAAAACTAAATGTTTTAATTACATCAATCTTTATTATTATTTTATTTAAAAACAATTTTTAGAGTTTAGAAGTAGCAGACACTGTATACGAGCTACCGTGGTATATATGCTCGATTCCGCTCCGGAGGTCGCTCCTCGTGATGATGGCACGCTCTCGGCGAGCAGCGGAGATGACCGCTGGTGGTTTTGTCACCCTCTCCCTTGGTTGCTTCATGTCTGTGAGTTATATTAATAGTTACATTTATGTTTATTTTTTACCTCCTTATCAGCATATTAAGTGAGTTTTTATAACTTACCCCCACATTTTCTGGCGATGTAACATTTTCGTTACGTCACTTACATGGAAGAATTTAGTTCTACATTTAGCAGAGGTTAAAACTGAGTAGTCCACGAACGTGCCGTACCAAGAACCTTTTTTTTTTAAGTCGGTAAATAAATGCGTGTAAGAAAATCTCAGTGTAAGTTATAAATAACTCACTCACTCAATTCTCTATTGAGTTCATTGAATATATTTTTAAGTAATTAATAGTCGTAAAAACATCATATAAAAGTCATATATAAGAGAAAGTCGTGTTAGTTACACTATTTATAACTCAAAAACGGCTGTATTGATTTCGCTGAAAATTGATGGGGAGGTACCTTAGAACCAGGAGACGGATAGGATACTTTTTATCCCGTTGGAACCGGTAGATGGCGCTGAGATCGGGTTCTAGAAGCCTCCTAATCACCTGGAAAGATTTTGTTTTGGTGTGTTTGAGTGGGTTCCCGGGTGGTTTAGATTCGCAATTAGAACCGGTAGGTAGCGCTGGGATTGGGTCCTAGATTTTTATTTTTTTTAGAGCAGGGCAACCGTCTTCCAGGGTCGCTAGTTTTATAAGAATCTATTATAATTTATTTCTTGTTGCGACAAATTTGCAAATTACAGTTTATTTTTATATTACACTTCTCACCGGATTCATGTTATGTCACGTACATGGAATGATTTAAGCTCACAAAATCCTCCTTTTTTTAAGTCGGTTAAATTAGTACGTGTTAAAAAAGCTCAATGTAAGTTATAAATAACTCACTGCTAGTAGTTCTCGATTGGGTTTATTAAATTATTATTTTTTATAAAAAATGATATCATATGTAAGTTTTATATAAAGCTATAGTGACTAAAAAACATTGTCATGTAATTGATGTCTAATAAAATAACAAGAAATTTGCAAATTACAGGAGTTTTTATATTATACTTCGCATCGGATTTAAAATGCACTTAACATATCAACTCTGTTCCTTTCAGATAATCAAAGTGTCTTATAGTTTTCTAACCGTCCTGCAACAGGTTGACGAATAAGAAAATTCATTATGTACGTAATTTTCATAATTGTATAAAAGACAAAGCACATTGGTTAGTAATTAAAATGTTTGCTAGCATAAACTCATTTTGTATTTCTTTTCTTTTTATTGCAGGAGTTCAGCAGACAGGCAGACGGCCCACTTGTTGGAAAGCGGTTACTATCGCCTATGGACATTTGCAACACCAAAGGTGCTACAAATGCGCTGCTGCTCTCTTAAGAGACTGGAACCTGTTCACTAATGGCGTAACACAACTCAAGGTTGTTATGGCGACATACTTTAGATTAGAGGTGGTAGCCATCCAGTCGGGCAATTGCCCTACCACCTGCTGTGGGTTGTTTTGTCGCCCCTTACGACAGGCCACCCGGCCGCAGGAAATTGTAATTTTTCTCCGTTCCTAATTCCCTTTGCAATCTATCCTCTATAGAATTGCATTCTATTATATTGTAGAAATGTATGTAGTCACGCGCTGGTTTTTTTAAATTGTATCGTCACGTTGGCAGCATGGATCACGCAATAAATGTAACTAACCCTCTATTGACAGAGGATAGGCTACAAGAGAGGACTCACAAATGTTTTGTCTTGATGTCCCTGTATGTGATGTACCCTACTACCTGACTGGCCGCAAGAAATTGTATTGTTACGAGCGGGGGACTCGAATTAAAACGCCATTGGAATTACTATAGAATTTATTAGAACTATACAATTGCTCCACATATATAATGCACCGATGTCATACCTGACAAGCTTCGACGCAATTTCCCAGAAAATATAATGCGTACACCTACGTAATTATGCCTGCGGTACGGCCATGAACGAGTACAATACAATAGGATGTTTTTCTAATTTACAAATTTTAAACACAAGGCAAACAAAAGAAGTCCAAATGCGGGAAAGGTAATAAACTGCGCTTTATGACAGACAGGTGTGCATTCACCTTTGTCGGCATGTAACACTTCTCCGTTCCTGCTACAATATGACTAATAAATAAATATCCTTATATTTATTTATTACTTATATTGTATTTTTACTTACATCAAAATTGGGATTTGTCAAAGTAATAAATGAGTCCAATAAAATATCGTTTTATTACTTCAAATAAGTATTATTTAAGTATTTATACTGAATTTAGGAATGTTTCTAGGCAATATAGATTGTTTTATCAATCATGCGTTTATATTGATATATTCACTGTTTAAAGGCGTGGATAGTAAGGTTGTTATGATGGTTTTTTTTAACTATAGTATATGTATAGTTGCTTTAAAAGATCTATGAAAGATACGCCCGTGATTGAAAAATCGAGAGGAAGAACACTAAGGTAGTATTGGCAAGTTTTGTTTATTGCATGTGCTCAGCAGACAGGCAAACGGTCCACTGGTGGAAAGCGGCTATCTTCATCTATAGACATTCGCAAGAATAAATACGATGCTGCTCTCTAAAGGGAGACTGGTCAACCATTAGCCAGTGGCGAATTGCTGGCGATAGCTGATGGCTTAGCTATAAACTTATCAGTTGTCTACTTTTATTTTTTTAAGTCTAGTTATACATTTATATTTTAGTTTAGTTTTAGTTGATATTTATATATAATTAGTTTTATTTGAGTTAGTTTATTTTTAGTGTTTAATTATATTTTTTATGTTACATTAATAAGCCCAATAAAGATTTTTATTTGACAACCATTAGCGAGTTAGCGAAGCGGTTGAAAACAAACCGTGGCTATTTTATGAACAACCGCAAATTAGCTGGTTTTTTACATAGCTAACCTCTAGTTAAACTACTTCAGTGATCAGGATAAAACATAAGTAGGCAAAATTGGACATATCACTTCTAATCTAATACGCTCACGTGCGTGGGTCAAAAACAAATAGTTTTACATGTCTACAGGAGAAGACTACAAATGTTGGAACAATATGTTTCTATGTTTTGTTTCGTAAGCATGGATTGCTATTTTTTTAATCTACTTATATGAAAAGATGTTAAAATTTTACATGAATCTATATGTAAGATCGTCAGAGCCGTATAATCTCATGACGAGCTTATTCATCAGAATTTATCATGGCATGGCATGATGTATATACATGGAATGAACATTTGTGATCTTTGCTAATGTAATGTTTCTATTGTTTAAATAACAATCATCTCTTTTGATATTATCACTGATAACGTTATAATTCACTTTGGCTAAAGCAATGAATCGCAGTTCGTCGAAATACTTGGTGCGCTGGCGAACGTTCTCTAGAAGAAGATATCTTCCTTTTCTCCTGTCGCCCCGAATAGTCACGACGCTCCGCGAGAGTGACTTTGACACATATCACTCTTGACAGTATGACAGTCATGTTTCAGTGAACCGTCTACATATAATTAAGAAGTTAAGTAGAGCAGAGTTAAGTATTATTTTTTTATCAATGTCTACCAAAATGACGTATTCAGTATCTGAACAGTCTACAGTAAGAGACATTTTGGTTTAAACGATATCAATAAAAAAATTTTTTTTTTGTTAAAATACAAAAGACCGTCAAATCTGACTTACCCACAGCATAATCTTATTTAATTATTAAAAATACACAGTTTATGTAACTTGAACACATTATCTTCCGTTTTCATATTCGGATATGTGTGATCCACGCATCTTATCGGCGGATTATCAATTTCATAATCATTATCCACGCCTCCAAAATGTGGGTATGTCAGTATAACCGCATGATAGATATACAAATCTTAAATACAAAATCTCGATTGTAAAACTTTATTATAATTGTTAATTTTACGACAAGATTAATGTTGAAATATTTGAATGTTTAATATACAATTCATTTATTGTTCCATATTTGGATGAACAAATTTTGAATCTTCAACAAATAGTTTTTATTTATTTGTTGCGGCATAGTACTGGCCACTAAATATGCTAAAAGTTTGAATTTAGAACAGATGTTCTGTTGTTTTTTTATCTGTATCTTATTTCCCTCCATTATTATTAAAATTGTCATTATATCATGCAAGTGCAGCTTTCTTTAATAATTAAAATATTTACAGTCCACAACAAAGTAATATTTAAGGAACTGCGGTAACATAATATTTTTTATTTCTTAAGTTTTCACGACTTTTATACATAATAAAACTACGTTTTAACGGTTTTAAGTGCGGTAATTTGTTTGATTTTAGTTTTTCCGACGTATCAACCGCTTTTGAATTACCGTGATCAAGGTAGACAAAGATGACAATTGTCAACGGGGATTTTGAAGTTTTATTTAGCCTATCGCCAACTTGTTCATTTTAATTATTTACTTTTAATTTTGATTATCTACTCTATGGGATATATATGGGATATTACTCTATGGGAGCCTAATCTAATTTACCACCGTTTCCCAACATGTTATGACTTGAAGAGAAGCGGCGCAAGAAACTCTTCAGCAAACATGTCTAGCTCTAAAAAATTTATATAACATTAAAATGGGTGGAAAGAAAAATAAATGAAATTATCAGTCAAGTTGGTTTGTGTTCCGTTACATGCAGCTCACAGTGTCTTGAGGTCTGGTAGTTGGTTTCAGCTCATACAAGTCACCTATGACGGGTGTATGGGTGACTCATGCATGCGCGTGAGAAAGTGCTGATTAGAGAGTTTCCTGGGAAGCCTCGGAGCCACCCTGCCGACCGATGGACAGGACAGACTGGCTCCAATCGCCGTATCACACTTCCATAACTGATCATCGGGATCATTATAAGTTCTTATTGTAATCATTGATTAAATTAAAGTTAAAGGAGTATATTTAGTTTCTTTTTAAACTTCCTCTGACAGCCATGTCACATATTTAATTATTTGTTACTGATATTATAAGCTAAATGGTTTGTTTGTTCTTTCATTAGGTAATTAAATAGATCGTGTTTGTGACCAATATCCGGTATATTACAAACATTTGTTCGAGCACCACCAAACTATCTCTCACCTATGCCAAGTTATAACTTTAAATTAGTGGCCATCTTGTTTTCCGGAATTTTTTTTCACCACCTCTAAAATTGATTTCCTCCAAAAACATTTAAAATCATCAAAAGTATATCTCAAATTATTGGTAAAGTCGTTTCAGTCTGTAATTTTGAACATTTTACATTGTATCGTTTCTCTTTATGTAGGTACCTAATATAATTCTTGCTAGGATCTTTTATCACATTCATGAGATATTGCTCAAATATTCGTGGAAAAAACATTTACTGGCATGATGGTATTTTGAAGCTCGTTAAGAAGAAAATGTTTTGCACAAAAAAGACTGCATTAGGAGATTTGAAATTGTTTTATTCGTGATAGCAAGAAACTAAGATCAGATCTATATTCAGGAGGTCCAATTCTACATTATTTATAGTATTGTTATGAGTGCCAAATGTTACGTGCGTGGTGAAAGGCATAGATTGACGTTAGTTAAGACACAACCCGCTACGTCTGATCGTTAAGTCGCAGTAGTATTTTTTTATTGCTGAAGCACAGCGGACAGGTTGGCGACCAAATTGTGATGGGAGGTGGTTACCGTCGCCTATGGACATTAGCAATACCAGAGGTGCTGCCAATGTCCTGCCGGCCTTGAAGAGAAACCATCTTCTCGAAGGGTTGAACGCAGAGGTCATTTTATTCTTATTAGTTTCAGCAAACTCTTTAATTTGATACTCATATCATAGGAATGTACAAAAAGTAACTAGTCCGCCATCTTGAGCCAGCCGCCATATTGAATATAGAATGACGTCACTTCTATCAGCTACTATCCATTGTCATCTACAAACTAAATGTCATCTTAATCCATTGAGGATAACTAGTTTAAATTCAATGGCAAGATTTGACCCGATAATACGAGTGCGGGAAGCGAATTAAAATGCCGTTGGAATAACTATAGAATTTATTACAACTATACAAACACGTATCATACAGGTATACATATAACTGAACACAACCAGTAGAAACCATACGATTCAATAACGCACGCAAAGTCCATCACTGTAAAGATTATCGAATGTATACGTCTTACTCGTACCGTAGTCCTCGCTTGACTGACCCACCCCTCCGTTCGGGCATTGTTTTATACTAAATTATACAATACAACAATCAACCGCGTGGACCGAATTTTCCAAGAAAACGTAATCTGCACACCTGCAGCCATAAACGGGAACAATAAATGTTTTTTCTTAATTACAAATTTTAAATACAAAGTAAACAAAAGAAGTCTAAATGCGGGAAAGGTAATAAGCTGCAGGTGTGCATTCACTTTGTTGGCGTGTAACAATATAATACTAAAATAAAAATACCGTAACTTCTTACACGCTTGACTTGAAATATCCCGCGGGATTCCCGGACACAAAGTATCGCAGCATTTAAAAAAGAATGAAAACTATCGTTTTACTGAAAACCGCTCTCGGGAAAATCCCGCGGGATTCTCGAGATAGAAAATATCACACATTTTATTTCATATTTGCTATCGACCAGTAAAAGAAATCACATTGGAAATTGTCTTTTTTATCTTGCCATTTTAAATTATTTCTAGAGAAATTACCACGAGATTCCTGTGGTTAAAAAGTAGCGCAGTTTTGAAGTCTAAGAATTAGTTGTCAATCAGTAAAATACGCGCCGAAATCGGCCCAGTAATTTTTAAGTGAATCCCGAACGTACAGGCAAGAAGTTTAAAAAAAATCGTGTTCTTCGTCGTTTATGTAGACCATCCCAGTTGTTTTTTTTAATAGCTTCAATGTGCAAATACGTCATGTTTAGAATTTTTTAATAATATATACACATATAGACATTATGATAATAATTTTACATATGACCAACGTTTACGAGCAGACATAGCGTGGGAAGTATTGTGTGATAATGTTTATAAATAATTACTCACTACTGGGACTTAACCGCAACTTGCACTGTGTATAGGTGCATATAGACATTAGAGGGTTATGTCCCGAAACATCTGTCGAAGCCAGGGTCTCCAGATTGTGGGTCTTTGTCTTCTTTTTGGGATATTATTTTTCGGTTAGGTAATTTTTGGGGACAAGAATTTCAACGCTGGGGAATAGAGGACGCATTTTATTACCTACCTCATTGATATTACATACCTCATTGAAAATGCCCTAAAATGTTAGAGATAGCATAAAATTGCTAGTTTTTTAATCAAATTACAATTATAAAATAAAATATTTACATTACAAATTGAGAACCTCCTCCATTTTTAAAAGCTGGTTAAAAAGTAACGGAACTCTTCACTATGCGTGATCCGACACGGTCTTGCCCAGTTTTTTCTACCAAAATATGAATCTGGAAAAGTATTGGGGATTTTTTTTGATGGAGAGTTCAGTAAATTCAATCTAAAGACCCTGCTCAAAGCCTTTATAATTATTTTGGGCACCACCCGCACTCTGCATGCGGATTAACCATTACCCCGCATGGGGGTTAACCATTACCCCGCGTGTGAGTTAACAATTACCCCGCGTATGAGTTAACCATTACCCCCTGTGTGGGTTAACCTTTGCAGGTTAACCATTAGGGTAAACCATTACCCCATATGTGGGTTACCCATGACCCCGCATGCGGGTTAACTATTATAACGAACCAATGTTTGGTTGTATTTGCCACTTAACTGTTGTGTAAGGAAATTGCAAGCGTGTTATTGTTAACAACAACGGTTATCATGGTCATATCGCTGATCGTATAACGGTGTATAACACTTAAGCTAAATCTTCGGATAGTTTTCTGATTAGATTCAATATTTAATGTTAAGTAAAGCTGCGTTTATACTGCGATATCAGTTTTAATAGTTTAAAAATGACTTTGTATAATAATACTTTTGTCAGGAGCCTTAAGAATAGACGAGCGTGCATGAAAAGAGCTATGAATGTCAAAGAAGCAGGTGAGGTGTGTAATAAGCCTGTATGGCACTCTGTTGTTCGTGCCTACCCCGCAAGGGACCTGGCGTGAAGTTATGTATGTATGTATGTATGTACTTTTGCAGTGCAACTTCTATAGAATCTCGACGAAACGAAAAAGCGACACTATAAGGAGATAAACACATAAATCTAATAAACTAAGCCCACAAGTGAATGAGATACCAATTTCAAATTGAGCAGAACAAACCGATGATTAAATATAGCATTTTTTGTTTAACCTAAACAAAACAAACTATGTATGTATGATACTTACGAACAAACAAGAAATTTAAAACAGTAGTTTAATCCATTTAATTATGTATGTCTTTATTAGTTTATTAATGTAATTTTGTTTATTTCTTCAATTGCGTTTAAATTGGTTTCAATGTAGTTAAACCACCATATATTATTTCTTTAATTTTTCATGTAATATCTCCTTGTTGCTATAATGGAAATGTGTTTATATGAAATATTTAGGTTTAAGTTTCTGGTGAACAATAATGAGTTTTCTTCATTCATTCATTCATTCATAATTTATCATTAGGCCAAATTTATGAATAGCAGTTTTCAATTAAATAGTGGTATCTATTTTGATTAATACACACTCTATTTTAATTAACAATGACTTTAAATCACCAGATAAAAGTTATTGAAGGAATAAAATACAACATCAAAATTTTACTTCATTATTGCTAATGTTTCCTGGAAGAGATCGCTCAGATGCAATAATGCCGGCCATTATTCCTACCTTTATATGGAATGAATGATTTCGTAAATGATTTATTTTATCTTTTGGCTGTACAATAATACCACTTGGTTAGGCAGTCAGTTGTCACACCACTACCCATCAACCTGCTGACTAGGCAACGTTCAGTCATGGTATCACCAAATAATGAGCATTAAGTTATAATACCGGTAATACAATTTTAATAGTAATTAAGTTAATCTTGTAAGAACTGTCTTATAGATAGATTACATTTATTGCACACCAAATATACAATATCAAAATATACAATAACAATATTGTCAAGGTAGAAACAAAAGGCGGCCTTATAGCTGAAAACATTCTCTTCCAGGCAACCTAACTTAAGGAATAACTTAATCTTATTTGGCGATGTAGGTGGTGCAAATAATTAAATATCATAAATAAACTTATAAATAAAATACACATACTTAAAATACATAAAAATTAAATACATACATACGTCTACATACATACGTTTACATACATATATATTAAATCACTATCACTACATAGTATAAAACAAAGTCGCCTTTTCTGTCCCTATATCCCTATGTGCGCTTAAATCTTTAAAACTACCCAACGAATTTTGATGTGGTTTTTTCCAATAGATAGAGTGATTCAAGAGGAAGGTTTATATGTATAATACATGCATCATATACTAAGGCAACATTGCTAATTTTAGAGGTTTCTATGTAGTGATGCCCGTGCAAAGTCGGAGCGGGCCGCTATGTTTTTATATACAACGTTCATAGTTTTTCTGTAGTGTATTTAATTTCGTATCAGCATTGCACCCGTGCGAAGCCGGGGCGGGTCGCTAGTAGTCTATAATATAAGAATAAGGCACAATTATTTAAGGAAAAGTAGTGTTTTCTGAGAGCGTTCTTAAATGTATGCGATGTTTTTGTCTTATATGTCATATTTACTTAAGCAATTCTATATATTGTTACCATAATTACTTTTAATTTTTTTTAAATTCTTATATTTTAAAGGGGCTTTGAATCTAAACGGTTATGTCAGCCCCATCGTACCTTTTATTAATTTATTCTACTACTACTACTATGACATAAAACTAACATTAAACTGATATGAATCCATGGTGTACATACAATATTTGTGATCAGTTCCTCGCGGACAAGGAACTCATCACAAACTTGTACTTGGATCTAGCTTCTTGAGAAGCAGGGGAGGCCAAAATATTAAATATTTTGCACAAGTCCAATCTCTCCAGACTTCACTCCGCGCACAACTTAATTCTGGATGCCTCGTTTCGAACCCATTCCGTAAGAATGTGGGTTACATCTTCAACCATATCGCAAGTTAAACAACTTTCGGAATCAGACTTTTTCATTAAGAACCCAAACTTTCTCAATGGAATGTGTCCGGAACGTAACCTATGTGCAACTTTAATTTGATGCCTGCTTATGGTGTTATGCATGTACCATGGAACCCGAGGAGGCTGATAAACCATAACCTTATACCACAGTCCTTTTCCCAACGATCTTCTGTCAAAATACTCTTTCCATTCAGCATAGCACTTTTCTTTATATTTGCCAAAAACTTCTGTTAAATTAGGCATAATGTATATTTCGGAGCTCTCGAGACACGCGCTATTTTCCAGCATATCAGCCTTCTCATTACCAGAAATACCTATATGTGACAGAATCCATTGCAGCTTCACAGTAACATTTTTTTTTCAATTTTTTATTATGTATATCGATATATGTATATTTTTGTCTTTTTATACTTACCATTTCAAAATCTTATATATATAGATATACTTTTTCATTCTATTTGTATTGCAAAACCCACATGTTACACAATTTTCTCTAATCCATCCTAAGGATATATGGAAGAAATTACTCTTAGTGATAAGACCGCCTATTGTCTTCTATACTTAAACTGCTTAATTTGTATCTTAATATTATGCAATAAAGTATATTATATTCTATTTAACTGTCGAGCAATAAAGTTGTGTTAAGAAATCGTTTTTTTAAGACTTCACCGCGCCATCTATTGTTGTATGAATAATTTTGTTAATTGTTTTAGTGTTTTATCATGTTGAGTTGCAATTTAATCGATAAACAATTTTTACCTCAGAGAGTGAAAATCAAATCAAGTCATTTGTTTCGTAGTATATGAAGTGGCTAGAACTCACTAACGTGTTGATATCGTGGATATGCAAAGCCGAGACCGGTGGTTATAGAAGTGAAGTAAGGTTACTTGTCACTTTTTTATTATTGTAACGTTGGCGCCGACTAAGAAAAAATCCTCATACATATTTGTAGAAGCAAATTTATTACCCGTCGGCATTTGAACTAATTGTAATTATTTTATGCTCGTCTTCTTTTGTTTACTTATTGCCATTAGCCAGGTGTTGCGGATCAAGTCGACTACGATATGGGCACATTTGTATCTGTGAGATATAAAACGACGGCCTGATGGAGAAAGACGGCAGTTCAGCGATAACTACGATCAAGGCGTGACGTGTATACAATCTGGAAACTAATAGTGACGGAGTTTGCGCGTTTTATCGAATTACGTTTGGACTTTTTGTGTTCGGTTATATTTGTACCTGTGTTATACTTGTTTCTGTAGTTCTAATGAACTCTATAATCATTCCAACGGCAATTTTAATTCGAGTCTCGCAACTCTAACATTATAATGAAGTTTAAGAAGAACATTTCATTTTTTAATGTAATTTTTATTCAATTCTAATTGTAGCACATAATATCGTACAAACATATTTAATTAGTTCTCTGTAAATTTTCAACAATAGATAGAGCTGTTCATTTTTAATTTGTAAACATTATGAACAAGACCTTATATCGAGAATATTAATTCATCGTAAATAGCGGATCGCGATCGCTTGAGTTTAGTTGTTTTTGAGCATTCAAGCACGATGCATGTCAAGTGGTTATTGTTTGTTGTGATAGTAAGTTGTGACGGGTGTTACTGGAACTCGCAGTGCCCTTATCAGTTGTATTCCAGCAAAACTGTGTATGATACCATACGAGGAGATATAAGGGACTATCCTATCCCTCAAAGTTAGTACTTATTTTATTATTTTTCAATATTTTCAGTCTATACATATAATAAAATTGACGTCAAATTTCTGTACAATAAAAAAAAATGCTAAAAACCGAGTCAGGGGAATGTAAGAAGTGAAATAGAACTAATTTCGATTTTTTCAAATTTTTTTGTTTCTCTGTCTGTTTGTACCGGCTAATCTCCGAAACGACTGGACTTATATCCCTGGTCAACATATAGGATACTTTTGATCCCGAAAAATTAAAGAGCTCCCGTGGGATAGTTAAAAAACCGCACCACGCGGACGAAGTCGCGGGCAGAAGCTAGTAATCAATATAAATGTCAGGAGCCTTAAGAACAGACGAGCGTGCATGACGAGAGCTATGAATGTCAAAGAAGCAAGTGAGGTGTGTAAGAATAAGCCTGAATGGCGCTCTGTTGTTCGTGCCTACCCCGCAAGGGACCTGGCGTGAAGTTATGTATGTATGTATAATTGAAAGACTACGAAGATTAAGTTGGTGTGGGTAATGAGGAGGGATGAAAGTCACGTGACAAAATAATGTTACACTACAAGATGGATGGATACAGATGGATAGGTAGACAAAAACAAAGATGGATGGATTGCGTGAAGGATGACATGATGATTTGTGGTGTGACAGAAGATGTATGTCAGAATAGAGGAGTGTGGAAGGAAAATACATATTGCGCCGACCCCAATTAATTGGGATATGGTGAGAAAAGAGAGAGAGATAATTATTTGCGAAAGATTTAGGTGTTAAAAAGTATACCTTGTAAATAATAATAAATATTCGTTAGCCGATATATCGGAGCATATCTTATACTACTATATAAAGCTGAAGAGTTTGTTTGTACGCACTAATCTCAGGAAGTACTGGTCTGATTTGAAAAATCTTTCAGTGTTAGGTAGCCTATTTATTGAGGAAGGCTATAGGTTATATACCATCATGCTATGACTAATAGGTGCGGAGCACCAATGGAGAATGTTTTAATCGCTGGGTCTTTTAAACTTACGTTTTTTTTAACTAATCCACACGGACGAATTCGCCGGCAGAAGCTAGCTATAGTATATTATGATGCGATACATGTTCGCAACGCGGTAGTAAATTGAAACAAGGACGTGACACAAGGTTTGTTAGACAAGCATTAGTTTTTTTTTTAATTTATGAAATTTACGAAATATTGCTCTGCGTATGTATAGTCTTCTTTTTCTTTCACCGTATACCAATTAATTGATGTCAGTACAGTATGTCTTTTCCTTCCACATTCTTCTTTTCTGACATACATCTTACACCACAAATCATCATATCATCTTTCACATAATCCATCCATTTTCTTTTTAGTCTACATTTACATTTGTACCCATCCATCTTGTAGTTTAACATTCTTTTAGTCACGTGACTTTCATCCTTCCTCATTAACGCCTATACCAACTTAATCTTTTTCCTCTCAATTCTTCAGTTACGGGTGCAACTTTCAAAGATCCCCGTACTCAGTTCTCACCATATCCATTCTTATAACACCACACTCCATCTCAACATTCTCATCTCAGTTGAGTTGACGTTTTTTGGTTTATCACCTTAGTAGCCCAACTTTCCATATATTCAATGTACTCTTTGGGCCCAACATTCGGACCCGTATAGCATGACTGGATGCTAAGAGTATATTGAATATATGGAGACTGGTTGTATGACAGATTTATATATTTGACATTTTAGTTTCAATGGCATTAGTTTGTTGCACGTTACCTGTCTCCACTTTAGCCTTGCTACATTTGCATATGTATAGTATCGTTTATCTAATATATAAAATTCTCGTGTCACAGTTTTCGTTGCCATACTCCTCCGAAACGGCTTGACCGATTTTGATGACATTTTTTGTGCTTATCCGGTATCTATGAGAATCGGCCAACATCTATTTTTCATCCCCCTAATTTTTTTTATTTATTTTTTAGACAAAATTTTTAATTTCTATTTTTTTATGATACAACATACAAAAATACATACAACCCTAAATTATTAACCCTCTGCGACAAACCCCTATTTTTACCGAGCAGGACGACGTCTGCCGGGACAGCTAGTTAATTATATAGTTTAGATTGATAACTTTATTCCGACACAGCAACAAGCTGAGTGTGAATCTTGTTTAGTGAGAATGCAGCGTACAGGTTTGCAAATTTGATGTTGAATTTTTAATTTTTTCAAAATTTGTTGTTTGATGTTTTAATAAGCAATATGTTCATCATAAATGTAGGTGCGTCGCTATATATTCAAATAAAGTCTTTCATTCTTCTTTGGCTAAATTTTGTATTAGTTTAGAATTCATTTTAATAAAGGACCACGACTGTATAGTAATAATGATAAAGTATTAATAATTTCAATACAGTTTCCGATCAAACTTAAAATCTGCGCTAATTTTATAATGCGGGAATCCCGCGGAAATTTTTCTGGAAATTATTTACAATTGCCAGATTTAGAAAACCGAACTACAATGCGATTTTTTTATTGTTCGATAACAAATGTTATGTAATGAAATGTGTGATTATTATCCCAGGAATTCCGCGGGAATTTTGCCGGGAGCGGTTTTCAAGTTGTTCGGTTGCATAGCAATTAGCTTATCCAACATAGTTTTCACTATTGCATTCCTATTCAAAACGCTGCGATAGCTTAGATTCTTATTTAAAATGATGTAGTAAAATTTCTCGTTAATAAATTTCAAGTAATGCATGGACGAAATCGCGGAATACAAAACCATTATTCAAAAATTACCGATCGTGAAAACCGCTTCAAAATTCGTTAGTTAACGCATATACAGACATACTCCGAAACGGACTTTGTTTTGTACTATCTATTCATAATGAAGAACGTGTCTATTGTCACATGACTTAGTTTATATCTATTGTTGAGTTTGTTAAATATTTTTCTTTCTTTCTTTCTTTCTTTCTTTCTTTCTTTCTTATCTGTAGTAGCCCTATGGTTATAAAACATGGCTTTATAAACTTTAAAGAAAAACCTTTTGAAGTGGTAACTTATGTATCAGGCAAAGGATATTATTCAATCAAACTGAACATCTTTGAATGACATGAAAATACGGAATTTTAGATTTTTCACATTATTGTGATTAAGTTAATTATTATATTTTTGTAGTTTGTTTATATAGTTACCGACAGCATGCAATACCAATGTTAAACAAACAAAATGTAGGTGTGCGGGGTATTCGAAGGTCTTGACAAGAACAGTGGGTTAGGTCAGGTTATCTGCAGATCAATGCCCACGAGCCGAGCGAGCGGAGCGAGCGTACCTCGGCAGCGGCCGGCGATTGGCAGAACCGACTTTAACTTTTGTTTAAATTATCAATTAATGAAATGAAATTGAAACCAGTCGGTTCTTCCACTTGCTGGCCGGCTTTGGTCTAAAGATAACTTAACCTAACCCAGTGACTTTCTCATTGGTCGCACCTTGCGACCGCCCCTCACAACCTATTATTGTTTTGCTAACATTGATATTGCATGTTGTCGTTAACTATATATACAAACTAAAAAAATATAATAATTATCTTATTCACAATCACATGAAAAAACTGATATTCCGTATTTAATATTTGATTTTGAAACTCAATTTGATTGTATAATATTAATATTCTATGCTATATGCATTAGTTTCTTTGCCTAATATTTATGACAGTGAACTTTGTCCATTACTATTATTAATCTGAGGTTTACATACAAATGACAAAATATGGTGGTTTTTAGCAAAGCCGTTTTATTCAATTTTATAATTATTTTGATCATGTCATATGTGTTGTATTTGCAGACAAATCTTAAAATTAAAGTAGTTGTGTTTTTAATATGATTGGTAGGAAAGTCGTCGCGCTAAAAGCTGAAGAATATTTCTATTACTACGACGCATATTTAACGTAATTAATTGTTGTTTATTAATTTTTGTCTAAATGATGGATTTCCAATGATTTTTGTGTCACTACTATACCATAGCAAACCATATTTAAAGTCTTTGAGTACAAAAATGTGTAATTTTCAGGTTGCGCCGTTATGCTTATTTACCATATAAATACACTACTCATAAAATGAGAAGATATTAAAAAATATATTTTTGGGTCAATCCTGAAGACGGAAGTCTTCGAGCAGTGTGTCCTCCCAGTCCTGACCTACGGGACCGCCACGTGTACACTGACAGCAAGAAGGGTCACAAATTCCAAGTCGCTTAACGGGCTATAGGGCGAGATATGTTGAGTATTTCTTTTATGGATATAATTAGAAATGAGGACATCCGTAAGTGTACCAAGGTTACCGACATAGCTCGCAAAATTAGCAAGTAGCAGTACCAGTGGGCCGGTCACGTATGTCGCAAGACTGATGACCGATGGAGCAGATGAGTCCTGGAGTAAAGACTGCATCTCTGTAAACATAGTGTCGGATGCCCTCCAGCCCGTTAGATTGACGACCTGCGGAAGGTCGCCGCTAGGCGCTGGATAAGAAAGACGAAGCACCGGGATGAGTGGCCTGATTTAGAGAGGCCTACATCCAGCAGTAGACTGTGTTTGGCTGATGACGTACTTTCATCGCCTCTACGTACCCTCCACTGTTTAAACTGATAAACACTTTACCAATGAAAGAAATTAATCTATCACTTTCCAGATTGCGAAGCTGTCAGCATCTGGACGCTGATCAGACATGGAAACCGCAACCCTGGTGATAGTGTTACAGCTGCTATAAAGGTCATAGCTGATCTCAAAGACGAGATCATTGCCAGCTATGAAGCGGGCAGGGGCGAGCTGTGTGCGCAGGTGAGGTTTCTTCAAGTTTCCATAACTATTTTAGCAGAAACAGAAATTGTATGTATTATCTTGTCAGTCTTTCCATTTATCCCTCTAAAATTCTATCCGTGCAGGAACGAAGAAATAATACAATTTCCTGCGGCCGGGTGGCCTATCGCAAGCAGCGACAAAACAACCCATAACTAGGTGGTAGGGTATTTGCCCGAGTGGATAGCTACCACCCCTCGTCTAAAATATGTCGTCGTAACCACCTTGAGTAGTGTTTCGGCCGGCATTAGTGGCCAGGTTCCAGTCTCCCTTAAGAGAGCAGTAGCGCATTTGTAGCTTTGGTGTTGCAAATGTCTATAGGCGATGGTAACCGCTTTCCATCAAGTGTGCCGTCTGCCTGTCTGCTGCACGCAGTAAGAAAATCTTATTACTTGAGTACAGCAGACGAGCTGATGACTCAGACTAGATAATAGTATTGGCACCCTAAAATATATGACAGCTAATGGAGATCTCATGAAAGTATACTTAGTATTCGGTTTAAAGAACTTAAAAAAAGTTAGTTTCTTACATGAGATACAAAAGTTAATATTCTAACCTAAGTCCTACAAATCTAAGAGCGAGTAGACATAGATAAAAAATAATATTAATAAATAGGTTTAGAAAAAAACATTATAATTAGATTTTCCTATCTTCTGTATTTTTTTATATACATAAATTATACAAAGAAAATCTTTATTAAATACTTAAAAGTAAACTAAATTATAAATAAATAAAAATAATGTATGAAACCAATCGCTGCCAAAGGAAAGCGTGCTCAGAAGGTTGGCTGCGTTGCCACGCTGTATGGCAATGCTGATTTGTTACGCGAAATACAAACCAGCCTTGTGATCATGGATGGAATTAATGAGTTTCTTACAAATTCCTTTGAAGAAACCCTTTGTCGATGGACCCCACGGACCTAAAGTTTCACCTCCAAACGCCACAAATATGTGTCCCCTTCCTAGAGTTCCATATTTGCGGCTTTTTAAATATTAAGTTTTAAAAATATATTTTTTCAATTTCCTTTTAAAGGAATTTATATTGTTACACTCCTTTACTTCATTTGATAATTTATTGTAAATATTGGCTCCTTCGCATAAAATAATATAGTTGTAGTAATTAATCATATAATAATGCCATAATTTAATAGATTATATGAAACTATGTAAATCTTATACTAATATATAAATCTGAAGAGTTTGTTTGTTTGTTTGTTTGAACGCGCTAATCTCAGGAACTACTGGTCTGATTTAAAAAATTCTTTCACTGTTTTATAGCCCATTTATCAAGGAAGGCTCATCACACTAAGAAAAAGAGGAGGGGAGCACCAATGTAGCATGTTTCAAAATCAGGGTATCTTTTTAACTTTTCCACGCGCATGAAGTGGCGGGCAGAAGCTAGTGTAGCAATAAAACTATTGCACAATTAAACTCAAGTAATATTTGTTTCTTTCCAGGATATAGACGAATTCAGAGAATGGAAATGGAACGAAACACTAGAAGTTTCCCAATCCTTCCTCACTGGCCAGGGTTATGAGGAGATCTATGACATAGCCAAGCGTCTCCGGGAGAAATACCCTCAACTTCTCCAAGGTTCCACTGAAGATTACTACATCCGCCCGACAAATGAACAGAGGACTATCACCAGCGCTGTCGCTTTTGTGCATGGGTATTCTGATGGCACGAACTTGAGCCTTGTGATTGATGATGCAAGGCTTAGGGATGACGTCATTCGAGTAAGTGTTGCCATGAAAAAATAAAAATCTAGAAGTCGATTCCATCGCCACCTACCGGGCCTAATTATGAATCTAAGACATCGTCGGCCCCGTTCAAATATTATTTTTTATACCTTGGATTACATTATTGAAATTTTACTAGGGATCCCTATTTTTTTCTAGAAATGAATGAAGCCTATATTTATTCGGGATAGTCTAGCATTCGAATGGTTAAAGAATCTTTGAAATCGGTCCCGTAGTTTTTGAGTTTATTCATTACAAACATACAAAAATACAGACAAAAGTCTTCGAGCAGTGCGTCCTCCCCGCTTACCTACGGGACCGCCACGTGGACACTGACAGCAAGACGGGTCCACAAATTCCAAGTCGCTTAACGGGCTATAGGGCGAGATATGTTGAGTATTTCTTTTGTGGATATAATTAGAAATGAGGACATCCGTAAGTGTACCAAGGTAACCGACATAGCTCGCAAAATTAGCAAGTTGAAGTGGCAGTGGGCCGGTCACGTCTGCCACAGGACCGATGGCCGTTGGAGCAGACGAGTCCTGGAGTGGAGACCGCGTCTCGGTAAACGTAGTGTCGGACGCCCTCCAGCCCGATGGACCGACGACCTACGCAAGGTCGCTGGTAGGCGCTGGATGAGAAAGGCAGCGGACAGGTATGAGTGGCGCCGTCTTGGAGAGACCTACGTCCAGCAGTGGACTGTGAATGGCTGACGACGACGACGTTACAAAAATACAAATCTTCCCTCTTTATATAATATTATAATTATAAGTATAGATCAGGGGTGGCCAACTTTTACTGACGAAACTCTGTGCGATCTACCAATGACATTTCTTTAAATTTAATGAAATAATAAAGTTCAATATACAAGTAATTATGTAATAAGTATAAATTTATCTGCCGTGGGAGAATGCAATACTATTATAGTATTGCGATACCAAGATCTTTGCATACTATATGACTCTATTTTTAATACAATTTAATAAGACATTATATTAGAAATGTTATTTAGGATTTAGGTACTTTACGGGGTGACACGGTCGCTAAGCGGCAAAGCTCTTTCTAATTAAAGTTAAAAAAGTAATCAATATATTTCAGTCATGATACAGTCGTGGTAGCGTAATGGCTAGCGCACGCGTCCTGAACTCAAAGGTCGCGGGTTCGATCCTGGCGGGAACCCATGCACCATTTATTCTGTTTTCTGACCTAATGTGCATATTTTTATAATTACCACGTGCTAACAACGGTGAAATAGTATAATAATAAATAGTAATCGAATTATGTAATATTAAAAAGTATATAGTATCTATTATATGGTGTAAATAATATAAAAAATGCTACAAATACCCTGACAAGCGTGTGCGTCAGGAAAAAGAAACCACGGTGAAGGGAAACATCGTGATGCAACCTGCACATCGAGATAACCGATGTGTCAAACCTGCCAAACCGCCTTGGACAAGCGTGGCGGGAATTCTGTCCGTTCCCCAACAGTGGGAGGCCCGAGCCCAGCAGTGGGACATTTATGGGCTGCTGTTATATTACTCATGATACAAGATGAAGATGATGCGCGCAGCAGTTGGTGATTATGTTGCGCAACCGTTCTATGTACGCTTATACATTTATATTTTTTACCTTGCTATGATCGACTGAACTAATAGCCGCGTTCGACCGGTTGGCTACCCCTAGTAAAGATTGTACAGATAAAATAACTATGTAACGAAATTGAAGGGAAATTGCGTTACATAGAGTTTATAATGTATATAAAAGTTATATATATATGTCAGCTCAATCACGCCGAGAGCGAATGACACTTGGAGGGAGTATAATACAATAATAATTTCACAATATACTATGCGTCTCTTGTCAAACAGAGCTTCCGCTCTGTTCAACCGATGAACATATAGCACAGAGTACTTTATATATACTGGTATAGAGTCAACAGTCACAATATATATACTAACGCACTCTATCGGTATACGACGCAATACAACGGCAAAAACCGTCCAGGGCGTCTTGTATTATTTTGATTATTATATTAGACTTTTGGAAATTGCGGGAGTAAAAATGTAACTCTTGCAATTCCCAAAAGCCTTTTTAAAAAATGTTTATTTGTTAGTAAATAAAACAACGATTTAGAAGTAGCGTGATTTATTATGTTTCCTTTTATTAAATATTCAAAGGCATACATTTTCATAACATCATTTGTATCCACATCTAATCTGGTGCCGTTACGATGATTTACTTACAAGTCTTACCGCATCTGGGCACAGAACAACCTCTTTCAGAAGAAGCCATAATCCAAGTCATCAGAGAACAAATCGTTAGGCAAATTGGTGTTCAGGGTACATGCGTAAGTCCAACGTGATCACAGAATACTAGTAAACGTGATAAGCGAAATCTTCGGAGTCCAGGAATCAAACAAAGTTATCGAAAAATAACTAAAACACAAACAAAGTACATACATTCACGAGTGTAACTCTTATCGATCGGAACGTCTTTTTGGTTGTGACATAATTGTCATTTTTGAAATAAGTTTTTGGTAAATCGACAATTCATCAAAAATCCAATAATTAAAGTTAAAAAGAGCTTTTTAATTTGAAAAAGGTGAGGAATAGAATTTACACACTTTAAAATATATTTATTAGCTGATATGGCTTGCAAAAAGATAAAAATATATCAAATATTTCTTAAACAAGTATTAAAACAACTGCGTATAACGAAACATATTATTATTATTTTCTTTCATTTGGTGTTCAATTTGAGAACAGTGACATCTACTGCAATACGTACCTACTAAAAGAACGCAAAAAATCTCTAAGAAAAAATAATTGTAGTGACGGTTGTAGACTGCCGGTCCTAAACTGCCCCTCCTGTGCCCGCACACCGCGTATTTAAAAGGTCCTCATAGCGCGCCGCAATGACGCCATCCGGTAATGCTTTGGCGCCACTTCAGCTTCACTTCCTCCATAACACCAACTTCCGCCATCCGTATAATTTTAACTTCCGGTTACTCCATTTCCGATATCCGCTAGCTTGATAATAAATGCTTCTACTTTGACATCCGATTATACGATCTGATTACTACATTTGACTACTTCTGTCATATGGTTACTTTGTAAACAATGGGGATTGTTCACAAAAAAATACCCTCTGATTTTATATTTTTATTACGTAAAATAGGGTATTTTAAGATACTAATTTGAATATTTTTGTATTTTAAGCGTTAGATTTTTTATAATTCGATTTTAAAGTTATTTCTCCGATTACGTCATAAGGCACAAGTTTACATTGATTTCTTTGCCTAGAAACCAAAAATAATAAAAGCAAGTTTTATTAATATCTAATGATAGGAATCTGTGCTACTTATTTAAATATCACTGTCATTACTCATTACGTATCGTGATCATTTTAGTGTATTTTATCGCTAGGCTTATAATTTTTCGTGTTCAATCATTATTATTTTCTATAGTTATCGTTAAATTTTTTAAAGTGGTCTTTAGGGAAAATCCATGTTACATAACTTAAATCAAATAATGTACAGCTAGATTTTTTTTTTACACCTGAAGCAGGCAAACAGGCAGACGGATGATTGGATTTAGTAAGGTCAAATAAAGGTCAAACGCATTTCTTACAAAATACAAGAAGATTGTACGTTTTTTGGAATTTTAACTAGACAGAAATGATTAGGGACATTATTCCTCGAATTGGTTTTTCAAATAGCCAGATTGAAAAAAAGTGAACAATCCCCATTACGATTCCTACATGTACATTAAATTATATGGCATTTAATCAAATATATATGACCTTTGTTTTCTTTTATACGTTTCAGCCTTATCAAAACTGCGATAGATACCAGCAAGAAGTGAAAACCTCCCAGCAGTTAGAGGATAACTTAGCTGCCTACTATAGAACAGCGGAATATGTTGCTGTAAGTGTTGTACATCTTTCAGACCCAACGACCATTTGTTTTTTTAAGTAGCATTTTGGTCAGTGTAATCTCTCCAATATTATAAATAGATGTAAGGAAATAGACGTATTGATTGATATATATTTGTAACTCCTTCACGCAAAACTGCTGAATGGACTTTGATGAAACTTTACGTATATAAATATTCGTAAAAAAGTATTATATTTTTTTTATAACAGCCGATATAAAGAAAGATTTTAAAAGTTTATTTATTGCATGAGTCCAGGAGATCAGCAGACGGGCCACCTGATGGAAAGCAGTTACCATCGCCTAAGACATTCGCGTTACAAATGCGCAGCTGCTGTCTTAAGGGAGAGTGGAACCTGGTCACTAATGCCGGTACACAACTCAAGATTGTTTTGGTAGTATACTCTAGACCAGGGATGGTAGCCAGTCGGGAAATTGCCCTATCACCTGGCTGTGGGTTGTTTTGTTGCCTCTTACGACAGGCGGCCCAGCCGCAGGAAATCGTATTCTTTCTCCGTTCCTGCACGGATAAATAAACGGATTGTATACATAAAATTCGCACACGTTTTTATCTCGATAGAAATATGTGCCTTATGGCAAGGAGATATCAACATTCTACGAAACGCTTCAACTCTTCGTCAGTGTGAATTGCCCTTAGTAAATCGTTATTAATCTATCAGATCATCTTCTAGGTTCAAAACGCTGTCCAAAAGCGTCTAGGAATCACTACTCAATTGACGGCAGACGACATCTACTCTTTCTACGAGATCTGTCGATTCTACCGATCTTGGACTCCAAATCTCCGTTCTCCGTGGTGTGCTGCTTTTACTGATGAGGACTTGGTGGTGTTGGAGTATAGAGACGATGTCAGGCACTACCATAGGAACGGTTATGGTTCTGATGTAAGTATACATATGTATTTGATTATTGATAGAGGGATAGATAGTGCTTTTAACCGACTTCGTATAAGGAGGAAGTTCTTAATTCGTCGTGTATTTTTTTAAAGGTGTTTAGCATTTTTTTCTTTTCGAAGCGATTTTGGTAACACTTTGGATTCCGAAGATATAGCAAAATACTAATTACAATCATACAGAAAACATGTTCTTTGCCCTGACTTTTTTGTTCCGGATCTGATTTTGACCATCCTTACGATGTTTTAAGTAAATCTTGGATCTTGGGAGGTAAAATATAAATAAATTGTCAATCAAGCTGGTTTAGAGCTCACAGTGTCTTGAAGTCTAGCAGGTGAATTTTACTGGGTATGGGCTTTCATAGTTTTGATGATCAGATCCCAAAACAGGTGGTTCTTGTCGCGCTTAAAACCTTTAAAACGTAGTAGCGAAAACTTAAGAAAATGTTATCATTATTTTTGCATTGAATGAAATACACGTTTAGGATAGTATCATTTATAAAAAAAATATGTTATTGAATAACATATACGTAAACAAAAATTTTAAAATAAAATTTTCTTTTGTATTAGAAAATTCTGGTTTCGTCTTGTCAAGCACGGAACCACTTTATCAATGTAAATCCTTACCTCCATAAGTAGACTTACATAACATTATTCACTTTAGGTCAACGTACGACTTGGAGGTCTGCCCCTTAAAGATTTGTACGAAGTCATGGAAGCGACAGTCCAAGGATCAGGGAGGAAGATCACCTCCTATTACACCCACGATACTATGTTGGAGATGGTTTACTGCGCGATGAGCTTGTATAAGGACCAGCAACCACTCCAAGGATCTATAAGCAATACGAACAGATTGTGGAGAACCAGCTATATTGGCGCTTTCTCCGTCAATATTATTGCAGTTTTGAATAGGTATGTTTAAAAAAAACACATAGACCCAATTAGCGGAATAGAAAATTAAATTCGGACATCGGTACTCACATACTATCCGCAAGAGTTAACTTGAGACCTGACCGGAATGCGCGCTCACCTCCCGACCCCGGCCTTCTTACTTTATCATATGATATATATCTTTATATATATATTTCTTCTGTGCGCGTGTATGTCACTGAACTCCTCCTAGACGGCTGGACCGATTTTGATGAAATTTTTTGTGTGAGTTTAAGGGGATTTGAGGATGGTTTAGATTCACAAATGGACCCGGTAGGTGGCGCTGCAATCGGGTTATATATATATATATATATATATATATTAAGCTAATAAGTTTGTTTCTTTGTTTGTTTGCTTGAACACGCTAATCTCAGGAACTACTGGTCTGATTTCAATTTCTTTTTCAGTATTAGATAGTCAATTTATCGAGGAAGGTTATAGGCTATAAACCATCACGCTAAGAGCAAAAGGAGCGGAGCACCAATGAAGAATGTTTCAAAATCGCGGGGTGTTTTTCACTTAATTTTGTTTTAACTATTCCACGCGAACGAAGTCGCGGGCAGACGTTAGTAATATTATACAATAATAAAATTGATAACCATGTCTGTACATTGAAGCTATTTAAAAAAAACCACTGGTATACACTTTATAAACGATAAATTTACAAGCTTTTATTTAACTTGCAATGGGTGTATGTATACACCTATATATGTATGTAAGTTCGGGTTGCAAGTTAAATTTCACTTACTTCCCGGCTTCCGAATGAGACTGATTTGATGATGTAGTCGGAAGGCGGCCATAGGAACTCCTGTACTAAACAAGATAGACCCGTCGTATTTGGGCTTGTTTTACTTGTCTTGGCTAGCACTCTGCTGCTGCATGATATCCAGGATCTCAAAATCTTGTATTTAAATTCGTAGTCGTTGTAAAAACTCTAAAGGAACTACTTTCTTTTTCAGTTGTCAGGAGGCAGGAAACCAGACATACAGAGTCCAAATCTTCAATAACGAGCGTGTAACCGAAATCTGTCCTCTAGAAGGTTGCACCTGGGATCAATTCCAGGAGAAGTTCCAGCCGTTCACCAAAGCCAACCTGGACTTCTGTATTATGGATTACAGAGTGCCTGGCGCTGATAATGGAGCTTCGGCAATAAGCGTGGCTGCAACTTTATTGGTCCAAGGCTTATTAGTGTTTCTTTTACAATCTTGACTTTTTAAATTACATAGTATATAATAAGCAGTTAAATAGAAGTACTACGTTTTAACGATTTTAATTGCCGCATGTTGTTTATTTGTTTTTTATTTTGACGTTTCGGCCACTTTTCAGTAGCCGTGATCGCGGAATACAAAGATATTGTTACGACCGACAAAGACCAATTCACACCTGAAGTTTATTATCTTTTCGTCATTTCAACTTCTTTTGTTTACTTTGTGTTTAAAATTAATTAGAAAAACAGCCCATTGCGTATTGAAATCTTTTATGGTAGCCATTAGCCAACTGTGATTTTAAATTCAGTCTGCGCGGCCGAGAGACATATTGTAATTGAGCCATAAACAAATACTAACTAAATAATTGAATTAAACAAGTCAGAGGTAGGTCAAATAATAAGTTAAACAATACTCATCGACACTTGACATCTTTGTCTTCCGTGATTACGCCTAATAAAAAGTGCGCAAACGTCGAAATAAAATGCCGCCTTTAAAACCGTTAAAATATATTTTGAATCAGTGTACTAGTCGCGAAAACAAAGAAAATATTAAATAGAAGACACCATACTAATACTACATTGATGTAGTAAAACCGTGATTAACGGTACGTGATTACGCTTTATTGATCAATAGACTGCACACATGTGTTTTTGGTTTTATACAACGGACTACTCTGGGGGAGATCCCAGACACCCAGACCATAGTAAATAAGAGAGAAAATTCGTTTCCAAAATTGACCATACCAGGAATCGAACCCGGAACCTCTGCGTGGCAGTGAGGTAAAACGGCAAAGGCTTAGTCATCTCTAGTCAATAACCCTAGTTTGTTTAAAGTGCAAGTATTCATAGAGGTTACAATGCATTTAATTTTTTATCTAGGTGATATACCTAACCTAAAATCTCCGACTATCTTAATAAATTATTGTATGTTCACTTCATATCTTTATCTTATTTACATACAAACACATACATACAAACTCACGCGGTCTTATTTTTAAGCTATTGCGTAGCTTTTATCGCGGGCTTTGAGCACGGCGACCGAATCAAGAAATTCCGTAACGAAAATAAAACCTAACACCCCCCACTCCGCCTACCATGTAGCTCGGCCGAGCGTTCGCTTAACCTGTATGTATATTAGGGTGGTCGTTAAAAAATAAATTTCTTGCGACGCCCCCTAAAAAGCTTCCTTTTAATGAAAAAACACTGGGATTTTTTTATAATTTTTTCAAGTCAAGACATCACGTGCCTCAAGACGATTCAAGTTAAAACTAAAAATATAAGAAAAATTTAAAGATAAGCTTGAATCACGAAGAATTTTAAACTTTTTCTGAAACTATAATTTGAAATTCATCACTGAGAATGATAATACGGAAGGTATTTCATTGTTAAAACTTTTCCAATCTTAAAATAATCATTACTTCTAAGTATGAAGAAGTTTCCTGAAAAAACATGATATTACCCAAAAATTAAATTGAATCGTCTTGAGGCACGTGTTGTCTTGACTTGAAAAATTATAAAAAAAATCTCAGTGTTTTTTCATTAAAAGGAAGCTTTTTAGGGGGCGTCGCAAGAAATTTAATTTTTAACAACCACCGTAATGTATATGGTTCGACTGTACGAAGCTCGCATGGATCGAGACGAGCTGCTCCGAAATCAGTTGGATACGTAAGCAGCTGTTTGTGAGAAAGTATACAGGTGTATAGGTATCTATCATATCTTTATAATGCCACACTCCCCGCATGTGCGACCCGTAAATATACATGTAGGTGTATAATTATGTATACATAGGTGTACCTATGTACAACATGAATAGCAGTTGCTGGTGAATAGCTGTACGCGTAAAATTTGTGCAGTGTTTTAAAGATGAATAAACAAAGTGCATTTATTAATTAAGAAAGTGATGAAAAATAGTGCGCATACTGCATATAATACTTATCCGTGCAGGAACGGAGAAAGAATACAATTTCCTGCGTTGGGGCGGCCTGTCGTAAGAGGCGACAAAACAACCCACAGCCAGGTGGTAGTGCATTTGCCCGACTGGATGGCTACCACCCCTGGTCTAGAGTATGTCGCCATAACAACCTTGTGTTGTGTTCCGGCATTAGTGACCAGGTTCCAGGCTCCCTAAAGAGAGCAGCAGCGCATTCGTAGCACCTTTGGTGTTGCAAATGTCCATAGGCGATGGTAACCGCTGTCCATCAAGTGGGCCGTCTGCCTGTCTGCTGATCTCCTGCAATTAAAAAAAATAAATGATAAAAAAAAAAAATATAATTACATAAGTTGATAAGAAATGCTATACAATAGCTTTTTAATTATAAAATAAGAATGCGTTTTTATTTATTAAATTACTATTATTTAATTTGATGTTCTGTACTTAATGCAAAGTATTATTCTAGTAACACAATATGATAATGTAATAAAATATTTTGCTATGGTTATTATGTTTTGTACTTAATTAAAACTAAGTACACTAACTTTATTTACAATACAATTATAAAATTTATAATACAATAATTTTTATTATCAATTTTATGTCATTTATAGCATGAAGATATTTTAGAAACTTTTAAATTATATAATTAACTAGCGGCCCCGGCAGACGTTGTCCTGCTCTGAAAAAATATGACCCGATCCCAGCGCCACCTACCGGTTCCAATTGTGGATTTAAACCATCCGGGGACCCACTTAAACACACAAAAACAAAATCGCTCCCCGTTGTTAAGAGGATTCTAGAACCCAATTTCAGCACCACCTACCGGTTCCAACGGTATAAAAACTATCCTATCTTTCAAGTTGGATCAAACTGCACACGGTGTGCAAATTTGATTAAAATCGGTTGAGTAGTTTAGGAGTCCATCGCGGACAAACATCGCGACAGGAGATTTTTATATATTAAGATATTTAAAGTACATTTTGCTTAAAAGAAGATTCCAGCAACTGTCTACAAATTGTGTATGCTTTTTCTAAGAAATGAATATTTTCATTTTGTGTGTGTGCGGAAGATCAGCGCTGGTCATCAATTTTGCTGAGCTAAGACCAATTTCGCACTACATTTACTCATTATTTTTATTAAAATAGTTTAATACCCTTGTAGTTTCTGAGGTACTTTTAACGAGCTGTACGACTTATTAATATTTGTATTAAGGTTATCGTTTCCCAATTAAATTAGTTCACTTCAGGTCACATCAGCACTTGGCAGTGAATACTCTTTGCTATCTGAAGTATCATTTAATTTCTACCTCTCGCTGCCACCGCGCGATGAGTAAGAGCTTCGGTGTCCTACTTCCCCCTCCTTCTACCCCATTACCAAATACCAAATACCATCCCCTACATACTATTCCTTCTCTCTAATCCCTCTCTCTATGTTATCCCATAGTAAAGTCTGGCAACGTGTTGGTTTAAATAAACGAAACCTTGGTAACTACTACTTACTCCGTTGGCTCAGCGACCCGAAGTGGGCTTGGCCTCCGAAACGAGAGCCACTTTTCTCTGCCCCGTGCGGTTTTTTGCCAATCACTGGCTCCTAGCTCCGACAGGTCAGCCTCTACTCTGTCCTTCCAGCGATATTAGGACAGCCGACAGGACGCCGACCGGCCGTGCCAAATATGCTTTCCTCACGCTGCGATCCTCTCCCATTCGTTCTACGTGACCGAGCCAGCGGAGGCGGTGAGCTTTTATTTCTCCAATTATGTTAAGCTCGGCCACGAGATTCTCAATTTCGAGGTTGAAAACCTTGATAAGATTGCTTTAAATAATAATAATAACCGACAGACAAACACACACTGTTTGTTCCCAAGCTAAGCTAATTACGTTTATAACGTATCACTCTGAGGCTGATTTCCGACTCCCAGACCATATTAAGTACCTCAAATATCTTTTACCAAATTTACCATTATAGTAATTGAACCCGAAACTATGTTCCAGCTACATGCTACATACATCTAGCTGGTAAAGGTAAACCTTTACCAGCTAGATGTATGTAGCATGTAGCTGGATGTAGCTGGTTGATGGGACTTTAGTCCCATCAACCAAAGGCCGCTAAATGAACGAAACTGAAAATTGGTTTAAATAAATGAATCCTTTATACAGTTTTACTCAACTTGTGATTCCTATTGGAAGTTTTCATTTGTGAAAGGTGTAGACCGGTTTCTGAGATGTAAGTAATCTATTTTAAATTTTATTTGCAAGTAAAATGACAGTGTTGCTGGCTGTGCCTTCTTAGCTCTGTTCCGCTTACACGATTCATACACTGTCACGTGCTACTAAAATTAGTCTACTGCGTCGGGAGGAATCATTAGTTTTGTAAAACAGTAAGGTTGGTTTAAATACATACAACCTGGATAAGGTTGGTTTAAATAAATGAAACCTTGGTAAAGTTGGTTTCAGTAAATGAAACCTTGGTTAAGTTGGTCTAAAGAAATGAAACCTTGGTAAAGTTGGTCTTCCTTTCCGGTTAGCTGCGAGCGTTCGCCTGGGCGCTCCATGTTGCGTACCACATCGCTGCCAGTGTGGAACTATGGTGGATCCGTATGGACACCACGGATTATCGTCTTTATATAGTTGTGGCTGAAGATCTCGCCATGCCCGCCTCAATGACATCATAAGCCAAGCTCTTGTCAACGTCGGCGTACCAACCACCCTAGAGCCAAATGGCTTAGTGCGCGACGATGGCAAGAGGCCGGATGTAATGTCGCTTTTTCCTTGGAAAATGGCGGACACTGGCGGCATACTATCTTCCAGTGACTAAGTTTGTAACGCTGCTTCAACAGCTGAAGATCTCAAACGGCGCAAATATGGAATCGTAGGAAGGGGTTACATAGTTGTGCCGTTTGCAGTTGAAACCTTAGGTCCGTGGGGTCCATCTGCAAAGGGATTCTTAAAAGAAATTTGTAAGAAACTCTTTGACACCACCCGTGATCAGAAGGCGGTACGTATTTCGCACAACTAATCAGCATTGCCATACAGCGTGGCAATGTAGCCAGCCTTCTGGGCACGCTTCCCTCTGGCAGCGATTTGTTACACAATTTATTTGCAATTTGGTCTAAATAAATGAAACCTTGGTATAGTTGGTCTAAATAAATGAAACCTTGGTAAAGTTGGTCAAAATAAATGACACCTTGGTAAGGTTGGTTTAAATAAATGAAACTTCACATGGTTATTTATGACAACGATATCGCTTTATTAGATGTGATTGCGCGCAGTGACGCGGGTGAGCAGGCGGGTGTGCGAGAGCGGGCGCGGTGCGGGGGCTGGGGGGCGTGTCTCAGTGAACCTCGCGCGCCGCCTGCGCACACGCACCTACCCACCGCGCGTCAATAAATTATAAATAAATATCAACAAGTTACAAAATATCTTTAAAAAGATTACATCACTAGTGTATATTTTTTTTGGTATTTAAATAAAAATGTATTTTACAGTTTCTCGTTTCACGCTCTCAAGTGGTAAAATGTATAAAAAGTTTTTTTTTTCAATTAATTATTTAAATTATTTATAAATCAAACGAAAAATCTGTACAGTCCGTTTTGTTTTTTGTTGTTTGTGGAACGTTTAGAAATCTTCGGGCGCCAGGTCGAACCTAGGTGGGAAGGTGCCGAATCCGTCTGCGAAGCCGGGGCGCGAACGCTGGGGCTGCAAACAAACAAACAAATTATTACAATTTCATTAAAACTACAAATTAATTTCTAAAATGGCCATACTTCTCAAATTAGTGGTGCAAGCGTGGATTGCCGTAACACAAAATATTGTTTTTTTTTAATATCTTCTACCCTATTTCATAATAGAGTTCCCACTCTTTTATATGGAGTGTTTAAAAATTTATTATCAAATTTTACTAAAGCTCTCATGACCAACATATTAAAAAAAATTAAATTCCTTCTTACGTTCGTTCTTTCTTAAGTAAAGAGGTTTTCTTTCATTCATTCACTCGTTGAAAATTTGAATGATTTTTACTAACCTATTTATTGTATATATACACTATTTCGACATGTTCTAATTTTGACACTTTATGTTCATCACTCTTTCCAAAATCAAGAAAGAAATATAAACATTTGTCGGTACTTTTAATTTTTTGTTATTATTCTTCTAACACTAAACTAATGGAGCACCAATAATAAAAATGATGGTATAACATGCAGGATTATGAAAGATCACACACAAAAAAGCTTCATAGTGTCATCCGTCTTGCTCGAAGAAAATTAAAATCATAAATACAACAAGATCAGAACAATGTTTTCGTGCATTTTAAAGAATTATCTTTTCGTTATGGGTCCAATTTTCATTGGCCTTGATGGAGCTTGTAAATTAATCAAGGTTCATTAAAGGTAATAAAGGATCATTCAGCACTGTTTTGGGTGCTGTAGGGTTACAGTCACAACTTACATAGTACTCCAGTGCTGATCTAGACACGCCCTTTAACGGACGCCTGAACCAAACAATTTAATATTAGTATGCAAGAAAATACAATTTAATATTTAGTCTATTGATTTTCTGCTACAAGTTATAATTGATGCTCTGTTATATATTGCCTAAAAGTTTGGACGATTATCTAACCAATACAGTCTGCAGTTAATTTTGCGTTACAATTTTTATTACCAACAAGAAGCGAAGGTGAGATTCATTTGAAGCCTGAACTAGATGGCAGATGGTAAGATTACATTAAAGAATGATCTGAAACTCACCGCCGGACTGACTCCTCTCGCTGCGGATCCTGCGCGACCCTTTCCACGGAATTTGCTGATGGCCTGTTCGGCGAGGTCGGCCCTTTCTTCAGCCTCCTCCAACTCCTGCTGTGCCTTGCGGAACTTAGCCAAGTTGAGGGCGGCGATCTCTTCGGCTTCTTCGATCTGCCTCTTGTATGTCTTGATCTTCTGCTGCAATTTGTCGACGAGGTCCTGCATGCGTTCGTGGTTCTTGCGGTCCTCTTCGGCTTGGAAGCTGAGCTCCTTAATACGCCTCTCCGACTTGCGCAGGTTCTTCTGCGCATCGGCGTGCCTCCTCTGTTCACCGTCAAGTTCGTTCTCAAGTTCCCTAACCCTCTGTTCGAGTTTCTGGATAGCCTTCTTGCCACCCTTGAGCGCGTTGGCCTCGGCCTCATCCAACCTGACTTGCAATTCCTTAATTTGCTGTTCAAGTGCCTTACGGAGCTTCTCCTGAGTCTGGGCGTGATCCTGTTCGGCGCGGAGCTCGTCAGCAAGACGGGCGGCGTCAACCATCGCTTTCTTGGCCTTCTCTTCGGAGTTCTTAGCCTCGTTGAGTAACTCGTCAAGGTCTGAGTGCAGGGTCTGCAACTCGGACTCGAGCTTCCTCTTGGCAGCAGAAAGTGATGCGCTCTGGGCGGATAGCTCGTTGAGTTGTTCGTGAGCATCTCCCAATTCCTGTTCGGCCTGGCGACGGGCACGGTCGGCTTGTTCCAAAAGAGTACGAGATTCTTCGAGCTCGTTCTGGAGGGCGTTGGCACGACGTTCCGAAATGCCAAGCTGTTCACGGGCATCATCACGAGCACGCTGTTCCTCTTCGAGGGCGGTCTGCAAGTCCTTAATCTGTTGCTGGTAGCGCTTGATGTTCTTTTGAGCCTCGGCGTTAGCCTTGTTAGCGTGGTCGAGGGCGATTTCAAGCTCGTTGATGTCAGCCTCGAGCTTCTTCTTCATGCGCAGGGCCTCAGCCTTGCCCTTAGCCTCGGCTTCAAGGGAAGCCTGCATAGAGTCGAGAGCACGTTGGTGGTTCTTGCGTGTATTCTCGAATTCTTCCTCCTTCTCTTGGATACGTCTGTCGATCTCCTGCCTGACTTGGGACAGTTCGAGCTGAGCGCGAAGTACCTTGTTCTCTTCTTGTTCAAGTGCAGCCTCGGCTTCTTCAAGAGCGGCCTGGAGTTCATCCTTCTCGGCTTCCAGACGTTTCCTTGCCTTTTCAATCTCGTGGATGTTGCGGCCACCTTCACCGATCTGGTCGAGGAGGTCCTTAACTTCATCGGCGAGGTTCTTGTTCTCACGGCGCACGGCCTCGAGTTGTTCCTGGCCTTCTTCATAAGCACCCTTGAGGCGGAACAGTTCGGTGGAGTAGTTGCGGCATTCCTTCTGGCTGGCATCGAGCTCGGCAGCGAGGTCATCAACCTTGAGCTTCCATTCGCCAATGATCTTGTCAAAGGCCTTCTGTTTCTTTTCGGCAGCGTTGGCAATGGCGGTTGCGCGGTCGACCTCGAGTTGCAGGTCCTCAACCTCGGTAGCGAGGCGCTGCTTGGTCTTCTCGAGCGCAACAACCTTCTGGTTGAGAGACTCAATAGTCTCCTCGGCTTCTGCAAGGCGGGCCTGGAGTTTACGTTTGGCCTCTTCAAGCTCCTCGGAACGGGCAACTCCCTCCGATTCGTACTTGGAGCGCCATAGTTGAGCCTCAGCATTGGCCTTGGACAGTTGGCGTTGAAGGTCAGCCTTGCCTTCGGCTTCCTCTTCGACTTGTTCGCGGATGTTGTCCAGGTCGTGTTCCAAGTTGCGGAACTTGCCAAGAAGGGTAGCGCGTTCCTACGAATAGAAATGTTATTATTAGTTAACCATATCATAGATACTATTGAAAGCTTTATAATAAAAACTATAATTATATAAATACTAAAAACTATAAATTTAACAAAAGTAATTATCATTTGATAAGATTCGATGGGTAATTGTAACACCTTAATAAAACGTTCTTTTCACAAATTAATTTTAATATCTAGACTTTATATGTGTAGTAAAAGGCATTCAAAATTACCCTAGCTTCCTCGTCGGCGAGCCTCTTGGTGTCCTCGAGTTGGGTGGTGAGGGACACCTTGATCTTGGACAGCTGCGACACCTGGGACTCGGCCTCCTCCAACTGGCGGAGCAGGTCAGAGTTCTCAATGGACAGCTTCTTCTTAGCGGCATCCAGGTCATTGAGGGTGCGGTTGGCCTCATCAGCCTTGCTCTGGACCTCGTTGAGTTGGTGCTGGAGCTGCTTGACGATCTTCTCTTGGGCGGCCTATTTCATATTAAGAACTCTATCAGTATATTTATACTTTGTTGGAATTTTATTTTAATATCAACCAAGTGTAGAAATACAATTTATACACAGGATTAAACTTTGGAAATTTATTTCAAATCTAATATTAATTTATGAACAATTTCTAGAGATTTATTAATTAAAAATTCTAAAATATCGGTATAAGGGATGAAAAGTCTATTATTAACATTCAAACAATATATTATTTAACTTTTCATCTTCATTAGCTGAATTAAAATAATAACTTTGCCGCAAAAGATGATGATATTAGTTTTAACAACTCCGAACACTGCTATTATATTTCTGATATATATTTTTAGGACATGCAATATTATTAAAACGATGAATTCTGTTAGTTCATTTTACTTAGTTTCTGTTAGTTCTTAAAAGCGTAGCTGTTTATTAATCCTTTTTTTAGATGTATAGATTATTAAAAGTTATTTATTAAGAGGGTGGTATTTATGTGATGAGTTAAGTGTGTCGTGTTTCTGTACAGTAGTAATCTAGCGCATTTGATTTAAATTTCTCAGCTGCTCGGAGGCTTTCGATTTCTTTACCGAAAATTTCCGAACTTCCGATAAAATTCTTTCAATATAAGCGAAGCGTAGCCTTTGAACCGATCTTATACCTTCTCGTTGGACAAGTGGTCGATTCCGGCGCGGAGGTCATTGACTTCGCTAAAGTATTGAGAGCGTTCCTTCTCAGCCCTGTATAGATAGATACATAGAACCTTAAGCTTGATGTCTTATTCATTTAGATCGGTAACACCAGGTACAATAGTTATTGATGTAAACTATACAAGATGATTGTAATAATCATATGCATCGTAAATTAGATGAATCTTTAAATGCTTATTTAGATGAAATTTAACATTGCCTAATAATAATTGTCAAAGGACTATAATCCTTGTATTGGCAATTTGTATTGCCAAAGATTCAAGTAGTTCTGTATGTCGTTCGTGTGTATCTGTTCAAGGTACCATGCAAGGATTCACCCAGGTACACATGCCTAAAGTCGACATGTCAAGTACCTTTTCCCTGGCTACTTGATCAACAGCGGCCCGGGTGTTGTTTAGCTCGTTGTAGCATGACGCACGGTCGTGTTCAGCCCTGAATTTCGCAATTTGTTGTTCAGTTCTTTAAATACTATTTCATTCGCTGCTGGAATATGATTCTTATCGAATGTATCATTAAAGACTGAGGCATGTTTTTGAATCTTGAGATGTTTTTATCGTCTTGTGAAATATACAAAGCTATTGAAAATCATAAATAATCTAATACCATTAAAGAAAACTTATTTATATTCTACCCATTGTCCCTCAAGACTATAAGTAGAATACTATAGCCTAGATCACCGTCTTCTATGGGTAAGGTGGCCCGCCTAGCTATTCAATATTACTTCTATTTGAAACTTTCAAGAATAATTTTCATTTATCTGCTTTTGTAATATTATAAGACTAACTTCGCATGCATAGTATCTAAGAATATAATTAGCTTACAAGCTTATTACTTCCTTTATGCCTTTAATTTACTGATGACGGTGATGCTGTTGCAAATATAACTTTAGATCAAATAGATACTTGCATCACTCAAATTTTATAGGTTGATGATATCATCATAAGTTTTAAGATTACCACTTTAGTAATTTATGTTAAACTGTTATAAATACTCACTTGGCCTTGAGCTTGTTGAGCTGGTCGAGCTGCTCGCCCATCTCGGCAACAGCATCGTTGTGCTTCTTGCGGAGGTTGGCGAGAGTGGACTCGTGCTGGATGTTGGCCTCCTCGAGGTCACGGCGCAACTTGCTAAGCTCAGCCTCGCGCTTCTTGTTCAGCTCGATCTGAGCAGAGGTAGCACCACCGGCCTCCTCAAGACGTTCACCCAACTCCTCGAGTTCACGGGCGAGGTCAGCGCGTTGCTTCTCAGCCTTGGCGCGCGCCTGGCGCTCGGACTCGACTTCCTCTTCGAGCTCTTCGATGCGTCCTTGGAGTTCCTTGATCTGCTTCTGGAGCTTGCTGACAAGAGACTGCTCATCCTCAAGTTTGGCGGTGAGGGACGAGATCTCCTTGTCTTTGCGTTGAATGGTCTGTTCGAGTTCCTTCTTGTTGCGTTCGAGGTCAGCAACGGCTTCCTGGGTAAGCTTGAGGTCGCCCTCAACCTTCCTCCTTTGCTTCTCAACGTCAGCCCGCAGCTTCTTCTCGCGCTCCAAGGAGTCCTCAAGCTCGTCAAGAGTCTGCTCCAACTTCTGCTTAACCTTGTTGAGGTGGTTAACCTTGTCCTCTGCTGCCTGGAGCTCTTCAGATGTCTTCTGGTTGGATTCACCCTGGAGTTTCTTCTCCTTGTTCAACTTGTTGATGAGCTCATCCTGGTGGGCGATCTCATCGTTCAAGTTGCGGATCTGGTGGTCCTTGGTGGCCTTGTCTTGTTCAGACTTCTGGACGGACAGTTCCAAGTCCTCGACGTCCTTCTTCAAGCCGGAAACTTCCTGCTCCAACTTCTTCTTAGCCTGGAAGAGCTGGTTGCGGGCATCTTCCTCCTGAGTAAGGCGGTCTTGTGTATCCTATAATATAAAAAAAAGAAAACGATGTATAATACAGAAGTTATTACTTATTCATTGTTAGGTAGAATTCTGTAAACAAAATGTTTATTGTTCGCGTCTGGTTTCTATCGATTTGTTACAGGCCTATTAATTGTTTGCAATAAAAACTTGCAACATGCAAACGTGCATTTTATTTTTAACACATCTAACCAAATCCCGTATAAACAATTTTCAATGTTTATTTAAAGAAACACGTCGAGTAAACTCAACTGGAAGCTGATTTGCAACACTGTACCTGACTACATATTTGTCTTGGCCCATTAAAATTTCTTTGCAACACTGTACCTCACTACATATTTGTCTTGCTCCATTAAAATTGCAACACGATTCTCAGGAAGAGATTTCATCTTATAATTAACTAAACTAATTAGGGGACGCTCTGTATCTCGGTTGAAATCCGCTCGGTTATTTCCGTTCTGGTCACTATACTTATACACTATTATAGATACACCGATAGCGCGCCTAATAAATATAATTAGCCATTAGAAGGTAATTATATCAATAGCAAGTAAAATAATAAATACTTACCCTAAGCTGTGACTCGAGGTCGGCCTTCTGGGCGGAGAGCTTGTTGGCGCGCTCCTGGATCTCGGAGAGAGATCCCTTCTCGCCCTCGAGGTTAGCCAGCAGGGCGTTCTTCTCCTCCAACAATTTGGCGTTGAGGGCTTCGACCTCCTTGCGGAGCTTCTCCTCCTTCTCAAAGGCTTCCTGGGCCTTGGCTGCCTTCTCCTCGAGTTTCTGCAATTTACCCTCATCTATATTTTCACCATTCCACTCGCTTATATGCACTTCCGCCATTATGAATTTAATTAGTTATAACATTAATAAAAGTTAAAGGAATGCAAATGTTTCGATTCGTTCGTATGTTTAGTATTGGAAGGGGTGGTGCGCGCGCCGCCGACCGCTCCACTACTGAGTGCTGGAGTTTTCCAGCGGGCGCCGGCCGTCAGGCTAAGCGGCGCCCACGCAGGCCATTGTAGGAAAACCGCGAGGCCAGCGGATGGAGGGTGGGGGGAGGGACGGAATGGAGTCCAGAAATGGCCGCAGGTACTGCGGTGTCGCGTAACCGACAGGTGGGCGCGGTCAATTCTATTTACGTTACCCTGAATCACGCAAACTGAATTCACTCACATCAGGTCAGAGTGCTTCCTTATTTTTATGACGACTAACATGCGTACGTGACTAACTTTTCTAAAAAAAAGCAAGTCTTCAAGAGGATATGTGATACTATGATTGTCATTTTAATTATCATCATCATACAAGTTAAAATTGACAAAGTAGTTTTCGTTTAAAATATTTAATTAGTAAGGTGATAATAACATAATCAAATAATATATTGTAGATACTCACCGCGATCTCATCCTCGATACGAGTGACGTTGAGGAGGGGCTTGACCTTCTGCCACAACTTCCACCAGGGCCAGGTGCGGAGTTGCAGGTACTTGCGCAAGTTGCGTTGTACAACTTGGAGGGCGACCCTATAGGAAGGAATAGTAAGTATAATGCAATTGTTAGAGTCTATTTTACGCAGCAATAATTTTCAATGCTCCAAATTATCAGCATAAACCTATGTTAAATAAAAATAAAGGATGATAATAAAAGTATTTTGCGTAGCTCGTCCGTCAGTTACATTTTCAAAATTTAATTCTGAAAAGGAGATTATAAGATAGTCTTTAGTATATGTATCTCACCTCTGTTCCTGCAACTTCTTGTACTCCTTACGGGACAAGTAACCACGGATGTAGGCCTGGAGCCAGGAGACAATCTTGGACAGCCTGTCGTCACGCAACTCTTCCATCTGACCCAGGACACCAGCGCGGAAGAACACCTGTTTGTATAAGTTAATTATAACACGTGGAAGTTATAATCGTCTGAAAAAACATTTAACATTGGAAATGGTTGCAGAATATTTGATATAGTTCAAACGATTTCACAAGAATAGATGTTTGAAAGATTGAAGAGTATAGACAGACGAACATTAGTAGAATTTTTATTGATAGTTAAATAAACTAAGAATATAAAACGGCCAGGTAATAAAAGCTAAAGGTAACACAACCCAGATGTTAGTTCATGCAAAAATAGAAGAAGATTTAGTTTGTATTGTATGTTCACATGCTGGTATCACTACCTTTGTCTTGCCAAGTCTAAAGGACTCCGAATCCAAGCCAGTATGTTCGAGAATTTTCTCAGTAGCTTTCTCTGGCGTAATCGGTTCTTTGAGGAGGTTCGGGCACAGAATTTTGTATCTGCGTTTGAGGAGCACACAATTTATAATAATAGTGTGTATGTAAAAATTAAGGATGAGGTAAAAATACACGAGCCTGAGTAGTTAGGACTCTATGGGGTAAAATACAAGCAGGGTACACATGTCAAATTAATACACCAGTCTCAAAAGGTGTTAATAATTTGACAAGCATTTTATTAGCCTGGCGATCTATGTTCAGGGATCGTTGCCTTAATACGCTAAAATGGCTTCTACACATGCCTTGGTGTGACCGAGACGGTAGGACTCGACATCCAAACCCGTTGCGTCCAGGATGCATTGAGCGATTTTCTTAGGATCGGATTCCTTGTCCACGGCTTGAGGGGCCAGGATCTTGTAGCTACATTATCAAATAACATCACCACACAATGAAGTATAATGCAATAAATGAATAAATACATGTATAATACGAGATACGATTTTACCAGTATCTTTAGGGGTATGGGTGGGTGAATTTTGAAACTCCAAAACGTGTCTGTTTGCCAACACGTTTGGTAATTATAAATAGGAGGAATTAAACACAGGTACTGTTTGGTATAGCTTTTCGTATACTGGTGCATAGTAGGTACCAATATCGGTGTATCTGAGGATGCATTCATAACAGGATTAATGTTTTCTAAGTGGTATGGATTTGAAATAACTCTATTGTTTAGAGTGTTTTCATATACTCTAACTATATCATGCTATGACCATTCTGGAATGGTGTCGTTGTGTTTCTTGCCTTTGTGTGACCAATACGATAGCTCTCGGGGTCGAGTTCGACTGCTTCCAGACACTTCCTAGCCGCCTCTTTAGGATCTTTTTCAGCACTCATGATGGCTGGTGCAAGAATCATGTAACTGTTCATTAAATAAGAGCTTAGTAATTCGTAATAAATATTCATAACATTACAAAATCTGCATCCCATAACACCTGCTCGTAAAAAATAAGTGGAGGTATGAAGGAATCATTAAAAATAAATTTAGAAACTGTTACTCAGTAGATGACGTCACCATAAGTCAGCTGCACAGGAATAAACCAAGATTCCAGAGCCAAAAGAATTTTATGTAGACTTCACTCCAATGAAATATGATGATGGCTAAATAAACATAGTCCCTAGATTTCAAAATAAAATAAATTATGTTTCCCGATGACTCAAACTTGTAAACATATTTTGATGGGCTCTTAGAATCTAAATTTATTGGATATTCCAATCCTTTGACTTTGATTTGTGATTGATCTTACCGGAGCTTGAAGTCAGGGTAGACCATCCTGTTGGGGAAACCTTTACGGCAAATACGGATGCCTTCAAGCACACCGTTACAGGTCAGCTGGTGCATCACAAGGTGGGAGTCAATAAGACCTAAGGGACGAAGACTCATCATGTAACCAAAATCAGCAAGTGGGTATATTGTTAATTTAGTATTTTCGTAACCGTCCTTACTTTTTTTAGAACAACGAAAATGTTATCAAAGTATTTATGTTGCGGTTTAAAAATTGTGATATGCAACTTTTGCATACAATGTAGCAAATGATAATTATAATGATAAAATTTTAACTAACAATATAACTGATTTATCTTACTTTGGTGTTAGTTAATTATAAACTTCTTGTGAGTAAACTACTTTGGGTGTAATCTTAACATGACATTTAAGTAATTCTACTGAGTGAAAAGCTTACAACAATATAAATAGAACTTACCAGCCTGTTTCAACTCATTGGGAATGATACAACGTACGAAGTGAGGCTGGGTAGACCTCAAAGTTGTCATCAAGTTATTAAGTTGTTCCTGTGGATATAGATTATATTAGAACATATTCTGCACTGCCTCAAATCGCAACAAGAAAAAATGATTATCATATAAAATTACTGGACACGAAATCACTTTCGACATCTGTATCATCGAAATGATTTTTCCAAGTTTAAAAGCAACACACAATGGAAATGTAATAACATATAGTGAAGTATTTTAATGGAGAAATGATCACACAAAAATTTGTTAAAACATAAAACACAGAAAAAATATAAGCTGAGTTAAAAACAGCGAAAAACGTAACGAACTCACGTTTTCAAATTTTTATTGCTGCTGATTACATAAATCTCATAATATTCCGACACAATGTTAACTTTGTGCGTCTATAATGTATGATGGTGCGATTATACTGATAAAAACATTAATGAATTTTAATATGATGAAATCTAAAATACCCATTACGTATAAAGGTATCCAAACTAATTCAGTAAAACCCAACACATTCGATGTAGATCTACATTCGTGTAGTGTAGCCACATCCAATGTTTATGATAGAAAACAACAAAATAAATTTAATAAATTGGAAATATTCATATACCCTGTAAGCGGATGAGACAGTAGCGAAACCACCGCCCTTCTTACCACGGCCGCCTATGGATGTACATGAACAGGCAAATATTAGTAAAAAGACGATCACATCAGACGATCACAATACATGGCACTGAGACATTATAGTCGATCATACACCTGGCCGCGACATGAGCTGTGCTGTAAACTATACACTTAAGGAAACATGGTTTAATGTAAGCGTGCAAGGCTGCATTTATACTTTTAATAAAGATGTGATAGTTGAATAGTCGAATGATAGTATAAATGCTACTCTTAAGCATATTGACAGTCGAGGGTAGGTAAGCGATACAGGAGCGAGAGAAGCGATCGTACGATTCAAATTGTGTTGTTTACCCTATATAGTGATGATACAGTCTGGAAAGCAGAGCCCTTAGCGCGCTTGCCACCAGCGCCTATCGTTTAAAACAGTGTCAGTAATGTTACTATGAAATATTATAAATTCGATGACACCTGATGATGTTTGAAGTATTTTGTGTGTTGTCGTGATACCAAGTTCAGTGAAGTATAAATTGAGCTTGGGTTTGTAGTATGATATATTTTCATGAATTTATAACTTTGATGAAATTTAAGTGTATAGAGCCAACTTTTATGTTGGTTAAACATACACTTCTGTCCTTAGCTGAGTTATCGTTTGATTTGTGTAAGTTCACAGTAGTAGTACTAACAGCTCATGGAACCCGATCTTGACCCACTGTAAACTCTAACATAAATTAAATTAAGAGTTCTAAAAAATCTAATATTGAATTAAAATAGTAGATATTGGCAAATAAACACAATGTACCAATAAATATGTAAGAAGCAGTAGCTGACGATAATCGATGTCTGTCAGCCTGTCTGTGATTTTCCAAGAATAAATCTTAAAATATCTGTCTATATTAATATACAAATTTGAACGTTTCTTTGATGAAATTCTTCCTTCACGGACTTGATTATCACGAAATTTCAAGAGTGGAAATAGACATGGAATATAATATCCTGGAAAATAAAGTGCGATATTGATTCGTTTACACGATCAAACCTAGACAAACAGATTATCATGAAGTTTGGTATAAGTGTACATTCAATAGCAGGGATGCGATTATAGAATCTATACCATCTCATGATGACGTCAGAGACCGTGTTGATGCCTGATATGTTTAAAATCTACTCGTAGAAAGCGAAAATCATTTCCTACCTTTACCTTACGTTTGTGACGTGTTGACATTGGGTATAGTATCAAATTTAATATGCACCCGCGTAGGTATTTTATTAAATACATACTCTTCAGCAACGAAGCAATCGTTCAGTATTCTTTTGTCACGTTACTATTTCAATAGTACATCTTGGAAACATAACACTTAATTACGTTATGTTATCCAAATGTATGATCTCTATTGTGAACCGCGATTTAAAAAAAAAACACAATGGCAGCTAATGTAACGGCTAAAATATTTAAAGCTGTAATAAATTTCGTTTCTATTTTTGCTTTATTATTTCAATAGTTTTTGGAGACAGTTTTACAGGCATTTTTGCCGCCTACCATATTGTCTACGTCGTACCTGCTATTACAATTATCATATCACTCTTAAATTAAAGATATATATATACATATGTATATCCGAACTCAACACTAAAGACCGTTGGCTGAAGGTATAGATTCCATATACGCAACGGTGATGTACAAAGGATACTTTTTACCCGGAATATCTCATGTATTCGTGAGCGAAAAAATTTACACTAACCAGCCACAGTGATAGTAGATTAATGAAAATTTTAAGAATTCGAATTGAACAGAAGAATTTAACACCCAATCGTTATTACATTTACTATGCTATTATATCTAAAACTTTTTTCATTATAATATTTTGAAATTATCATCATCTCCTCACACATCTTTTTATTGTCAACCAATCTTGCTAATGATTACTTGTGATCATAATACGAGTACGTACCCTTGCCACCGCCACCACCAGCATCACCAGACTGGCCAGGATGGTCAGCAAAGATCTCAACCAACAGTTTGTTGGCACCCTTCTTGAACTGATCAACGACAGTGTCGTTAAGCGGGTCCTTGTTCTTCTCAAGCCAACCAGTGATGTTGTAGCCGACCTGTGCGGGAGCAATATTTTATCAGGCTAAGACTATCTTCATGTACATAATATTCCGAACTTAACAGTAATGTCGAATCTGTCATACTCATGAGTATTATTGAAAGTTGTATGTATACGAGTACATCATTCCTTGCCTTTTCGATGATAGATTACTTATGGTTTCTTAGCATGGGGTCCACATATTTGTGCCTATCCTCTTACAAATGTATAATAAAAAAAGTTTTGGAGATACTTACGTTACCGGCGTAGTGACCAATGGCAAAGTGGGCAGCTTGGCAGCCGGGCTTGGGGGGCTTGGGCTTCAAGTAGGGAGCAGACTTGCCCAAGTGGTTGTTGTTCAACTTTTCAACGAAGGTCTGATCGGTGGCTTTCGGGAACATAGACTCTTCCTCAAGGATGGAGAGAATACCCATAGGCTGAAAACGGATCGGTGATGTCAGACAACGAAGATTATGTGTTGATTTTAAAGGACACTCCCCGAATCTACCCCAAAATTTATAACGGATATTTTACATTCTAGCGATACGAACTCTCCCAAAGCTGGTTGTAATTAATATAAATGAAATTTTCGTTAACTCTACAATTGACAAAAGTGTATCTATAAAATTTTAAATAGGAACATAGTAATTGCACTATAATAATACTATTTACCTCTATTTAAGAAAAATGCATTTGGATGAACATTTAATATAAAGGGAAAATTTTGTAATAATCATCTCAAAAGTTATTACTATACAAAAGCGAACATTGCGTTAGATTTAAAAGCTGCGTGCAGTTTGAAAATAGTGTGTGATGTTTAGTCTATAGTAAGTGCGGATGTCGCATAATAATGCAGTGACTTTAATTTTGAAGCAACTCAGACGCAGTGACTTAATTATATGGCTCTTTACTCTGTGATAGCAAAACGTAATTGGTGTGCAGCCCTTACAGCGGTGTTTATATATCGCGAGCTTCTGACTAAAAATAATAGCAATGAAATCGCTTGCTCATTTGCATTTTGTGTGTTCAAGCGATTTTTCATTAAATAAAGTATTATCGCAGGGATAGGAAATATAGCCAGCTGCATATCAGGCGGCGATTATAGCCCGAAGCTATGCAATTCGTGGACCTACATACCTCAAACTACATACTTTAAGAACCTTAAATACCTTTTCTATCAAATCTATTGTTGGCTGTAGGTCCATACCGAAATCAATAAAAGTCCACTGAATCCCTTCTCTTTCGTATTCCTCTTGTTCTAATACGAACATGAAATGATTAAAGTATTGTTGTAACTTTTCATTTGTAAAATTAACACAGAGCTGATTAAACCCGTTCATCTGGACGGTGATATGGAAAAATGATATTATACTTCTATTAAAAATATTGAAATGATGTAACATGATGTCCTTGAATGCAGAGAGTAGAGATAATTAATAAAACACGCAATAGAAGTCACAGGTTAAATCACAAAGAGCATTTAGCATTGATTGAGCATTCAAATATCGGTCCGCTGTCAAATATAATCTTATTATAATTAATTTTAATCTTCAAATTAAAATTTAGAAGCCGATATGTGAGAGCTCACGTGGCTCCAGGCAAACGTTCTCAGTTGCTTTCGCCATCTACCTTTTCAATAAGGTCAATGCAATTTTGGAGATCCATGCCAAAGTCAATGAAAGTCCACTCGATGCCTTCGCGCTGGTATTCTTCTTGCTCCAGCACGAACATGTGATGGTTAAAGAATTGTTGGAGTTTCTCGTTGGTGAAATTAATGCAGAGTTGTTCAAAACCGTTGAACTGCAGGGAGATTAAGGGAATTAGTCACAGGGTGTGTGATTCACATTAGGGTAGACTACGGATTTCATTCCGCAGCTGGTGGTGGTAAAGTGATTAACCTGAAAATGAACAAGCGTGTCCCTTCGGCTTGTGAGGTAAGTTTATAAGAAGTGTGTTATATCCCGTCACGATGGCTCCCAGCGACCGACGGGCAACTCGACGACTGAACGACAACTCGGCATTTACCTTTTCGATAAGATCGATACAAGCTAACAAGTCCATGCCGAAATCGATGAAAATCCAGTTGATGCCCTCCTTCTTGTACTCTTCTTGTTCGAGTACGAACATGTGGTGGTTAAAGAACTGCTGCAGCTTCTCATTGGTGAAGTTGATGCAGAGTTGCTCGAAACCGTTGAACTTTTATAAGGGAAGGGACACGATTAAATAAAAAGCAAGGTACTATTCTACTAAGGGTTGATGATGATGATGATACACATAAACACAAAGCAACACTGGAGCTCTCTGGTTCTATGGCCAACCGAGCATCACGGTCACTCGGTGTACCTTTTCGATAAGATCAATGCAGGCGAGCAAATCCATTCCGAAATCAATAAACTCCCAATGAATGCCCTCTCTGGTGTACTCTTCTTGCTCCAGTACAAACATGTGGTGGTTAAAGAACTGCTGCAGCTTCTCATTGGTAAAGTTGATGCAGAGTTGCTCGAAACCGTTGAACTTTTATAAGGGAAGGGACACGGTTAAATTAAAAACTAGGTACTATTCTACTAAGGGCATGATGCTGATATATATGAACACAAAACAACACTGGAACTATCGGGTTCTATGGGGCAACCGAGCATCACGATGACTCGGTGTACCTTTTCAATAAGATCAATGCAGGCGAGCAAGTCCATTCCAAAATCAATGAACTCCCAGTAAATGCCCTCTTTTGTGTACTCTTCTTGCTCCAGTACAAACATGTGGTGGTTGAAGAATTGTTGAAGTTTTTCATTGGTAAAGTTAATGCAAAGTTGCTCAAATCCGTTGTACTAAGAAAGTAATTAGCGTTAGTATTTATATTTAAGTAAATTTCAAATGTGATATAAAGTACTTTAACTATTCTACTAATTATTTTATAAAAGTAGTACTAATAATGACGTTACAAAAGTATGCTAACTACAAAATTTAACAAAGGATCCAGCGCCCCCATACAAAAAAAAATTAGTTTATTTCGATTATAATATTTTTCCTTAATATTGATTCCAACAGATTTTTGATTAATTTGACATTAGTATTGCGCTAAAAGGAAGTTTTGCACTGAAAATCAGCGTAATGTCGAATTTTATGTAGGCACACCAATAAGCTGAGTGCAAACTGTCGTGTTGCTGAAAATGCGGCGTACAAAGTCTCAAAATATGTTTTTATTTTTAAGACACATGTCAGCAACGTAAGTAGAACGCTATTTCTTCGAATAATATCTCTCTTTTTTTCTATTTTCTCTTTCTTACATGTTCGAGTATAAAACTCAACCCGAACCTATACCGATACTCACATCGAAGATCTCGAAACCAGCAATATCCAGTACACCGATGAAATGCTGCCTCTTTTGTTTGGTGTCTAGAGTCTCGTTACACTTCTTGACGAGCCATTTGAAGAGACGATCGAACATACCCTTGCAAAGGGCACCTACGGAGTTGGTAACCTGGTCCTTGTTACGACCTTGGGTGACAAACTCGTTTCCGACCTTGATGCGGGGCTTCAACAAGTTCTTGTACAAGTCTTGGCAGTCAACACCGAGGAGCTTGGCGACCTTTTCACCGTCCTATAATGAAGATATTTAATTTCTTGAATAGCTGAAGAACAACGTTATCAAGTTAATTATGTAAGTTTTACGTATTTTATGAGGTCTACTATATGAGATGAAAATATAATAAATTAACATTTTAATATTCATGAAGATAATGCTAAATCGAATTCCAAAGCTTGTCCATGTTGATTTTTTCACATGTTTGAGATTAATGGGAAATTAAATATATACTAGAGAAGCGTAGATGTATTGAGTATAAGAATACAAACCTCAGTGCCGTCAGCTTCAGCCTGTTCCTCACGACCCCTCTGCTTGAACTTCATGCAACCCATGTGCATTACAGCGGCGGTGATCTTGTATACATTGTCTTTCTCTTCTTGGGTGAAACCAAGGATGTCGAAGGCTTGCTATAATATTAATTAAAGGTTAATACCAGGTCTTGACTTTTAATGATTGGTTAGCAAGCAATGAAAATTAACACTTGAAATAGTTATTTACGAAAATACATTTTAATTTGAAAGGTTTTGTTCCTTATACTATACGTAAATTGAATACTGAGTATTTATATTTCTTATGAAATAGACTAAATTGAGTATATCACAATTTCAAAAGTATACTCTCTGGTTTTTGGACAAGAGTTCTAATATAATATATTTTTAATCGTAAATTTTGAATAGATAACAACAAAAACATAAAAATGCTACATTGTTTAATGAAAATAATTAGGAAGACACAATAAAAAGCAAATAGTGGTTTCGACCAAAGTGATGAAATCAACATTACTTACACAACTATTTAGGTTAAAAAAGTATGTAGAAAAGCGATTAGCTTGTCAAGCAAAGGAGATATTGATATTTTTTGTGCACAGGATTTTCCATAGATCAGTGCAAGGGGTGATTTTTTTTAAGTATTTAAAGATGTTGAAAGATGTCAGAAAATTCAACGCCGGCTCCAATATTGAAATTTAAAAGGTGTCAAGTTTTGAATATGTCTTGTATAACTGAAAAAAACTATCCATTAACGTCATTTTTAATGGTATGAGTAAAACCTACGTTCTGTATTTTTCTGTACAGAATTTCTCATCTCAGATAATCTCATGACTTTATGTATACAACTCACGTCGGTCAACTGAAGTTCCTCTCCATCATCGATGTTGGGAATGGTAATCTTACCCTGAGAGACGTTATAGTAATCGTAGATGTCATTGGACAACAGACAGTTCTCTGTTGATTAAATCATACAATAATAAGTACCAATTTTACCTACTGACATTTCCTGAAAACCTACCAGCCCTAGCTATAACTTTTCTATCTTAACAATAATTATTAGTTCGGTGTGCACGTGCTGGATTCGGGGTCCAAACTTGTGTAATGAAAACCTGTGCAGAAAGTCCTTGGAACTCTTGCAGGGAGCGGCCTGTCGTGTGTATGTCAGGAATTTTGATTGCAGTCGGACCAATGCAAGATCGCAGCCAAAGCATCTCATTTTAACCAATTTTTCCTTATATGTATATTATTTAATTTTGATCGTCGGTAAAATAAGAAAGGTATGTTCTCGGCTGCGACCACTATACACGTATATCTGAAGACGCACGCTCCGTGCATGTTCATGACTTACGACCGTCAGATCGAAGTCCAGCGCGTCGTTCACTCCAGGTATTCGTGTCTTCCCTTGACTTATGAGGGGATAGTCCGATATGCGGTTGCTTAGCATCATCATCTCTGCAAATATCATAGCACCTGACATACGCACACAGGGACCGAGTCAAATCGGCCTTAAGCAAAGCGACATTGCATTAAAATAACATGAATGAAGAATGAAATGAGAGCCAGTAATCTAATCCTGGACTCACGTCTGTAAGTCTCATTTCTTCGCCGTCATCAACACCGGGAATACTAGTCTTGCCTTGTGAGACGATGTTGTAGTCCATGATGTCGTTGGACAAATTGCAGATGTCTAAAAATGTCCACCAATCATAGTCATATATGATAATTGGTGCTTAGTTTACAGTAACTAAGAAACAAACATGCTTTGGAACTAACTATAATAGACATTTAATTGAGTAATCGAAATGACAGCTGTGTTTTTAAGTACTCTTTTATTTCATTTAATTATTTGAATTCATGTCAAATAAAATTTCATAATTTTCAATTACTCAATTTATACACAAGGAATTCTAAATAGGTATATCTCAGGCCTGCTCATTGGAGAAAATAATCCAGTCTACATGCCGGTCTGGTGGTTTTGCAATCAGTGGGTAAAACACAAATCCCGCAACCTTCCGTTCATCGAAGGCTGAACTTACGTCAGTGAGTACACACTCCTCGCTATCGTCTACGTTTGGGATGGTAGTTTTTCCTTGCGATACGATGTAATAGTCATATATATCGTTTGACAGCATACACATCTCTAAATATTGAAGATGATATTAATATCACTTTATAGTATGTATATTGTATCAGAGGTGTCTATAGCCTCCTTGAGTGCTTGTGTTCTCTAAGTTAACTTAAATACTAATATGTTCAAAAACTGCTAAAAGAATAATCGACAAATAGAAAGTATGAAAATATTTGCAATTGACTCTAATAAAGGTCATTGGGCGTTTTTGACCCACTTTTTTTTTAAACGTACAGAGACCAAACTAATTTTACTTTGAAGAATAAAATCCTACTTGTCTAAATGTATATTTTTTTTATGTGAGGATCGGCAGAAATAGTTATTTAACAGTATGTGTCTAAAGTATCCGCTTGGACCCCCTCGCACCGCCTGCAGCCGTACGTCATCCGTCGTTTCGATCTATGCGTTTACACTTGTGTTTCTCTTATTCTTTGAACTTTGAACAGAAAACAATGTCTAAAACAATTGCAGTTCAAAATATTTTCGAAATCGATCCAATAGTTTTTACATAATTAATTACAAAAATGCTTTAAAAATACTAACGATAACATTTTTTTTTAAATCTCAATTTTCCCAGGGCCTGCAAGAATGCGACCTATACCACTGAGTAGCAGGTACATTTATATATATCTACATACCTAGCCCTATTTCGTCTGGATACGGCGTGGGTCATATGTACGAACAAAATGCCCAATGACCTTTCACATTTATAAAATTGTTCATAATACGTAATAATATGTTTTTATAATTTCAATTTATTAACTGATATGTAATTACTTTGCTTACTCTTTAGTTATAGACTTTAAAATATAATTATTATACAACAGTGAATCAATAAAGGCCATCAAAGGCCGTACAAGTTTCACTTCAGTCATAATAATAATGAGCTCTTTACAATTGAATTAGTTAATTAAATTTTTGACAATATTATTAGTCATCATTGATCAGTCTTTCATGATCTTTGTATCAAGTGGCTTCTGGCCTTATTAGAAACCAATACGCACCCTTAAGCCCTGCGACAGAGCCAGACATCATTTGGTAGAAGATGTGGTAAGAACGCTCGAGGGCCTGCTGGGAGATGACACGGGCCTTCTCAAGCAGATCTGAAGAAAAAAGAGTTAGATTTTGAGTAAACTTGTTTTTTCTACGTTAATACATGACATAACACCCCTATTTACTTTCTTGTAAGCCAGGTGTTACACGAATTCAGCTAACTGCGATTGGGAATTTTATTTAAGCCCTTGGGCTAAGAAGATGATGATGTACTTCGGGAACTTTAATACCACACCTAACCCTTCTGAATTGTACAATATCAACTATGATTGGTTATAAGTAAGGACTCAACTTACAAGTTTCGATATCAGCACCAGCCAGTTTTCCGGAGGGACCGAAGTGGATACGGATGAATTTACCCTGGGGAAGGACAGAAAGAGTTTATGATAATTCTTCGTAAACAGAATTGAAGAAATGCAGCTTTTTATAGAACTACTATTCTTATCCCCAACAATTTAGGACACAAGTAGACACAATCAATAAGATCAACATTATTTTCTTAAGTCGCCAATATATGCATTTCAATATCTACATACAATATCGATTTTTGTAAAGGTTCACACGTTGTTAAATATAATAATCTAGAAAACTCTATTAAGGAGGGTACTTGTTATTTTTAAGTCTAATAATAAACAAATAAAACTGTATACTTACGAAACGGGAGGAGTTGTCGTTACGCACTGTCTTGGCGTTACCGAAGGCTTCAAGAACAGGGTTAGTTTGTACGACCTGGTCTTCAAGGGATCCCTTCTTCTCCTGGGACGGGTCTTTCTTTTGGGAGGCACCAACGGTGGCGAAGTACGCAATTACCTTCTTCGTGTTTTCAGTCTTTCCGGCACCAGACTCACCGCTGTTGGTATAGACAGGAGTGTTCATTAGAAGTCTTCGATATATTTGAAGATGAGGTGATTGGGGATTTTACAGCAATAGGTGATAAACACATTACTCGTAAAATTACGTCTACTAATATCAAATCATCTATTACAGCCTACATTTTGTATTACTATTTTTTTATGTAAACTGTTTAGTTCTCGTGTAAAATGTCTTCATAATAATTAATTTATCCATCCCTATCCCACTTTATATAGTCAAATTTTAGTTAAATACTGGTCTTCTGTTATTCATCTGTATCAACAGAATGTCTCCTGTCCATATGTTACAAACGTTACTCGTGCTCATCCAATTTCAGTCTACTCCTGGATGTAGGTCTCCCCAATCTTGCACCACTTATCAATCAATCATTCACAACGCTAGAATTCTTGCAAATTTGTTACACATGGTATCGTTAATTAAAAATAAAGAAGTTATTTACTTAAACGTTAAATTTCTATTATAGAGTAAGGATTATGTGACTGATACGTACGTAATCAACATAGATTGATTCTCGTGGTTGGTCAACATGTTGACGTAAGCGCCGTCGGAAATGGCGAAAATGTGGGGTGGCACTTCCGAACGACGCTTGCCTCTGTAAAGCCTGGCGCATCGTGTGGTGTACACGGGGAACCTCTTGTACGGGTTGATGGCCACGCAGAAGAGACCCGAGTACGTCTGTTGGAGAATCGCAAGTCAGATGATGGTGATTTTGATACAGATGATGGTGAAAATGCAGCTGTTGCAATGAACTTATGATATGATGACTGAAAGTGAGATCTAAAATGGCTGATTTAGCACAGATATAAAAATGAAAAATTGTTTTACATTTGTACGTAGAGTAGAAATTCATTTTAAATATGAATTTCTTACCAATTGAATTTAGCGTCAAAATTATATTTTTTATTTCGATGATATATAGGTAAGTTTTGAATCAGTTGAGCTAGAAAGAGAATTTAAAGCCTAATTAAGGTCAAACTATTTACGTAGAATTAAAAAAGACCAAACGTAAATTAAATCCGAATATTAGAACCCCGTGGGTTCCAATATTCGGATGCATTTTAGATAACATTCTTAATACAGTGATAAAATATATGTATAAAAGCTATCTGAGCTCGTAATAGATATGAATGGTCAAATGTAGAGGATGACTGTTGTAAAACTTAAATTTAAGATAGAGTAAAATTAAAATCACATAAATTTAAAGCACACGAGCACAAAGAGAGTACTGTACTTGTACTTTATTCTTGTGCACATAAAAATAAACAATACAACGGAATCATCTTAAGTGATGGCCAATTTTTATAAATTATTACACTTTAACTTCCAATAGCAATTTAGTCTTAAGAGAATTCCGTTCAAAGAAAAGTAAAATAATTGAGAAACAGACGTCATTACTGTCCTGTAAAATCAATGAATAGAGCCCTGGTACAGTAACGATACCTTTGATGCTCTATAAAGAAAGAAAGTAGAACGAACCCACTCGCAAATACGAGAGGCTAATAAAACACAACACGCTATTCTATAGAAGATTCGGTGACCAAAACTATTCTAACAATAAAGAAAAATCATCTCCTGACGACTCCGATTCTTATGCACCGACTTGTCCTGTGTAAAAGGGTTCAAGTACGGTTCAGGAACTGGATGACCAGTTTAGCCACATCTAGGAAAAAGGAAAGGAATCTGTAGGCACATCTGTATCTACACAATTTGGTATATTTCCCTATAGTTTGGATGTAGAACAAACGTATTTAGTTGATACTGAAATATAAAGCAATTCAGTGAATACTTAAGCAATTAACTGAACGAAAGAGAAACTCCTAATCGCGACCGAAATGTATGTTATGATAATATTCGAACAGTAATAGACGCGGCTGGCATGCAGATTGGTCTATTTTTATCACCCAAATTGATACATCTATCCAAGACTAATTGCGTCGGACGCCTGAGTATTTCAATTGCTTAGTAACTTGGTCCACATCCAATACTATCGAGAAATGTGTCTAAGGCGATGAGAGATGTAAAAGGAGAGGTTTGGTTCATGCACACTGCAAGGCCTCGAACTCCTGGCCCGATCCAACCGGCGACTTACGTAAATAAGTTTATGGTAATATCTCTGCTTCAAGTTATACAACACAGAAGCGTCGTTAAGGTATGTCAAGTTGGACATATCCTCGCATTTTTCGTACTTAGGTGGGTTGACTTGAGCTACAAGATCCTTCTTGAAGTCTTTTGTCTGCGGGTAGAAATTTTAACATTAGTACTATAGTAATGGTAAAGGCGTCATAGACGCCTACTTACATAGATAAGTTTCGCATAGTATCGTTGTCGAAGATTGTGCAGTACAGCAGCGTCGTTTAGATATGTCAAGTCTGCCATGTCCTCGACTTTCTCGAATTTCGGCGGGTTTACTTGTGATAGGAGTTCCTTTTTTAATGTCTTTTCCTGCTCATTCAATACAAACATTAAGTAACCATTCACATTTAATTAAATTACTGCTGTTGGATATTTTTGAGAATTGTTGTCGGTGTCTATAATTTCCTTCAACGACTAATATTTAATTAATGTTTTCGAATGATAAATAATTTTGAAACAAATTCAAGTTTCCATAGTCAATTAGCTTTGAAATAATCATTGTATTAACTATTAAAAACTTTAAGTGATACGCTATTGTTGGCTTTATTTGTATCTATTAAAAGTACAACTTAAGGTTTTTTAATAAGTTGTTCAAGTTTGATTAGAAGATATTGTCTTCAAGGTTACAACTGATTAAATCTAAACACTAGGCTATTTAATTGACGGACAATAAATTACCTCGCCTCCGGGAAGGTTGACAGTCACCAAGTCACCCTTGGTGGCCTTGATCTCGCCCTGCACGAAGCCCTCCTTTTCGTCAGGCACCCAGCATGCCTTCTTGCCATCGTAGGGTTTGCTCTGGTCGATACGTTTCTGCTCGAGAGAAACGAACAGGTATGGGGTTGGATCGGGTCATCACCCTCCTGTACGACTGGCTTCGGCATTTCGGAGGGCTAACGAGACTTTTGGGCTAGTCGAGACACGAGAACAGAGCCCTGGAGCCTTCCTGTTGAGCACACACACGATACTGTTAGTTGGACTGCGTGTCGAGCGCGGAGAAATGTACGACCGGCGCGCGCGCCTATTTGTAGCCTGTAACCCGAGTAGTGGCCGCCCGGGACGCGTGCCAGCTCTTTCGTTTGCGTAATAACGGCTTTATGCTCGCGTTTTTATTAGCTTATCCCGAACGGCCCTTCGCGGATATTACGTCACACCGGAATGCCAACTTGGAAGTGTGCCAACAGATTTACCCGTCAATGGATCGATTATTGACTTTTATGGTGCTGGTTGATAGGTCAATACTATAAATTATTGCATTGTTTTCTATTTATACTTCATTAATATATTATATTTTAATAATAACGTGTAACTATTTAAATCAATCAATTATATCATCAACTTGATCACTACTATCGATCGATATTGAAATACAATAAAACAAGCAAGGGTTTAATCACGCTTTATTTGACCGATCTTCCGTAATCACTGTCCAAATAGTGTGTATGACCAGATTAACAACCATAAACCGAACACCGTGACTTGTCAACACTTCACAAACAATCCAATGGTAAATCTGTGCACTGCACTGCAGGTGTGACGGAACAGGTGGTTACCACTCGCGGGTTATGACTGTTAGATAGGCGCGCGGCGAGGTGCACGCGAACTCACGTTTGAAGCCGTTCTGACCGGAGGCGGGGAGCGCTGATGCTTTTTATACTGGCAATACGATACCATGGGCCGCGAACACCCCATTTTAGGTGGATCGGCGGATGCCGCGGCGAGCAGTTCGCTTTCAGACAAGCTTAGCTTTCACTCGCCGGCTGGACGCTCGCTGGATAATTCAATTTTTCACAAAATGCATTCGCCGTTGATATAGAGAGCCGTCAGTTGATTGTTTACAAAATAAAATGCGATGGTTTGGATTATCCGTTTTATAGTAGACCTTAAATTGTAATCAATGAGTTATTTTATTCATATTATAGGCGTATGGTACGGGAATTTAAGAAGGTATTTTTCACCGGTTGATAAACAAAATATTTTTTCACTGAAGTTCATTGGATAACTGTTTAATAGGGTATATTGATTTTATAACTGTTATTAGAAACAATTTTAAACAAATATGGACTTGTCATATAAGACATGAAGATCGTAGTGGGTCACTAGTTTTGTCGTAGCACCTTCGTAGCAGTTGCTACGACGCCCTCGCGTTGTGTTGAAGTATTACCTTGTATAAATATTCAGGTTAATCATATACAAAACTTATATAGTCTTATTTTAAAACAATAAACTAATCTAGTATTTTTTATCCGTGCAGGAACGGAGAAAGAATACAATTTCCTGCGGCCGGGCAGCCTGTCGTAAGAAGGGACAAAACAATCCACAGCCAGCATTTGCCCGACTGGATGGCTACCACCCCTGGGTTAAAGTATGTCGCCATAACAACCTTGGGTTGTGTTCCGGCATTAGTGACCAGGTTCCAGGCTCCCTAAAGAGAGCAGCAGCGCATTTGTAGCACCTTTGGTGTTGTAAATGTCCATAGGCGATGGTAACCGCTTTCCATCAAGTGGGCCATCTGCTTGTCTGTCGAACACCTGCATAAAAAAACTAGTACAATAACTTTGGAATAATAGGAACGTTAATAAAATAATTATTAAGAAATTACTGACAGAAATAAAGTTGATATAAAAATATACATTATTTAATTGTTGTTATTGTCGCAAAACTACACTGAATTTGTGAAAATGTGTTTTAACAGTTTTAATTCAAATAAGTTGGTTTTATTTATTTTTCTTGAGAGTTATAAAACGTCGTAGAAAGAATGTCATATTTTTTATACATAAGAGTTTTATCTAAAACGATTTGTCATAATTATACAGTTTGTTTGTTGCAGTGAGTATGCTCATTTCTTAATACTTAGATAGGTCAAAGTGGGCGTAAAAAATTCAAAATCCTAATGCTTTAGCAAATGGTTTATATTTTCCTTTAAAGGTAGAGTTGAAAATATTTTAGATATGATAAATAAATATAAATATGAAATATGAAATATTTGTTAATTATTTTATTTGCGGGAGTTCAGCACAAACAGACGACCTACTTAATGGAAAGGGGTTACCATCGCCTATGGAGATTTGCAACGCCAAAGGTGATACAAGTGTGCTGCTGCTCTCTTAAGGGAGACTGGAACCTGGTCACCAATGCCGGAACACAACTCAATGTTGTTATGGCGGCATACTTTAGACCAGGGTCGGTAGCCACCCAGCCGGGCAAATGCCCTACCACCGGGCTGTGGGTTCTTTTATCGCCTCTTACGACAGGCCGCCCGGCCGCAGGAAATTGTTCCTGCACGGATAAATTTTATTGTGTAATAATGGTATTAAAGAGGAGAATATAGTAATAAATAAAAGCAAATAACACAATCTACATATATATTGAGCAGCTGTAAAAATAAAATAAGTAATAAAAGTGACCTATTTAAGCATGAAATGGTTTGGCCCACAAGCGAAGACGCTAATAGTTCGAGTGCCTAAATAGACCTTTCACTTTTATGAGGAAAGTAAATAGAAATTGATTAGTTAAACAAATAACTACTTCTTTATTCCGTGGTTTTTTTGTTATATCATCACATTATCATCCACTCAGCTGAGATGAGAATGTTGAGATGGATGCATGATGTTACAAGAATGGATATGGTGAGAAATGAGTACATAAGGGGATCTTTGAAAGTTGAACTCGTGACTGAAAAATGAGAGGAAGAAGATTAAGTTGGTATGGGCATTTAAAGTCGATGGATGAAAGTCACGTGACAAAAAGAATGTTAAACTACAAGATGGATGGATACAGATGTAGGGGTAGACCAAAAAAAGATGGATGGATTGCGTGAAGGATGATAAATTCAAATTCAAAAGTTTTATTCACAATAAGTTCCACTGGAGAACACTTTTTGAAGGTCATACATATAGGTTAAATTTTAATTTTACTTCCTAGTCTATGTACACCTATGATATGATATATGGTGTAACAGAAGATGTATGTCAGAGTAGAGGAGTGTGGAAAGAAAAGACATAATGTGCCGACTACAAATAATTGGTATATGGTGAAGGAAAAGAGAGAGATCATGATTTCAGCAGACAGGTAGACAGCCCACTTGATGGGAAGCGGTTACCATCGCTTATGAACATTTGCAGCACTAAAGGTGCTAATGCGCTGCTCTAAAGAGTGACTGGAACCTGGCCACTAATGCCGGAACACCACACAAGGTTGTTATGGCGGTATATTTTAGCCTAGGGTTGGTACGAATCCAGATGGGGAAATACCCTACCACCTGGCGTGAGATATTTTTTTTTTTTAATTTATTCAAACAAAAAACATACATATTTTTTACATATATACATCTTAAAACCCGAAAGGGTTTGACGAAGATGTTAATAGTCCGCGCTTTATGTACAATAATAATTAATAAATATGAGGTAGTTAAAATTATTACATCTACCCTTTCTGCATTCTTAGTACCAAGTGAGAGAGGATAGTAAACATTAACACATGACCTTGTACTCTGTTGTTTTGTTTTTTTAGTTAATTTAATTCCGATGTCTTTTATAGTTTATTTGATCTCCTTATATATAAATGGTACATGTCATTTTACTTAATTGAGGGCAGTAATTAATTAATGTAATTTGTATTTCATAGTTGTTTAGAGTTTGTTGAATAATTTAAATGTTAGTAATTTAGTTATAGGTATTTTTGTTAGACTATCTTATTGTATAATTGTTATATATATATATATATATATATATATATTGTGTTTTGAATGGAGGTGGGCACTGAAAACCAGTGTTGTGTCGAAACATGTTTCGGCACAGCGAAAGACTGAGTGCCAACCTCATTTCACATATTGCGGCTTTCTTTTATTGTCATTTTCTTTATATGTATGTAATGTGTAAATCGCAATTTGAAATAAATATTTTTTTCTTTCTTTCTTGTTGGTATTTATATACAGGTGAGTGCATGACAATGCATACAATTACATGAATGCGTAATTCACAAATATAAGGTATAAAGGCTTTTTAATTACAATAAATACTTTTATGATATTAATAAAATTTTATCTAGTCTTAGATATGTCATTTGGTAATAATGTACATCCGCATGTCATAAACGTCTTTGGAATATCAATAAATTACATTTAAATCTGCACCTGAACCATTTTAATGACGAACGAGATGTAAGTAACAAAAATATGCGTCCGCTCTTTTAATATACATTGACTAGCTGGGGCTTCACGCGCGAGGATATAATATAGCTGTTGCTTGGCAAAAAGGTAAGAGTTAGTCCATTTCCTATCACCTTAGGGGAAGATTTAGAAGAATAGTCCAACAAAACAACCCAGATCCAGGTTGTAGAGTATTTGCCAGACTGGACGGCGACCACCCCTGGTCTAGAGTATGCCGCCATAACAACCTTGTGTTGTGTTCCGGCATGGCATAAGGGATCAGGTTCCAGCATCCGTTAAGAGAGCAGCAGCGCATTTGTAGCACCTTTGGTGTTGCAAATATCCTTAGGAGATGGTAACCGCTTTCCATTAAGTGAGCCGTCTGTCTGCTGAACTCCTGCCATTAAAAAATAATTTGCAAATCATCGATATGTGTGTATAAATATCTAACCAAAAGTAGGTACTATAACGTCCAGCGGTTTCTGAGCTGACCGCGATCTTCAATAAGAGACTGGTTCAGAGCATGTTTTGTATTCATAAGAATACTTAGACTTACTCCAACTTACCTACATTTCGGAACTCAATTTGAAAGTAATGTGTTTTAAAAAAATATTTTTAATATAATACATTAACACTAGCTGTCCCGGCAGACGTCGTCCTGCCCGGTAAAAATAGGGGTTTGTCGCAGAGGGTTAATAATTTAGGGTTGTATGTATTTTTGTATGTTGTATCATAAAAAAATAGAAATTAAAAATTTTGTCTAAAAAATAAAAATAAAAATTTAGGGGTGCACTACCCCTAACATTTAGGGGGATGAAAAATAGATGTTGGCCGATTCTCATAGATACCGGATAAGCACAAAAAATTTCATCAAAATCGGTCAAGCCGTTTCGGAGGAGTATGACAACGAAAACTGTGACACGAGAATTTTATATATTAGATATTTATCTATTCTACAAATGTGTCTGGATCTATGTATGTATTAAATTGATAAATAATTGTTAGTATGTATAATCTTTTCTGCTCCACCAACATCGCCAGATTAGTTAAGAGTTTCTTTTAAGCTAGGTTGCATGGAAGAGCTCGCTTTTAGCGATAAGGCCGCCTATTTTTTTGCCAATTATGCATTTGTTTATTTTGGTGAGCTATTGCTAAGTGTTATCTATCTGTAAGCTCGTCAGAGCCGTATAAGTTCATGACGAGCCTATTCATCAGAAGTTATCATGGCATGGCATAATGTATATGGGTATATTCATGGAATTGACATCTTTCGTGATCTTTGCCAATATAGTGTTTAAATAACAATCATCTTTTCTAAATCACAATGCACTTTGATAATAGCGATTTGTTGCACACTCGATGCCCTAGCGACCACACCACCTCGTATCCAATATCAAATGTACTATTTTGATCAACAACGCCCAAAACATGTCTCGACCCGTCTCTGTTATTATAGTGGTCGCCTGCAACCATAGATATGCAACACTCCGCTAAAGTGTCATTGTCAATATATTATCCTGTCGGCGACGGTTCGCCGATATATCTATTAATTCGTATTGCCATACAACATGGTAACGCCGCCAGCCTTTTGAGAACGTTCCAGGTAAATGACAGTGGTTTGGGACCATTAATTAATCTTTAGGCATTCCCCCCCCCCTTTTTTTATTTAGTTTTAGTTTTTATATAGTTCATAGTATAGTTTGTAGTTCATATTTAGTTTTAAATTTATAGGTTAATTTATTTTTAGTATTTAATAATTATAACTCTTAAAACGGTAATTAATTCTAAATAAAAATATTAAATCACCCTTATATATTTTCACTAATGACATTACATCATCATAAAATTTCATCAAAATCGGCACAAAAGTTTTTAGGAGTTCAATGATACACATACTGGCATGAAAAAGGAAAGTCTAAGGCCTATTTTACTCTTAATTAGATAGCTCCGCTCCGATCATTGATAACGGGCTTTGCTCTTCAAAAACTATATAGGTTTAGTGAGTTTGTTTGTTCCCTGTCCGAAGTATAATATTATTTCATAATTATTTTCTGTGGATCAAACCAAAGCGTGATGTATATCGATCTTGGCGCCACCCAGTTCTCATATATTAAAAAAGTCTTCACTACTTCACACTACTTTTCATTGAGGGCTCCTACCATTGGCAGTCTCATATATCCATCAGTAATTAACTTACCATCAGCTAGATCATACTTATTGTTGTTTATTTCAACTAAAGCATAAGACATACCTACTGTTTATTAAAATATTTTCTATTTGGTTACTTATTATTTCGTGATATATCCGAGTTATATCTATGGCAGCCACCAAAGGTTCATTTTGGTAAATATTTTCAAGGAAGGACAATCTTTCCGAGAGCACAAGCCCTCAAATCGATTTTTTTTAATTAAAATTTGTATCAATATAGTAGAAAAACAGTTTATGCAAAATAAACCTTATATTATTATGTTAAATATAAGAACTAAACGGATGGGAAATGAAATTAACTTAACAAAATAAAATAAACTAAACCATCTTAAAAAATACACTACACTACAAAAAAAAATTATATACTATTAGTTGTCATGGAGTTTAAAAATAAAGTAAATGATAAATAAATTAATATAAAGTGTGTAACAAATCGCTGCCAGAGGGAAGCGAACCCAGAAGGCTGCATTCCCACGCTATATGGCAACGCTGATTTGTTGCGCATATATTTTCCAGCCTTCTGATCACGGGTGGTATCAAAGAGTTTCTTACAAATTTCTTTGAAGAATCCCTTTGCTGATGGACCCCACGGACCTAAAGTTTCATCTCCAAACGGCACAAATATGTAACCCTTTCCTAGGATTTCATATTTGCGTCGTTTGAGATCTTCAGCTGTTGAAGCTGCGTTGCCAGCCACTGACTTAGTCACTGGAAGATGTGATGCCGCCAGAGTGTCAACGCATCTCGCATCACACATAAGCAGCCTTCCCACCTTCCACGGAATAAGCGACATTTCCCCCGGCCTCTTGCCTGATGGCAATGCTGCTGATGGCTTGGTGATCCAAGCCAATTTTTTTATTGAATTAATTTCAAATTGTATTCTACAATACACAACCAGACAGAGCTGTTTGCATCGCCTGATAAGTTACGAATTTTTTTAACCTAGGGTGTCTTGAAGGTGTAGCGACAAAGCCGCCTGTTGTTTTGCCAAGAAGAGAGAGTGAGTTTATAACATATGCAGTCCAGCTACTTATTCGTTAACGTTCAAAACTTATTCAGGTCTATTTTAAAAAACTAAACACTTAATCTATACGTTACTGGCTAACCAGATCGTTTATCAGCTGTTCTTTGTTGAACAAACATGTCTCTCGTTGAAGATGTATTGACAAGCTAATTTTGTAATAAGTTATCGATCGGGGTTAAAAATATTTGGTCCGTGAGTTCTACCGGCAATTACAATATATAAGATAGATAGATAGATGACATTTTATTGCTCCCAAAATAGACAAAAACAAAATGCATTATTAGGTATGTCGGCGAACCATCGCCAAGGATAATATATTGACAATGACACTTTAGCGGAGTGTTGCATATCTATGGTGGCAGGCGGCCACACTAATGACAGGGAGACGGGTAGAGATATGTTTTTGGGCGTTGTTGATCAAAATAGTACATTGGATATTGGATACGAAGTGGTGTGGTCGCAGGGGCATCGAGTGTGCAACAAATCGCTATTATCAAAGTGCATTGTGATTTAGAAAAGACGACTGTTATTTAAACAATACAAACACTATATTGGCAAAGATCACGAAAGATGTCAATTCTATGAATATACCCATATACATTATGTCATGCCATGATAACTTCTGATGAATAGGCTCGTCATGAGCTTATACGGCTCTGACGAGCTTATAGGTACAAAACTTCTTTTGTTTGTTTGTTTTTGATTTAGGTTGCCTGGAAGAGATCGCTTTGAGCGATAAGGCTGCCTATTGTATCGCTTAGAAAATATTGTAAATATGGTCTGTTTTTGTAATTGTATGTTTTGGTGTGCAATAAAGAGTTTTAATACATATATTCATGTTTAAATTGTTTTTATGATCGATAATATATATTTTTGTATGTATTAATTCAAAAAAATAGTTACAATATATATTTCATACATAATGTAAACTATTTACATAAATTATAAGCTTATATAAAATTAAAATTTACATTAAGTATAATGAAGAAATTTATAATTAATTTAATACAATAAATGAATATTTGAACCTATTTGTATTATATTCTGCCCCATAGTCCTTCAAGATTATAAGTAGATTACTGAGCCCAGATCACCGTCTTCTATATCGAGAGCTTCATAACAAATGGGCGTGCAGACAAAAGTGCAGTTTTACACAAGGGCCGAAATTGTGAATAAAACAAAACTACTTGATTGTATAAGGCTGTTCTTTTAGGCACACTTGCATGCTGGTAAGACTTTCTAAATTCTGACATGCATTGATTTTAATAAACAACAACAAAGTGGCATTTTTGGGTATACGCCCGTTTGTTATGAAGCCTCGATATGCATGGTGCCCAGAAGGCTGGCCAAGTTACCTCGCTGGATCGCGTTGCCCGAGGTAAGCACGAGCCCTCTGATCGCCCGAAGAGCTAATAAGTCATTTAATTAAATTGGCTGAATATCAGAATAGTAGGATCATTAAATAATATCTAACGTCAAAATATTATCGTGTCATAAAAATAGAGGATTAATTTAATGTTAGCGACATTTATCATTGGTTTGATGATTTATCATCATCATCATCATCCGAGCGTTAAATCCCGGTTGCGTTCGGAGCGATCACTTCGACGCCCAGGGTCCGCTTTCCTACTTTTTCTTCTCCACTTCGCGCGATCTTCGGCATCCCTTGTGTTGAGACCGTTGGTACGCATGTCATGCCTCACAACGTCAAGCCAGCATTTCTTGGGCCTACCCCTTCGACCGGGACCTGGCGGAGGCGGCATGGCTAGACATTTGTTCCCCACGTAACTAGCCGGTTTCCGTAAAACGTGGCCGTACCAGCGCAACCGACTCTCCTGCAGTTTGTCTGCTATGTCACGGACGTGAAGGCTGCCGCGGATGCGGGAGTTCCTGACACGATCCTTTCGCGTGACTCCACACATCCACTGAAGCATATTCATTTCCGTGACACGCAGCTCCTGCTTGTGTCGCTCAAGTACAGGCCACGCTTCACTGCCATATAAAAGAACAGGTCTAATAATGGATTTATAGACCTGTCCTTTTAGCTTAACCGGCATTTTGGGGTCGCAAATGACACCTGTCACCTCACGCCACTTGGCCCAAGCTGCTGATATTCGAGCCTTGACGTCATGGTCGATGTCCCCGGACGCGCTGAGTACAGATCCCAGGTACTTAAACTGGTCCGTGCGCTCAGCCGTGTCTTCGCCTATACGCACGGACGTGGGATCCGTAACGTTGCAAGCCAAGTACTCTGTCTTCGCCACACTTAGTTTTAGACCGCCGTTCTCAAGCGACTCCTTCCACGCATTCACACGTCGCACCAGGCGGGCCCTATCCGCATCTGCCAGCGCGATGTCGTCCGCATACATAAGCAACCATGGTGGTTTGATGATTTATCAGCTGTAAAAAATAAGAAACCTTAATTATATAAGTGCATTGCATTCTGCTTAATTCATGACGTTGCCTTTTTAATTAAACATGTTTCTTTGTACTGTTCTCCTTAGAAGAATATTTTGATGCAAAACGCACATAACTTTGCTATGAATTACAGTGCATGTATCTTTGGGCCGTATATCTTCCTATGGCTTAAAATTTGACACAAGTTTCATACTAATGTCCAAATTTAACTGCTCGTCTATCTATCCATATATAGAAAAAATGAATGATAATGTATGTACCTTCGCACATAACTTGAGGACGACTTTCTCGATTTTTATTAACACACTTTTTGTGTGTGTTTGGGCGGATATCCGGATGGTTTACATTCACGACTAGAACCGGTAGGTGGCGCTGGAATCGGGTTCTAGAATCTTCCAAATCTGCACCGATTTTGATGATTTTTTGGTATGTTTGAGTGGATCACAATTGGAACTGGTAGGAGGCACTAGAATCGGGGCCTATATTTTTATTTCTTTAGGGCAGGACAACGTCTGTCGGGACAGCTAGTAATATATAAAGCTCAAGAGTTTGCTTGTTTGATTGAACGCGCTTATCCAGGAACTACTGGTCTTATTTGGAAAATTCTTTCAGTGTTAGATAGCCCATTCGTCGCGGAAGGCTATAGGCTATATCATCACGCTACGACCAATAGGAGTGGAGCACCAATAAAGAATGTTTCATAATTGGCGAGTCTTGAAAACAAATTTCACGCGGACGACGTCGCGTGCACAGCTACTATTCTATATAAATAAAAATGAGAACGACTTTACTAATTTTGATGAAATTTTTGGGTTGGGTGCGTGGGAGCCATTGGAAGACTAACAGGTAGAGGCCCTTCTATAAATTTACTGTAAATGTGGCGTGACACTGACCGGCAATTATCAGAGGTTTCTTTATTTTATTGTATAAAATATTGAAATAAATAAATAAATACAAAAACTTATATGACAGCTACGTATAAGTGAAATTTTGCGCAAATATCCAGGCTAGATATTATTTTAATATTAAAATTATTTTAATATTACTTGTATGTCTTTCAAGACCACGGGCCATAAAAATGGCCCGGACTTTTGGAGGGTTTGCGTGGGGCCATGAGGAGACCATCACGAAGAATGCATCTTGACAAATTTAATGTAAATATATGGCTTGACACTGACCGGCGATTCTCACCATATAATAATGCACCCAAGGACAAGCCCCGGCCAGTCTAGGATTACTGTGGAAAATGAGAAGAGAAAGTACCGGGCTATTGGGGTGAACTGTTAGTGGTACTAGCTGTCTGGGAATATGGGGACTATGGCGTCTGCCCGTCGCAATGTTCAGGGAACATGGAAAAATGGACAGACTGTGATTTGCCACTCCCTTCATGGGCCCCAAAAAATGCCATAGAAGACAAGGGCAACATGGATGTGAGTGGCTAAGTTGAGAGTTGGGCTACAGGTTCACCGAAACTGCTTCTGGCGTGATGCCATTTATCACTTCCACCCCTACAGCCTGAGTCTTAGCTCTAGCGATCTCCACTCCGTACCGGCTTGCTAAGGTAAGCACAGTGGCGGCGGTCTTGCCTTGGCCCCCAGAGTCAGGTACAAGGTGTCGCTACTCACCTAAGGCTTCGCCACAAACCCCCCCTGCGGATTAATTATTAATACTGTTACATGCCGACAAAGGTGAATGCACACCTGCCTGTCAAAAAGCACAGTTTATTACCTTTCCCGCATTTGGACTTCTTTTGTTTACTTTGTGTTTACAATTTGTAATAATAAAAAAACATTCTATTGTTATTTTACTTGTTTTATGGCAGTCACTAGGCAGGTGTGTCGAACTGATTTTAAGAAATCCGATCTATGTGGGCTTGCAGCCATATTGTATCGGTGCAGCAATGGCCCAATGAAGAGATCGGCAGTCTAGTGAGAACCAAGATCAAAGCAAGACGTGTACATTCGATGAGCTTTATAGTGAGGACTTTGCGCGTGTTATTGAATCGTGCAGTTTGTACTGGTGTTTAATACGTTTGTAGAATTCCAATAAATTTTATAGTAATTCCAACGGCATTTTAATTCGAGTCGTGAAGTTCGTAACATCATCAACATATAACATGTGATAGCGTTGCTGCAATACGGTCAAACAGCAACAGTGTAAAAATAAACGAAGAATGATAAAGAAAGTATTAATCTAATATTAACCGGATCAAACATTTATTTCAATCGTGTAGCTGTTGCTATGTTATAAAAACGCTCGGGATTTTGGCCAAACTATTTCCAACATAATAAAACAAACAATTGAAAGACGAAATTTCATTTTCAGATCATTTGCGTTCAGTGAGTACTTAGATATTTTTTTCATAAACCCCTTAACAATGGTGTAGTGTAGTGGGGGCGGAAGGGGTGGCAAAATCTCACAATAAATAATATAAATTCACGAACCATTTCATGTATATTTTTTTAAATTGCAGGAGTTCAGCAGACAAGCATACGGCCCACTTGATGGAACGCAGTTACCATCGCCTATGAACATTTACAACTTCCAAAGGTGCTAAAAATGCGCTGCTGCTCTCTTAAGGGAGACTGGGACCTGGTCCCAAATCCTGGAACACAATTCAAGGTAGTTATGGCGACAAACTTTGGATCAGGGTTCAGAGCCATTCAGTCGGGCAAATGCCCCACCACCTGGCAAAAATACCACGTGGCTTTTTATCGCAACTAAAAATACGGACCGATTGAAAAGGACACGGAATTTTTCATTACTTATTCTGTAATAAATTAGGGGAATCCGTATAATCTAATACGTTTTTTGTTTTATATCTACTTATGGTCTATTGCAAGATAGATATAAAAATGAGATTAAAGAAATATATGCTCCACTGTACAACAAATTCGCAAAGACTAAGACAACCCATACCGAAAATGACACTAAGACACTAATACAAGAAAGAAAAAATCTTTTAAAACTTGGAAAAGACAAAGAAAATTTAAGGGCCATATCAGAATTAAGTAAAAAAATAAGTAACAGTATCGAAATAGACAGAATCAAGAAAAGAATGAATGTACTTAATTACCATATAAACAAGACAGGAGGAGTTAAAAAAGCTTTGAAAGAACTAATAGAGGCGAAAAAATGGATTCCAAACATTAAAAATAAAGCAGGGAAAACAGCAAACGACAAGAAACATCGTAGTCGCTGAGTCCCGGGCGGCTTCGATCCGCTCTATTATGAGCCTGGTGGTAGCTTCCACCTCTTCTGGAGCGGAGAGCCTGCCCAGGGGAATATTTTCCAATTGATTGGCGTATGCTGCCCAGTCAGTCCTCGCGCTCAACGTCCTCCGCGGCACGGCAAGAGCCGCGAGGGCGAGCGACACGAGGACTGGGAGGTGCTGCGAATCCAAGTCCAGCACCTCTATGTTGACCGGGCAGCTGATGTTCTGGTGGACTACGATGTCCAGTACGTCCGCACTATAACGAGGGTTTGACGGAATGTGGGTCGGCGAATCCGGCTCGAGCACTGTGAGACCGCTGGCTTAGGCGAGCTCCAGCAGTCTGGTGCCGGCCGGTTTGATGACTCTTGACCTCCATACGTGGTGCTTGGCGTTGATATCGGCCGCCAGCACGGTGGGGGTGATCCCGTCAAAGATGTTGTTGAGGTTGGTGCGGACGAGTCGGGGGCTCGGCGGTCGGTAGCCAGCGAAGATCTTCACCTCCCTCCCGGCCGCCTTTACTAGCACCCCGATGGTGCGGAGCTCTTTAAAATCCAGTAGTGGATCCTCGTCGTGCACGATGTCTCTCATCACCAGGACAGCCGTACCCCTATACGGCTGGCCCCGGGGAGAAACCTCGTCACGCATGTACACGACGAAGTTCGGAATCCGGAAGTTGGTGTCTGGACGAAACTTGGTCTCGCCCAGGAGGATGATGGGTACATCCTGCGACTGGGCGAGGAGGCATAGTTGTTGGGCTTTTTCCTTCACCCCTCCTGGGTTCTAATAGAGGAGACGTAACCGGCCCGCAGATGCACTATCCATTATGGATGTTTTCGATGCGAGCCAGGTTACGCATCGCAGCTAGCTTCAGATCTCCCCCAGCTGCGATGGTAGAGATCAGGTCCATCAGGGCCCCACAGAATACCTCCATGCGGTCCACTCGCTGGAGGATTATCTGTAATGGGTCCCTGGCGCTGGTCTCCGCTACGTTGGATCGATGAGCTGGTGCAGGAGGGGCGGGTGTGCGCCTGGTCCTGCTCCGTGGTTCTCTCTGTGGAAGTGGCTGACTGCCCTGTGTTGTGCCGATTTGGGCCTCATTCTGCGGCTCCACTGATACAGGATCACCGTGCTTACTAAGGTACTATCGAATTGCAGATGCTTAGCAGCTAACAGAGCGAGCTACATATTCGCTGTAAGCGGGGCGTGGGATACGGGATTTACTGGAGAGAGGTCAGGGGGGTGATGCTGTCCGCAACATATATCATGTAATCACTCAGAACACTCCCCATTGTACAAATGGTAGAACGCGCTTAGAAGGTACATATGTACGTATAAACGCCATTAGAAACGTGCAGATCGTAAAAAGTCAGTCATTAACCCTCGTAAAATGATCAAAATAATGTTCCAAATTAATGAGAGTACACGCATTTTTATTTATGTCTTATTGAATTCCACGAATTGGTAGTTTATTGAATTTTCATTTAGATTTATTTGTAGAAACGTTCGAAACTAACGTAAGCTTTAAATTATTGATAAATGTTTTGATTAATGTGCTCATTACGGATATGTTTATTGGGCTTATTTAAATATGTGTTTAACTACATTTTCCTATTAGTAAGTAATTTACCTCGACTCGGTTATATATTCCAGACCTTGTTAAAGTAAAATTTCTTTAGAATAGTTTTGATTTGAAACTCGATAAAACGCAACAGCGACAATAAATAGGCCGTCGGAAGTCCCACAGACTCCTCCGGAGAGGTTTCTCTCAGTACCAGAGGGTATCATCATTATCAGCCAAATTCGGTCCACTGCTGGACGTAGGCCTCCCCAAGTACGTGCCACATATCCCGGTCTCCTGTCTTCCTCATCCAGCCCCTGCCGGTGATCTTGCGCAGATCGTCAGTCCACCGGGCTGGCGGACGTCCTACGCTACGTTGGCCCAGACGCGGTCTCCACTCTAGGACTCGTTTGCTCCATCAGCCGTCGGTCCTGCGACAGAAATTACCGGCCCACTGCCAGAGGGATAGTAAATAGAAGTACAACGAAAAGAAGATCGAAATTATGGGCTCCAGAAAATTCTTCCGGGTATACAAGCAGCGTAAGGCCCGCCTACCGGGTAGTTGAGTTTAGTCCAAGACACCGAAGCCACAAGTGCGATGCGAAAAAGTTAGAAGAGAAGTTTAATAACAGACAGTGACGAGTATAGTGGTGAATTTAGTGCGAGGTTTAGTTGACAGTTTAGTGAAAGGAGAGTTTAGCCACAATTAAAAGGAGGTCCAGAAGCGAGCTACGCACGGTAAATTTGCAGGTGAACTCCGCAGTAGCAGGAGGTGGTCTACGCAATATCTGCGACAGTATCTTATCGTCGGGACAGTGCGTCGTTTGTTGTGCATGTAGGGGCAGCCCTAAGGAGAAGAGTCACGTACTGCTGTGAAAGTCAATAAAAGTGTTTAATTAAAAAAACTGGCGTTTCCTTCCAATCCTAAGTGCAGCCCCATTCGCACATAGCATTATTTAATATGATCTTGAAACAAAATTATGATCAAACACTATGTAAACAGGACTGGCGATTTAAGCGCATACGTCTCCGAGTGAGTCACGTTTATTTTGCTCCAGTGTTGCTATTAATAATCATAAGTATTTGGAGTGCTCCATGGATGCCGCTTATGGGCCTTTAGAGTTCCGCTGGCGTGGATACATCGTAAAAGTAATGCTATGTAATTCTGTAACATTAATTAATAACAGTCCAAAAACGTCCCTCGGCTAGGTTCAAGCCTGTCAGTTGTAAGGAGTGGACAGTATACCCACCACATTGTATAAGATGGTTTGGCGGGTTCGATACTAAAGTATAATACGACTTGTTTTAGTGGAAGCCAGGATTGGAGTGACAATTCATTTGGTTAATTTTTAAATGTGACATCATAATTATACTTTTCTATATATCACATATTTACATAGCCATTACTATTTTGATACCAAACTACAACAGATAGTATCCCCAAGAGTTAACGTGAGACCTGAGCGGAATGCGCGCTCGCCTCCCGATCCCCGCCTTCTTACCGCTCTCGCGATCGACACGTCAGTACCTCGCGCTTACGTCATCCGAGCGAAGTCTCATGTTAACTCCTGCAGGTTGTACATAGGTTATCTCGATATGCAGCTTACTTCACATTTGGCACGTTGTAATTATAACATGCCTAAGTGGTTGCCCGGCGCGCGTTAAGATGTCTTCACAGTGACCATCGGAATAAGGTCAATCCATAACCGAAAGCAAAGTCCACCGTCGATTGATGCTAAGCATCGCATACTGCTTGTGTCTGACCACGGCCTTAGTGAACTTATTCGTAGCAATACATCAAACCATGGCACGATTTGATCTATAGGTAAATAAATGACACGGTGCAACTCTGTTCGCTGGAGTGGGCTGGCTCGACGCCAAACAGTCTCCAGCGCCTTCATTAAGTACTTCAGATAATTGTTTCAAGAAAGCACTTGCGTTTGCACTAGAACTTCCCAACAAATTATTATGAGGAAGATCCTTGTCCATCCAAACGTTTCTTGTACAAGATTGTTTTAAGCAATGAGGCCTCCCTTCTAATTTTAAGACATGAAAATGTGTTTTTAAGTTGGTGCACAATATATATGTCGGAGGGAAGCTATAAATCGGGTAATTGTTTTTATTTGGATTTATAAAGCACAGTATTATTCGTTTACATTTTAACTACTGTTAAAATTCTTAATTCAATATTATTTGATTTGTCAAATGTTTCTATAACTTGAAGATCGTTCTAAATAATAAACGACCAATGAGAGCAGAGCGTGTCTTGAGCGAGGTCAAGACGCCCTCTATACTTTAGTAGTATCTACTTCGGTAGACGGAGGAGTTTTTGTGGCACATTTGAGTGATGGTAACGGGTTGAGTTGGACGTTGAGAATTTTAAAGAAAGTATTGAAGTTGGAAGTATGAGCGGTGCCCTGAACCCGCTGCTCGGTCTAAACTATGTCAAAATGTTAATTGAATCTAAATTAAAAATGTATAAACCGTGGCCATTGTGTTTTATGCTCGCATCTTACCCTGATGACGCCCACTAAACCTGTAATAACTAACGAAGATGTCATGAGAACGAGGCCTTCTCCGACATATACAATAACGTATTTGCCAATAAATACACCTTTTAGCATAGCAGACTATAGGCAAAATTCATTTCCAGTTTGTGCAAGCAACTATTTAAATAATAAAAGTGTAAAAAGTATGTACAATAGACAACATTTTACAACTAAACAACTGCGGCCTATTGCTTGACAATAACAACACATTATTATTCGTATTTTCGGTAATAAAATCAGTGTCATTACTGCGCTCGTTGAGTTTGGTATTCCTTGCATTTTACTCTTCCCTCTTAAACTAAAACTGTATACACAATACAGTATTTTGGTCCTTCGAGCTGGATAGTAGAATAATGTTGACCCATTTGGGATCAGTATTTCGGAAGCCCTACGGTGTTTAAACCATATTTTTTTTCGTGAATAGTTTTATAATGTTCTGTAGTCATGTCTGCGTGTTATATAATCAAGATTTTATTTGCCAAAACCTGTTATTGACTTTTACTAAATAAATAAGAGCTAATCATTAATAATAATAATTAAGCTGGTCGGCAATGACCGTCTTTTTAATGCTCAACTTCAGAGTCTAGAGCATAGACGCAAAGTTCCTTAGAATTGCAAGAGCTGTTTCCTCCATCCCCATTTTACCATCCGCACTGGTTTGCGCCACAATGTAAAGATATAACAGGTACATTAATAATACGAGTATGTACTGTCATGTCAAAAAACATGTAGAAAAAAGCACTTAATTGCTTTTTAAATTGGCTTGGCTTAGTCAAACGACCGAACTTTGATCACTGGGCGGCCACTAGTATATTTAAAGAAATAAAAGCAAAAATCAAAGCGTTTCCTTGAGATGTGCTTTTCTTGGCGAATGATTCAACTGAATGTTGACATTGCGGCCATCGTAGACCCACTTTGAAATCAACGAATTGAAATACTTAAGACTGAAATTATCTACCAAAATAGACTAATGAAATTGGTAGAGATTTTAGAAATAGTTTCACTTTTTAACCGACATCAAAAAGGCGGATGTTCTCTTCGACTGCATGCTATGTGGCATGTTGTCTTAAGAGGAGAAAAATGAACCCATAGCCAGGTGGTAGGGTATTTGCCTGTCTGGATGGCTGCCATTTCTGGTCTAGAATATAGCGCCATAACAACCTAGAGTGTTTTCCGGCATTACTGTCCAGATTTCAGTCTCTTTTAAGAGAGCAGCAGCGCATTTGTAGCAACTTTACTGTTGCAAATGTCCATAGGCGATGGTAACCGCTTCCCATCAAGTGGCCTGTCTGCTGAACTTCTGCAATTTGCAATTTCGTTAGAGAAAAACCTTTTCTCTAACGAAATTAAAAGCTTGCGATACGATACACCTGGCTCGCACCTAGGGCAACGCATCAGCATTGCCATCCAGCATGAAATTGCACCCAGCATTTTGGGCATATTCTGCGCCGACAGCGACCTGGAGTATATTTTTTACTTATAGATTATTATATTGTAAGTATAGTTATGGCACTTGCTTTGTCCATTTTTCCGTGTTGATTCTGTGAACGTGTCCTGCCCATTTCCATTTGAGACTTGTTACCTTTTTTTTACTACATCACATAATGGATAATTAGAGACGCAAAGAGGAATAGAGGGAGACAAAATAAAAAATGGGAAGATATATTCAAGGCAATGCGGCCCACATTGGACAAGACTGGCAAGAAAAAGGGATGTATGGAAAAATTGGGGGAGACCTACGCCGCTGAGGCGACTTCCGTAGATAAATAATAATGAATTAAATTTTTAGAAAAAGGAAATAGATTTTGTTAGTCTACATTATTTAATATTATAAAGAGCTAAAGTTTGTGACGTTGTAGGGGGTAATCTCTGGATCTACTAAACCGATTTTGAAAATTCTTTCACCAGTAGAGAGCTACATTATTCTTGAGTGACAAAAGGTATATTTGATTGTGATTAGTATATTTAATAATTATTTTTTATTTATTTTTCTGATGCCCAGCGAATTGGGCATGGGTCAGCTAGTTTGATATATTAAAAAAAAATAATGAAGCAATTAATTTATGAAAATAATTATGTTTGTAATATGACGGTAGAATAAAGGCTTGCTTATTTTATTTAGTAATATTTGTAGTTTAATTTTAGTGTAGTTGTTTACATCAATTTATTTAGAACTTAGTTTTTTTTATAAGGTATTTAGAAAAAAATACCCTATTAATATTACCATCTAATCTAAGATGATTAATAAGTAATTTAAATATAACCTAAATTAACTAAAAGTTTCTACTTAGTAGATACTTATGATTGATTATGAAACCTGAAACGCTTTATCGATGATTTATTGATAGTTCTCTCCTGTATTTTTATTCAAATAAAACTTAGCTTCCCCTGATTACTTGTCGATTGAATCGATCTGGAATTTCTTAGTTAATAAAACATAAATTCACAAAGAGAGTTAAATTTTTATTTGTTTAAACAACACAAGAGCATTGTTATCTTATGCTGCGGTTTAAATCTAGTTTAGACTTTGATTAGCTGTTAATAATTTGATTAATATCATTGGAAGGAATGTCTTAACTCTGGGGCTCCCTAAGTGTGCGCCGTAGAGAGCCAAGCATGTTTACCATTCTCCGGAACATAACTTAGGCATTCGCGTTTACAAAATATGTGAAGATCACCAAGCTTACAAGTCATATTGTCTAAGTTGCATTTTATTTTCTGTTTCTTAAGTAATTAACGTTTTCTTGTATCATACATACATAACTTCACGCCAGGTCCCTTGCGGGGTAGGCACGAACAACGGAAACCAATACATGTTTATTCTTACACACCTCACTTCTTCTTTCTTGTATCTTATACTAATATATAAAGCTGAAGAGTTTATTTGTTTGATTGAACGTGCTTATCTCAGGAACTACTGGTCCGATTTGAAAAATTATTTTAGTGTTATATAGCCCATTTATCGAGGAAGGCTATAGGCTATATATCATCACGCTAAGACCAATAGGAGCGGAACACCAGTGAAGAATGTTTCATAATCGCGGTCTCGCGTATCCACGAGACCCAACGAGCTAGGTGGGGGAATCGCTTCCACCGTTGCAATTCCAGCTCCTGGAGAGTCCAGGTCCAAATGTCGAATTCGGATCAGGGCCTAATTCAATGCCGACTAGTTAGTATACAGTAACTCACGACGGTTGCCCGAATAGATATCTCTTAGTACATTTCATGCGTTACCATTAGGCATAAAGTAAAAACTTTATTCCGCGCCTGTTGCCAAGAATTCACGATTATTATACGTTTATTTTAGTTAGTGGAAAACAATCGAAACCCCAGTTGATTTTATTGCCACGTACCGTCACAGTGACCACATTTACTGGTACTGTGATGTAATACTATTGTTACGAGTCGCGGGACTCGAATTGAAATGCCGTTGGAATTATTACAGAATTAATTAGAACTATACAAACACGTATAACACAGGTACAAATATGAATGTACACAACCAGTCCAAACGTAATGCTCGATTAAATCAAACGCACAAAGTCCGTCACTAACGTCTTGCTTCGCTTGTGGCTTTCTCTAGACTGCCTCACCTCTCCGTTAGGGCGTTGATTTATACTGTACAAATTCAATATGTCTGCTCGACCGCGTGGACGGATTTTCCAAGAATCACACCTGGCTAATGACTACCATAAAGATTGCAAAACACAATGGGCTGTTTTCCAATCACAATTTTTAAACACGAAGTAAACAAAAGAAGACGGTCATAATTTCAGAGTTTCAATGTTATTAGCTCAAACGCCGTCGGGTAATAAATGTGCTCTGTTTACAGATATGCAGGTGGCCCAAATCGTAGCACTATGATGAAGGATGAAGTGATGTAATTGACACTCATAAACTCATTAACCATTCCACGTTAACTTTAGTTTGGGAGTTCGGGACTCAATCTCCAGGGGCGTGCGTACCCGGAGGTACATGATCGACCTAACTTTGCATACCATGCCTAATTTGCATGTAAAAAAACTACTTAGAAAAAATCTTAACAATATAAATAAATTGTTTTTGTCTTTTTCTTCTTTTGTCTTGTTTTTGTTTATAAATACAAGGTTTTGAAATCCTGAATATTATATAGCAGCAGAGTGCTAGCCAAGACAAGTAAAACGAACCACCCAAACACGACGGGTCTATCTTGTTTAGTACAAGAGTTCCTATGGCTACCTTCCGACTCCATCATCAGATCAGTTCCACGGTACCATATTATTGCATTGTCACGCGATACGCATATGCGTGCAAAATTTCAACTCAATCGGAAACCGGGAAGTTCGTCTTTAACTTGCAAGATTCCACCCAAACTTACATAGCAAATTAAATAAAAGCTTGTAAAAATATGCAACAATATTGTTCACAAATACGTCTCATGCAGCTTTTAACATGCATCTTGCCTTCAGAACTTATTATTTTTAGATTAATTAGTATTGAAGCTCTAAAATAACTTATTACAAAATCCTAGTAAAACATTGTTCTAGACTAGTTACGCCCTCGGTTTCACCCGCTTGGTGATGGAAAATCGATATCTTTTGGATACTTCACACTATGCCTTTATAAATTATAGCCTGTGTTATTCTGACGTGTAAGCTATATTATTATAAAGTTTCATCAAAATCCATTTAGTAGTTTTTGCGTGAAAGAGTAACAAACATACATTTATCCATACGTCCATACATTGTTATAAGCTTTCGCGTTTATAATATTTATAGAGATATAGAGATTACAAAATATATTGCCCTCTTTCTTGGGGCTTGGTACAGCATATCAAGAGTCTCACACATTCCACAGTATAAACCCTTCCCTCCAGGCTCGAGGATAGTGTCCTAAGAAATGACATGCCCTCTGCCTTATCAGAGAAAAAAGAGGGAGAGGGGCCTTGGGCTATCGGAAACCTTGCTCGTACGAAGGTACGAAATTCCTTTATCTCAAAGATATCCGTGCAGGAACGGAGAAAGAATACAATTTCCTACGGCTGGGTAGCCTGTCAGAAGAGGCGACAAAAAAAACCCACCGTCAGATGGTAGAGCTTTTGCCGGACTGGATGGTTACCAACCCTGGCCTAGAGTATGCCGCCATAACAACATTGAGTTGTGTTCCGGCATTAGTGTCCAGATTTCAGTCTTCCTTAAGAGAGCGCATTTGTAGCAACTTTACTGTTGCAAATGTCTATAGGCGATGGTAGCCGCTTTCCATCAAGTGGCCTGTCTGCTGATCTCCTGCAATATAAATAAAAAAGATAAACATATTCTGATATTCTCTGAGAGCGTGGTATCATACCGGTCTCAAAATCGCTCCTGCACGTCAAAATAGTTCCAGAGTCAAATAACAAATTCCGCCTTTGTCATCTCTAGCCTAGACAAAACTTTGTGCTTGAACTGGCAAGCACTTACCCATTTTTTAATCATAAAAATATAACAAGGCCGTCTTTCATGTGAAGTAAAGCAACAATCTCTATGACAGACGGAGACAGTTCTGTAGACGGACAGAGATAAATTGCTGAGATAATTATTCGTTTCATAATACTTTAGTTTTGATGTAAGGAAGTGTAGCGCCATCTGAATGACTAGGATAAGGATCTGTGACACATCAAAAACGGTAGACCAGTGTACTCACACCTGAAGAAGAATAATATATAACCATATAGTAAAAACATAAATCTACGAAGCTCCCAAAATGACTAGGCGCTATAAGTATTTGTATGTTATAGTACAGTTCAACATGATGCCCCAACTTGCTGAATTAAGAACTCCTTCTTCGATATGAATTCTGAAAGGTTGCATCTGAATGTTAATGCAGCTCTGACATAACCAAACTATACGAAAATCCAATGGTAGCACCTTTAACGCTGCAAATGTCCATAGGCGGCGATAACCACATTCCACAGCTGTTCTGTTTGCGTGCTCCAACAAAAAAAACCCAGGCTGAAGTGCAGAGATACACCAAGTACAAGTGCGATCTACACTCGCCTGTTAACGACAATGGTAGGAACAAACGAACCCGCTTCTAAATCGGTCCAGTGCCCTGACGGCTATTTCAGCTGTACTATTTATAACACGACAAAGATCGCGACGCCCGATGTGGGTCGACATTCCTACTGCTTTTTTCTATGAGCGTTATTCCATACCGTGAACACAACACGTGTTTGCATAATCACCTGACTTCTCTTTTATGGGAAATGGATCTTCTTATTTAAAGATCTCTCTTCATTTCTTCACCTTGTCCCAATCATATAGTGTGACCAGAATAGGAGAATCTGAAAAGAAAAACAGACACTGTATTGCAGGGAAAGTTGGTTGTGGCAGCAGAAGCATGAAACTAGAGTGAACGCAGTTGAAATGAGATCCTTGAGAAGTATATGTGAGGTTGAATGACGAAAGCTAGAATGCGGGTACAAATCCTGGTCACTCCTTCAGGCAACCCTGTATCACTTAGGCAGTTTTCTGAACTAATATAAGTATATATTGTTACAATACCACGTGCTAACGTTGAACATCGAGATAATCGATGTGTCAATCCTGCCAAGCTGCCTTGAACAAGCGTGGCGGGAATACTGTCCGTTCCCCTATAATGGAAGGTTCAACTCCATCAGTGAGACGTTTATGGGCTGATATTATTATAGGTTGAATGAGATATGAAACAGAGTGATAAGGTATTGAAAGAAGATGTAATAACAAAAATGAAAAAAGGTGATATGTAGTGTGTAGAGATAACATAGCTAATGATAGACTTGGTGCCGATAGATCGCGAAGTACACACTACGATCAAATAGACGGAGTGTTAAAGTAAAGACAAGTAAGTAAAAAGCATCTTAAATAGACATGCATGCATAAGGAGTTTAATTAAAGTAGATTAAGCGAAATTTGTTTGTCAGAATCGTCGCAAGTGGAGATCCTCAGTCTCTGCCTGCCTCCATAGGAAAAAGGCATGATAATATGTTATAACGTAAGAAAGATGTATTGTGCCCACCCCAAATGATTGGGAGAAGGTGAAAGAAAAGTCGAAGTGACAGCAGCAATTCAAGATTAAGACGGCTTCCAAAGTTATCTTTTACCGGGTGATTATCACTATAAATACGCTTTAGAATTAGTCTCAGTTACTTTGTTATCAGGCGCTTGGATCGCGAATGATCTGTCCAGTTGATTAATGCTAGTTGGCAGTATTCTTATAACTGGCAATTAAACTAACATTAGAGAAGCATAAACATTTTGCAATAACCCTCTCATTTCCCTCGATATCTCAACCACTAAAATAAATTTAAGACGCAATAGATACTGGTTCCTATAACGATTTACAGCCAGTTCCTGTACTCCACTAATCATTCGTTTATCTTACTATTGATTTATATAACAAGGGGCCTCACCAGATTCGGAGGTACTCTGGTATTTTTAATAGGTAGTCTGATGGTAAGCATCACACTACTTCAGCTGAAGGGAATGTGCGGTCGCGATGCGATGGTTGGGAGAAGGCAAAGGGACGGAAAGAAAAACTCTACCTAGCCACCAGTCTGCCACCACGCCCCCCGGGGTTTCACACTCTCACTAGGATTCTGGGGTTTTATCTTCAAATTAAATCTTGGTTTATTTCCTTTATTTTGCTCCAACAAATTAAATATATGTCACCTAATTTATAGCGGCGACAGCAGTGACATTTCTCTTCTTAAGCGCATTCTTCATTTAAAGTTTTGTTTTATTCTTGATGGCGAGGATGGGGAGGAAGAATTTACAAGGAGTTGTTCCTCGGCGCAACCAGAATGTGTATGCAAAATCTGCTCCAAATACGCATTCCCCAGCAGTATACTCGATTATTATTTAGTAGGTAATCTGGGCTCGTTATCTGTTCTAAAGTCGCACATACCCACTGAGTGCTCCCTTACCTAAGTGGAGACGCATAACTGCATTTTTACAAGCCAAAAAGGTTGGCCACATCGACTAGACTATTGACTCAGAATCTAAGCTTTTGTTTTTTATTGCTGAAACCCATTAGAAAGACTGACGATGCACCTTGTTGAAATCGTCGACTATGGACATTTACAACGACAAAGATGCTGTCGCTGGAAGAACACCAGGGGGTTTCAGCAGTCGCCGCAAGTCCTTGCTGTTAGTTCCACGGCCGTAGAGTACGCATTAAGTATTCCCATCTTAACAAACTAAGCATGCAATTCGTTTGTCTTACTACTTTGAAAACCTTTAGCTCAATAACCGATTCTACCGCTGATCCAGTTAACTGACCTGTCAAACATGACTCAGAGGCTGGCCAACGTCATATATCCAAGCAGGTTCCCTGCCAAATCTATTCTTAATAACTGGTGAATTATATTTCAAAGCAAATTGTACTCTGTTCATATAGAAATAAAACGGTTAAATCCTTAGTCACCTCACGATATAGTTTATACGATTTAATCAAGAAAATTGATCTCCAAAATTAAGTATATAAAGTTCAAAGTTCTTTGAATTAGTATTCAATGATATTGCTGAAAGATTTTGTATTTTATGTGGAAAATGTTAAGGATGAAATTTATTTGGTAGTGTTATGAATTGAAGTTTTAATCGAGTCCTGTATCGCCGAACGTCACTTTGCAAGCGTATAGAATAATTGTGTCTGGAATCTTCTTGATACCTGTTCGTATTCAAGGTTGGATACTTGAGCATTTATACGATCATATCTAAAAAAAATATTACATGAGTTAAGCAACACACAGACGGCCCGCCTGGTGGAAAGCTGTTACAATTGCCTATGAAAATTTGCAACACCAAAGGTGCTACCAATTTCCTGCCACTCATAAATGGAAGACTGAAACGTGGGTACTAATAATGGAACACAAGATTGTTATGGCAGCATGCTTTAGACCAAGGGTAATAATAATAATCGGCAGACAAACACACACATTGTATATCCCCAAATTAAGCAAGTTACGCTTGTGTTATGGGTAATATACAACGGACCACTCTGGGGCCGATCCCAGACACCCAGACCATGGTAAATAACGGAGAAAATACGTTTCCGAAATTTACTATACCGGGAATCGACCCCGGAGCCTCTGGGTTGCAGTGAGGTAGGCCGGCAAAGGCTTAGCCCGCTCAACCACAGAGGCCGTCACAGGGGTGGTAGCAATATAGACAAATAGCCTGCCACCTGACTGTAGATTGTTTTTTCGCCTTAGAACAGACTGCAGAAAATTGTGTTCTTTCTGCGTTCCCGCACAGATGTATGTCACTGACTGCTCCTAAATCAGTACACCAATTTTGATGTTTTTTTTTGGGTATGTTTGAGTGGGTGTCAGGATGGTTTAGATTGACAATTGGACCAGATAGTGTTACAATCGGGTTCCTGAATTTTTTGTGTGTTAGATCGGATAGAATTAAAAAATGATCATTACATATTCTTTAAGGGCAGGACAACGTCTGCCCGGCGCGCTAATGAGACCTAAAAGTAATAAATTGTTTTTTTTTTATCACGTAGGTATAGGTTCGCGTTTGACCATTACCTCGCTCGATTTGAGCGGAGATATGGTCTAAGATCGAGCACGCTTACCTAGAAGGTACCTATTCACACAAGACTTGAAGACACCCAGGTTGTAGGTTTCGGGAAAAACAGACCCCGGCAGTGTATTCCACTCCTTTGCGGTGCGTATAATGAAGGTGGACTCAGGTGGTGATATATATAGAAGCATATGTTTATGTTTCAAATGAAGGAACTGAATTAAATCTACACAGAACTGAAAACCACAAAAAATGTTTATTCAAAACTATTTCGGCTTTCACTGAAATAGCTCGACGAATCGAATTTGACCTATTCTACAAACATGTATTTAAATATATATCTATACTAGCTACCCTGACAGACGATGTCCTGCTAGGAAAAATAAAAATGCTAGTCCCAATTGTGGATTAAAGCCACCGATATCCATTTATTATGAAGCCCTCGATATATAATATCATTACAATTGGGCCACCTGCATATTTGTAACAAAGCACATTTATTACCCGCCGTCGGTGTTAGAGATAATAATGTTACGACCGACAAAGACCAATTCACACCAGCATTTTAGAACCTTTTCGGCATTTGGATTTCTTTTTTTTACTTTGTGTTTAAAATTTGTTATTGGAAAAACAGTGTATTGTGTATTGTAATTCTTTATGGTAGGATTAGCTAGGTGTGATTCTTGGAAATTATTATTATGCGGTCGAGTATTGTGTCGAGACATATTGTATAGCTTAGTATAAAGAAATGCCCGGACGGAGGGGTGAGACAGTCTAGCGATAGGCACAAACGAGACAAGACGTGTGTACATTGTTGTGTTATTAAATCGTGCATCACGTTTGTACTGGTTGCGTACAGTTATATTCGTACCTATGTTATACGTGTTTGTATAGTTCTAATAAATTCTATAGTAATTCGTAACTCGTAACAATATATACAAAACACTTATAGTCTACGACCTACGTGATGTACGCATCAGTATTCTAATAAATATTATATTTGCACGTCTATGAAATTGGAAATTTTTGATGATGTAGACAAATGCCCAATCTTATCGGCAGCTCCAACACCGATATCATCTGTCTATACTTACATAGCATCACGTTCATATATTGACCATAGTCTGACTGTGCTAAATTATACATCAACAAATTGTTGTATGAAACGTGACGCAACATATTACATGTGTAACAGCGCCCTTGTAAAGGTCGGAACTAGACTTACATCAAATCAATAGCTGGCTCAAAACTTATTTAAATCCAGATATTTGTTGGTTATATTTAGATCGTAGAGTCTGAAACATCGTTATTACACTACCCACTGACACGTGTCTTCGATTATTTAAATAATATATCTTGTCCATAATATTATAAACACTTGTAGTTTTGTATGTTTGTAACGAAAAAACTCAAAAACTACTGGACCGATTTCAAAAATTCTTTCACCATTCGAATGTTTTTTAAGGCGGGGGAAATGCATTTCGCACACTACCGGGTCCTTTACTAGGGACTACACCAAAGCGACGAGAGGTGTCAACCACGCATGGAGCATTAGAATCTAATCGCCGGCTAGTGTGGAGACTCGAAAACCTACTCAATATTCCAATAAAACCACCCTCCTCCCATGTGCCCCGCGCTTATGGCAGGAAGAGCGTGAGACTTAGAACGTAGTTACGCCCACGCTGATCCTAGCGCATCAGTGCTTGAGAATGCCCGGGAAAGGCAAACTCACTTCGTCAACAGGAGTGAAGACTCCTCTACTCCCTAGATGCAACAGTATTTCAAGGAGGGTCATGCGCCTCCGGGACCCCGACTGACGTCGGTACCTGTGAGGCGCGTGCACACTTATACCTCTCTTCCTATCTCGTTCTGCGGCCTCATTTTGAGACATTTCACCATTCGAATGCAACATTATCTCTGATTAATATAGGCTATATGGAGAAACGCTTAACCGAATCCAGCTTGTTCACGTGGTTTTCGTCAAGACTTTTAGTCCGTCCATTTAGAATGATTTTTATAGATAACAACTTGTAAATATTTGTCATTCCGCTTATAATTATTCAAGTCCTCTCTGCAACCTTTTTTTATGTAGTATATATGTTGTAGATGGTAAAAGGGAGCCCTCTTAAAATTTCATATAATATAAACCATTAATCTGAACAAAATACTTGACGCTGGAAATTTTGATAAAATTTTATGTGTGTTTGAGTGGGTCCCGGGGTGGTTTATATTATATTATAAATATATATATATATACATAAAAAAGGGTGACAGAGGGGACTTGAATAATTATAAGCCGAATGACAAATATTTACAAGTTGTTATCTATAAAAATCATTCTAAATGGACTGACTAAAAGTCTTGACGAAAACCACGTGAACAAGCTGGATTCGGTTAAGCGTTTCTCCATATAGCCTATATTAATCAGAGATAATGTCGCATTCGAATGGTGAAATGTCTCAAAATGAGGCCGCAAAACGAGATAGGAAGAGAGGTACAAGTGTGCACGCCCCTCACAAGTACCGACGTCAGTTTATATTATTTATATTCACAGGTGGACCCGGTAGGTGGCGCTGAAATCGGGTTTTGCAATTTTAAATTAGCATAAATAACAAATGTAATCGATTATAAGTTTTTTGAAAAAAAGAAAGAAAAGAAAATAACTAAAAAGAAACAAAAAATATGAAACAAAATAAAGAGCCCCTTACCTTTAAGATAAATAAATAACAAAAGAATAAAAGTAACTCCATCTTAAGCTATGATGGAGGGAGCGGAAAAAAGCTACCTCGCCACCGATTTTCAGCCAAATCGGTACAGCCGTTCTTGAGTTATAAATAGTGTAACTAACACGACTTTCTTTTATATAAATACTAGCGGTCCCGGCAGACGTGGTCCTGCTCTGAAAAAATAAAATCTAGGAACCGATTCTTGCGCCACCTACCGGTTCCAATTATGGATTTTATTCATCCGGGGACCAGGACCCACTCAAACACAGAAAAACAAAATCACCAAAATCGCTCCCGGTGGTTAGGAGAGTTCTAGAACCCGATCTCAGCGCCAACTACCGGCTCCAAAGGTATAAAAGTATCCTATGTTTCAAGTCGAATCAAACTGCACACCGTGTGCAAATTTGATTAAGTCCGTAGGGTTTCGGTTAAATAGTTTAGGAGTCCATCGCGGACAAACAACGTGACACGTAATTTATATATATCTAATATATAAAATTCTCGTGTCACAGTTTTCGTTGCCATACTCCTCCGAAACAGCTTGACCGATTCTCATAAAATTTTGTATGCATATTGGGTAGGTCTGAGCATCGGTCAACATCTATTTTTCATCCCCCTAAATGTTAGGGGTAGTCCACCCCTAAATTTTTTTATTTATTTTTTAGACAAAATTTTTAATTTATATTTTGTTTATGATACAGCATTAAAAGATACATACAACCCTAAATTTTCAACCCTCTACGATCAACCCCTATTTTTTACCGGGCAGGACGACGTCTGCCGGGACAGCTAGTTAAGATATAAATTTTGACCCTTGTGTAAAAGTACACTTTTGTCTGACCGTCCATTTCGACGGGTGCAAGAGATATCTGCAAAATAGCTACTTTACAGGAGAGCGAAAAGATGGTCGTATTAACTTCGCAGTATTTGAAAGAACATACGTAGCTGGCTTCTTTAGGTACGAAAATTTATTGAAATAATGTGATATGTGCAAAACAAATAATGTCATATTGCAAAGAGTTGTTTTATTAAAACCGATTGTACAATAAACTAAAAATCAACATTTTGTAGATAACTTTATTTACTTTGCACCCGTAGATTTGTTATGAAGCCCTCGATATGTAAGGATAAACATATAAATACTTCTTACTTCTTACGTATATATAAATACTCACACCTGTAATGACGCATTTATTTGGCATGGTATAATTTGTGTGCCACGGTATTTGCACAAATATGAGTTGTCTCTCACCGAAACCCTACGAGGGCGAATGACTCAAGCATTAGGCTAAAATTAACCCGTAAACACTCGCCGTATCCCATATGCTTTAATAATGTTACGTACCGACAAAGGCAAACGCCTGTCGTAAAGCGCAGTTTATTACCTCTTACCTCCTAGGTAGGAACCTACCTCCTCCGTTTAGAATTTGTAAATAAGAAAAACATTAGATTGTTGTTATACTTGTTTTATCGCCGTCATTAGTGTAGAACTAATCCTTGTTGTTATTGTATTGCGTCCAAGCTTGTCAGGTATGGACCGGTGCATTATAAAGCAATGGCCTAAGGCGGAGAGGGGCAGTTAAACGAGGATAACAATACGAGCAAGACGTAGATTCGACAAGTGATATAGTGCCGGACTTTGCGCGTGTTATTGAATCGTGCAGTTTATACTGGCTTTGTACAGGTATATTTGTACCTTTTTTATACGTGTTTGTACAGTTCTAATAAACTCTCTAGTTATTCTAACGACATTTTAATTCGAGTCTCCGCGACTTGTAACAATGCGTTTATTTCTAGATAAAAAATATTACTTCCAGGGAAATAAACTAGGCCAGGAGTTCCTTAATCGTACTGTTATGACATTATATTATACGAAGTAATTGCTTACGCGTGCAATTCTATTTTGCATAAAATCATTTTAATGTATGTAATAAGAAGAGAGCATTATCAACCATCGCATTGTTCAGACGTGTGTTTTGATTAAACATTTACAGAAAATAAATTCGTTTTTTTTTTAAAGGACCCACGGAGCGCCGTCCTAACAGTACGCTGCGACGCTTCTGGGTCTCAAGACGTTCTCGTAACAAGTAGTTTCATTTACCAAAATCCAAATTAAAATATAGTTTTGATTTGATCCACCCATATAATATGTATTTATTCGTCTTTGTTTTTAATATACATATGAATTGAATTGAGCTAATGAACTGCAACAACCCTTTGGTGACAATTATTTTTGTCTTAAATGTTGTATTTAAAAATAGCACATTAATAATTATTAAATATATTAATTACAATCTAATCTAAAAAGACTAATAAGTAATTTAAATATAACCTAAATATAGACAGTAATGGACACTTTCTTAGTTAAAAGTATTTAACTAAAAAAGTGTCCATTAGAAATTTTCTTATTGTTTCTATTAAGGGGAGGACACTTTGTTGATGTGTTCTTTAATAAGTTAGCACAGTACACCACACTTTAGTTTTGTTTAAAGCACTAGTTCAAACGGTTTTGTCCTTTTGAGCCTTCTCGTTATATCCGTGTAGTCGACGAGCTAGATCGCCTCAACATTCAAATGATGGTGAAGTCGATGCTCAGCTTCACTATCACGTGAATATTGGGGTAGCAATACTAAAATTTTAAAATAAAACGCCCTAGAACGTAACTGATTTTGGGATTTAGTCATAGACATATATAATGCACCAGTAAAAGAATATCTATATATCATCACATCCAAAATGCTCCGTCTGCCGTCTTAACAATCCTAAACCCAAGTATATATAGCGTCGTGTGATCGAAAATGATGGCGTCATCTCATTTCACGTTTTTACCACGACCATAGTGACCGCGGTCGTCTTGTGGAACGGCTAACGGAGCATTTTGGCCGTTGTGAGCTAGTAGTGGAACGCGCTGATGGTAAATCGTTCCGTTTATTTAGAGGTTTGCAAGTAATGCCGAATTTAGTTTTGGTCGATGACCCATTTTTAGAGCGCGAAAGTTGTTTTTGAATGATACAAGAAGCTGTGCTACTTGAATTACATCATTCACAACTTTTGCTAATGTAATTTTCAGTCGAGATCGTTGTTGAAATAACACACACACAACACCTTTGTGTTGTCATTAATAATATAATTTTGCATTTTCAATATAGTTCTTATGAATTTGGTTTAATTAAAAAGATTTTTAATTACTTAGACGAAACTCTTGCCAGTAAGGTTCCCAACCATAGTATAATATACAGTATCGCACCATATTTTATCCAATTGTACTACATATTATAGAAAAATAATATTTTTTCGTTAATTGTTGCGCTTTTTATAAAAAAGGAGGAGGTTCTCAATTTGATCGGATTGTTTTTATCTTTTTTTTATGTACATAAGAAATGTGCATAGAATGAAAACTACTGGACCAAACTATGTTAAATTTTCAGGGGACTAAATGTCAGCTATTCTACATCAAACAAAAAATAATCATGTAAATCGGATCATAAATCTCAGCGTAATCGATATTTTTTTATTTATTTTTTTATTGCAGAAGATCAGCAGACAGGCAGACGGCCCACTTGATGGACAGCGGTTACAATCGCCTATGGACATTTGCAACACCAAAGGTGCTACGAATGCGCTGCTGCTCTCTTTAGGGAGCCTGGAACCTGGTTATTAATGCCGGAACACAACACAAGGTTGTTATGGCGGCATACTCTAGACCAGGGGTGGTCGCCATCCAGTCGGGCAAATGCCCTACCACCTGGCTGTGGGTTGTTTTGTCGCCTCTTATGACAGGCCGCCGGGCCGCAGGAAATTGTATTCTTTCTCCGTTCCTGCACGATATGGAACGGAGTGAAAAAATTTTTCATGAGAAATGTTCATAAAATGAAAGCTACTGGGCCAAAGTATATTAAATTTTTAGGGGACCAAATGGCAGCTATTCTGCGTCGAACAAAATCTCGAAGTAATCGGTGTACATACATAAAAAAATATAAAAAAACATACCGATCAAATTGAGAATCTCCTTCTTTTTGGAATTCGGTTAAAAATTTATTAGGTATATTTATAAAATTACTAAGCACCGACTTTAAGATGTTTGAGATATATATATTTAAGATATATATATCTATATTAATAATAATAGCTTTAGAAATAAGTTATTTTATACTTTTTAGTGTTTAAATTTTTGAAGTCGGTTTTTTTAAACGATGTTTTATTTTATTTGCTACTTTTTATTCAGATTCTTATCATCACATGCTATATAGACTTATGCGATGCAGGCGTCACTGGGTACGGACAGTTCGGGAGGGGATATATTATGAATTCGCTTAGTAGGCAATTCAACTCAACAAAAATTAAAGAGTTAAAGTTTGTGAGTTTGTGACGTTGTAGGGGGTAATCTCTGGATCTACTAAACCGATTTTGAAAATCCTTTCACCAGTGGAAAGCTACATTATTCATGATATAGGGCATATTTGATTGTGATTAATGGTAAGTTTTTTTTCTGATACCCTGATTTCGATTAATTAGGAGTCCAATCGGCCGGTTCGCCGGCGGAAACAGCGGAATCACTCAACCGGCGCAAATATGCAACCCTCAGTGAGAGTTATATGTATGTGGCGTTTGCTGTCGAGACCCTTGGACCGGGGGGTCCTGAGGCCATAAGCCTCTAGCAAAATTTATCGAAACGACTCATTGACTTGACATGGACTCTACAGGTGATCAGAGGGCTGGTGCCTACCTCGGCCTACGGATCAGTATGGCGATCAAGCGAGGAAACGTAGCCAGCTTTCTGGGCACCTTACCCAGAGAAGATGGTGATCTAGGCTCAGTATTCTACTTATCGTCTTGAGGGACTATGGGTAAAATAAAATACAAATAAGCTGAGTTTTCTTACATTGTATTCAATAGTACCTATGTAATTTTATAATTTTTCAAGCAAAATTGTGCATTAGGAGTTTATGGGAGATTTCAATAATAAAATATGCATCAACCCAAAAATATGGCGTGAATTGAAGGTGCTTAAGTGAACCCGGGCGTAAAGTTCAGTATTATGTTGAACCAGATTGCATTCGGTTGGCATGAACAAACAATCGGATTGCAAGTGACGCACGATTAAGGAGGCCTACCACACGTTAGTGGAGGGGAGCGATTATCACATATAATTGGGATTGTTCACTTTTTTTAAATTTAGCTTTTTGAAAAACCATTTCGAGGAATAGTGTCCCTAATCATTTCTGTCTAGCTAAAATTCCAAAAACGCACAATCTTCTTGTATTTTATAAGAAATGCGTTTGACCTTTATTCGACCTTACTAAATCCAATCAGGTGGACCGTCTGCCTGTTTGCCTGCTTTAGGTGTAAAAAAAATCTAGCTTTACGTTATTTGATTTAAGTTCTGTAACATGGATTTTTCCCTAAAGATAACTTTAAAAAATTTAACGATAACTATAGAAAATAATAATGGTTGAACACGAAAAATTATAAGCCTAACGACAAAAAACACTAAAATGATCACGATATGTAATGTTACTCATTACAGTGACATTTAAATAGTAGCACAGATTACTATGATTATATATGGATAAAACTTACTTTTATTATTTTTGTTTTCTAGGCAAAGAAATCAATGTAAACTTATCCCTTATGACGTCATCGGAGAAATAATTTTAAAATTGAATTATAAAAAAACTAACGCTTAAAATACAAAAATATTCAAATTAGTGTCTTAAAATACTCTATTTTACGTAATAAAAATATAAAATCAGAGGGTAATTTTTTGTGAACAATCCCCATTTGTGAAGCAAAAACTTTGTACCCCTTTTTAGGAAAATTGAGCTGACGGAGGAGTAAGAAATTTCGCGCACTTATGGTTTATATATAGAGAAGGAATGCAAAATGCTATAATTGTTTTTAAATTGTGCATAATATAAAACATTAAATCAATAATCTATATTGTTGTATAATTGTCCACGTAATTTTCGGCCTGGAGTATTTCGGATTCCCCCGTGCAGAACCAATCTTGGCCAGCACCTACCATTGTCGAGAATGTGCAACAAATACAATGAAATAGCCGGTAAGATTCCGAACATAGATATCTTTTGCGACTATTTAGAAATTTTTAAAAGGAAATTAATCACATATTTTCATGTAAATTAAGTTATTCACCTCATTTATCTACAGCAATTTAAATTTATATAAATTCTGTAATTCTAATTTAATAGTGACAAAGTGTAGACAAAGCTGTGTACGCCTGTTATTGGCATGTATGCATTTATTTAATTGTTATATTTATTATTATGTCATAATCTTATTAATGTGTACTATGCTGTTGGTGTACCTATAAAATAAATAAATAAGTTGTTAGCCAAAATTCCACAAAGCACACCGGCCAATTATGGCAATAATGCAAGGTTTTATTACCCTCTGCATTTGAATTTCTTTTTGTTTACTTCGTGTTTAAAATTTGCAATTAGCCAATAGCCTATTGTTCTTGTGTTTGCTTGTGGCCGTTCACAGCATAATTCTGTAGGTGGGCAGAATTATGTTTTTCTGGGAATTGTGCCGACAGAAGCGCAGGTGTGATTCGTGGAAATCATTGTTTATACGGTCGTAAGCTGAGTATAAAAGATTGCCCGAACGGAGAGATCGGCAGTCAAGCGACGACTATAATACCAGTAAGACGTTTGTAGTGCTTTCGATTAGCGATATAGTGACGGACTTTGCGCGTGTTGAATTGCATTGAATCGTGCAGTGTGAACTGGTTGCGTCCAGTTTATTTGCACTGGTTTTATACGCGTTTGTACAGTCCTAATAAACTCTACAATAATTTCAACGCATTTATTTTTATTCGAGTCCTGTAGCTCGTAACAATATAAATACGTGAAGCAAAAACTTTGTACCCCTTTTTACGAAAACTGCGCGAAACTTTTCCTATGGAACACTAAAAGTAATTCCCAATTAAATAATTTTTAGTGTTCCCTGGGAAAATGACTGAAATAATCATGACATGGATATTAACCCCTTTTTTTTTTATACAGGGGAAATCCGTTTGAGGATCGTAGGCCGCGCGAGGGGGAAATGGTCGCGGCCCGTATGTGGGATTCGCCAGGTCGGGGTGGCACTAGCGCCCCACGATGGGATGTGGAGAGCTATTGCCACGCCACGGTTAGGGATACCCACTAAAACCCCTGTCCGATCCCGAGCGTCCTTTGTCCGGGCTGTGGGCTCGCTCGCGCATTCACCACCAGCCCGGACGGATGGCGGCCGGCCCCTTTGCGGGCTGGCCTCACCATTTGGTAGCCGGAGATCTGGGTCTCTCCGGCTCCTCTACCTCACCGCGAGGTGAGAGGGGGCGCGCGGATCGGCGCACGTCCCTCCTCTCCGGCCTTAATGTGCGGGCGGATCCGGTTTCCCCGCCGGTCGCCCGCACGGCATGGATATTAACCCCTACAAAACACTGTGTTCTAAAAAGGCTCCAAAATTAAATTAGCTTCTTAACCCTTAGTCATAATATTGTTACACAAGGTTTACCTGTTCCTTCAAATGTAGTAAAAAAAAGTTATTTATTTATAATCCTATTAAAAAACTTTGTCTAATTATTCATTTCATAATTATGGAAAACCTACAGCTGTACATACAGCTACACATGAATAAATATTTGAAATTATTACAGAAAGCCAATTCTAGGTTTTTGCGAATAAAATCTTGATTAAGTAACACGCAGGTATAATTACACTATAAGAACATTACATTGCTAGCCAAATAAGCTCTTTTAAAAAAGTTTTGAGGTCCTGGAGATATCCAGGTCTAGCCAAGACAAGTAAAACGAGCCCATACACGACGGGTCTATCTTGATTAGTACAGTACCATATTATTACATTGTCATGCGGTATACATCATCTTGCAAAATTTCAGCTCAATCGGAAACCGGGAAGTTAGTCAAATTTAACTTGCAAGATTCCATCCGCACTTACATACATACGTACATAGGTACATCCATTGCAAATTAGCTAAAAGCCTGTAAAAATGGTTTAAACGCCACTTGGCTTCCGAAATTCTGATTCCCAATGGATCAACATTATGCTGGTTACTTAAGTAGACGAGTATTATTTAAAAAGTTGCTTGCTCGAACTTAGAACGCATTTTACCTATAGTTGGTAGAACTAAAACGTATAAAGATTTTCCGCTTCGCTTCTGGAGTGAACCATCACCGTAAGGCGTTAGTCACACGTTCAGGTCATGTCGATCGACAGAATTAGTGACAGGCCATTTAGCGCCCGCCGACATAATTACACGCCATTATTTTTTGCTTCAACATTGTTTCATAAGAGCTTTAACGTAATTCTTGGACAAAACAATACCAAGGTATCTCGTTCTTAATAAGTTGAGTGTCTCACGAGAACTTGAATAGCAAACAATCATATTTAAAACCCCAAATGTTTATCGGAATCTTTCGCTGCGTAATTCAAAGTTTTATAACAATCTGTCGAATGAATATAGCAGATATATTTAAATCTGCCCGAAATAAACAGAATAAATAAACAATCCGTAAGTCACTGGTTCATACCCGGCTCGAAGGACCAATATATGCGCAACTCGTCGCATATACAATATATTTTGTATACGCTGCTTGTATGGGTCCCCTGGTCGTTGGGGGTAAAGAAGTTAAAAACTGTTAGTGGTAAAACTTACAATAAATCACTTTTATATATATCAAATACAGCTACAATCAAAATGCTAGAAGAAAGAAAAAGCAACGACAGTGTTGCAAGTTTAAAAATAATTTATGTTATGTTAGTGTTACCAGTAAGCTAAAGATCTCTTTTCTTAACTTGTGTCCGTTTCGTGAGTGTGTTTTGTTTTCTCCCTGTGAGAAAGGCTTCTGGGAATCATATGGTCGTAATGTATAATCACTATAATCAGATTTCTATTTAATCTCTTCAGGGATTATATATGTAGAACAGTCTAACTAACTCCGTTGGCTTAACGGCCCAAAGTGTATCTTGACCTCCGAAACGTGAGCACGCCACGTTTCTCTGTCCCGTGTCTTGCCGGTTTTGGGCTTGTAGTGCGGTCAGATTAGCTTCCATCTCTCTATCCTTCCATCGATATTCGCGACGACCAACCGGTCGCCCCAAGTATGCTTTCTTCACTCCCCAATCCTCCATCCGTTCTACATGATTTTATCTCCCCGATTATGGTGGGCTTGGCCATAAGGTCTTCTATTTTAGAGTTGGTCCCTCCAGCTGCCATCTCCTCATATTGTTGGGCTTACGATTTTCCTAAAAACCTATTTTTTTGTGACCAACAATCGGTTCTTCTCCCTAAGAGTCAGTGTCCTCAATATCAAAATTGGTCTAAGGACAGTTTTATGAATGCGAATTTTAGTTTTCCTGCTTGGGAGCCTGGACACTAACACCTTATCCAAGGCAGCATTGCACCTGAGGGCATTTTGAACACAGATGTATACTTCTTCCTCTTGGGAGTACGTTTCTGTGATTGTACATCCCAGGTACTTGAATTTGCTCGCACTTTTACACAGTGTATCTCCAACATGAAGGTTGGTGCACGCAACACGGGTGTTTTCGTACCGCTTCATATGAAGATACTCCGGTCTATCATTGTTGATCCTTGATAGGTAGTACACATAATCAATTTGCAATAATTCTAAGAACTGTAGGCAAAATGCATCTTTAGGCCAGGCAAGGAACTATTTAAATAATATTGTTACACGCCGACAAAGTGAAGGCACACCTGCAGTTTATTACCTTTCCGGCATTTGGATTTCTTTTGTTTACTTTGTGTAATTAAGAAAACCATTCTATTGTTATTGTACTCGTTTATGACTGCAGGTGTGCAGATTACGTTTTCTTGGAAAATTCAGTCCACGCGGTCGATTGTTGTATGCTATAGTTTAGTATAAACCAATGCCCGAACGGAGGAGTAAGAAAGTCAAGCGAGGATTACGATACGAGCAAGACGTGTACATTCAATAATCTATATAGTGACGGACTTTGCGCGTATTATTGAACAGTGCAATTTGTACTGGTTGTGTCCATATTTGTACCTGTATAATACGTGTTTGTATAGTTCTAATAAATTCTATAGTAATTCCAACGGCATTTTAATGAGAGTCCCGCACTCGTAACAATATAAGTAAGCAATATAATGTTTATCAAATTGGGATCAGTATTTCGAGATCCAAACGGTGTCTTAACCATATCCGTTTTATGACCTATTTTATGATGTGCCGTATATCTGCGTCTTACTGAATTAACATATAATTCATAAAAAATCTTCAATTCGCTGTCTGATAAGAGAGTCGACCCTAGTGTTTTTATTGCCGTAGCTAAACTCGAAGAATTCCGTCCGCACCGAAACTTCATAACCAAAAGAAGTCTTCTGTCTAGCTTTCTTCTCCCAGACCCCTATTTATTCGTGTTGTTTGTACTTCTTGATTTCACTACTCATATATTTTCTACGTTCAATTGAATTAATTGAACTATACTTATAGGTATTGTGTTTATTTATTTATTTTGGTTTTTTAATACTTAAGCGTTTTTGCAGACATTTTTGCCGCCATAGGCAGTTGCATACCGTGCATGTGTATTAGGATAGTTTTTTATCATTAAATAAATAACCAATGTAAATTAAATTGGATTCTTTTCTTTGATCTCTTTGGGACCTCCTATTCAATAATATGATACCTTCAAACTCATGACTGAATGAATATGCTTTGCTTCCGGCAGCCTAAAAACCACTTCGAGGTAACCGATAGCAACATTAGAATTTTCAAAGATAGAAAACTTGTGAATAGAATTTCCCGGATACGTTTACTAATAAATCCATCAGTGGTAGACATTGATGCCTTAGGTTCGTAGCACCTGCATAAAGATCAGGTTTTTTGCCCGTTCATTGGTAGCATGTTTAACTCGTAAACTAACCAGCATAACTATTTTGATAGTTTGTTATGCATTCGGAATATTTTGGCACATGCACTGGTTGGTTACATAAACTATCGTGTTAGATTAGTTTGGATGAGTAAAGCTACGGTTTTGTAAAATTCCTGCCAGGGTTTCGCAGAGTTGCCAGACTACGAACCCATGTGATATGGTGGAGACACTCTGCAGGTAGTATTTGCATGAAAGAGCTGGTAAAGCTAATAACGTGTATTGATACAATGTTATAAAGTTACAACTCAGGTCCCGACAAAAACAAAATCCACCTGCATATCTGAAACAAAACACATAATATAATAATATGTGTTGTGTTTATTTCAGCCTGCCGGCATTTAAACTAATTGTAACTCTTTTATGATGGTTTTCTTTTATTTACTTTCTGTTTAAAATTGTGATTAGAAAACAGCCCATTGTTTTATTGCACTCTTTTTGGGCAGTTTGCGGCTGAGTCATTAACCAGATGTCGCGGATTAAGTCGACTTAGATACGGGGATATTGTATTTGTGCAGTATAAAAGATGACCTGATGGAGGGTGAGGGGAGTCGAGCGAGAACCACGAGCGAAGCGAGACGTGTGTACTACAATTGAGAATCTAATAAGTGACGGGCTTTGCGCGTTTTTTTTAATTACGACCTTCTGCATAACGTTCGGACTTGTTTTGTTCGGTTGTATTTGTAACTGAGTTATACGTGTTTGTATAGTTAATAATAATAAATTTAATTAATAAACTCTATAGTAATTCTAGCGGCATTTTAATTCAAGTCTCGCAACTCGTAACCATATGAACACTGAGTGTTTGTTATATGGGATATCGACAAGACGTCAGGGCCCGTATCACAGCAGCTTAGGTCAAGCGGTGTGAGGCGAGAGGTGTCACTTATGACCCCAACATTGTTTGGGGTCACAAAAGTGCAGTGTTTTTTGTTTGCTGCAACCGGAACAAAGCCAAGAGAGGGCGGATCTCAAGGTCGGTAGATCTTCTGCTTTTCTAGTGCAAGGTGATCCTTGCACTATGCATTGATCCTCGCATATGAACCTGATAATTCATATCTCTCCGAATACAGTCCATAACTATCGAACCATATTAATCGTGGCTACAGCGCCATACAGACAACATCATCGATATGCAAAATGTTATTTTTTACAAGCTTTTTATTAAACTTGCAATGTATGTATGTAAGTTCGGGTGGAATCTTGCAAGTTAAATTTGACCAACTTCCCGATTTCCGATTGAGCTGAAATTTTGCATGCATACGTATATCGTGTGATGATGCAAAAATATAGTACCATGGGGCTCTTGGAGGAACTCCTGAACAAAACAAGATAGACCCGTCGTGTTTGGGCTTGTTTTACTTGTCTTGGCTAGCACTCTACTGCTACATGATATCCAGGATCTCAAAGCTTGTATTTTGAAACCTTAAAATAGCTTTTTTTACAGAACAGGACAACGACTGGGAACAGCCAGATAGTAATAAAACGTCTATTTACCTAATTAAAGTTTTTTTCTTTATTTAAGATGATAAATTAAACAAGCAGATTGAGAAACAGCATAAAAATAAACTGCACTCAAATGGAAAATACAGAATTGGTTTAAAACAAACTACTGACGTACATAACAACTTGTTCGATGAAATATCTACCGATTTATCAAAGATCAACGAAAGCAAACACGGCGAAGATCGTGACGTAAATGCAAGTAATCTGGTGTGGGCAACATTCCTATTGGGTTACTGGGATTGTCTAAACAAAAGTTTACAGCTTTATCGATTGTGCGTTTCCGGGTCCTTTCTGAATCGTTTTTTCTTAGAATTCCGTGCACACTTAGGCAAAAAGGGAACTCTAGCGTAATTGTCATGTCAGACTACTGATGATACAATTGTTGCAGTTATTTAGTAACATAGTAGGTTCTTGTCATGTTTGTTTTTAAAGTTAATAATTAATTTTGTTATATACCCTCTTATTTCTAAACGATACAATCGGCCATTTCTTTAATTGAATAAAAATGTTATATTTTTATTTATTAGGTGCTTAGCGCCTTTTTTTTTATTGCAGGAGGTCAGCAGACAGGCAGACGGCCCACTTGATGAAGAGCGGTTACATCGCCTATGGACATTTGCAACACCAAAGATGCTACAAATGCGCTGCTGCCCTCTTAAAGGATACTGGAACCTGGTCCACTAATGCCGGAACACAATTCAAGGTTGTTATGGCGACATACTTTAGACCAGGGGTGGTAGCCATCCAGTCGGGAAAATGCACTACCACCTGGCTGTGGGTTGTTTTGTCGCCTCTTACGACAGGCCGGCCGGCCGCAGGAAATTGTGCGCCTGTTTTGTTGTTGTCTATAATTTTATGTTAAAATATTTATCTAATATGATGAGGTGACTGTGTAGATTATAATTCAAAATCTCTCAATTGTATTGTTACATGCCGACAAAGAAATGCGCACCTGGTTTATTACCCTTACCGCATTTGGACTTTGTTGTGTTTAAAATTTGCAATTAGACAATAGCCTATTATTATTATTTTCGTTTATGGCCATTCGCAGGAATAATTAACCAGATGTGCAGATTACGTTTTCTTGCAAAAACTCAGTCCACGCAGTCGATTGTTTTATTGTATAGTTAGTATAAAACAAAGCCCGAACAGAGAGATGAGGCAGTCAAGTGACGATTACGATACAATCAAGACGTATACTTTCGATAAGCTATACAGTGACGGACTTTGCGCGTGTTATTGATTCGTGCAGTTTGTACTGGTTGTATTTGTACCTGTGTTATACGTGTTTGTATAGGTCTAATAAATTCTATAATAATTCCAAAGGCATTTTAATTCGATTCCCGCACTCGTAACAATATTTTTAATCTGTGTTGATTTGTAATAGGTTATAATACACTAGGGTGGTCGTTAAAAATTAAATTTCTTGCGGCGCCCCCTAAAAAGCTTCCTTTTAATGAAAAATCACTGGGATTTTTTAAATATTTTTTCAAGTCAAGACAACACGTTTTTTTTTGAGGCGAGGGAAAATGACTAACCGATTTACGCACTCTCTGGGCCGTCACTAGGAAACGGCACGAATCCACAGGGGGCGGTAAATCTAGCAATTGTATGCTTAATTTGCGTTCCGTCCGCGATGGATTACACAGAGGAGGAGTCAAGACAACACTTTTTTTTTTTACATGAGGAAATGCGTTGTCGCATCGTCAGCCGCGCGGAGGATCATGCGCGGCCGGTATGTGGGGCTCCCCGACGCCGATTAATCAATACGACCGGCGCCGGTATACCCACTAAAACCTCATGGGAGCCTTCTTCCGCCTAGCGCCGGGGTCACGGTACATGCGCGAGCTTACCCCGCAACCCCGGCAGCGGCTGGCCGCCTCGTATACAGAGGCGGCCCCTCCTGTGTGCGGGCCGGGGAATGACATTCCCCGGCCCTGAGAGGTACGCGCGGCTGCCTCTCGCGCCCTCTCGCGGCATTAGTGCGGGCGGAGGTCCTATTGATCCCCCAGACCTCGACGCCCGCTGCCGCCCGCCCGTGGCTGCCACTTAACCACTGGCGCTATCCTCCTTGTCGCTCCCCGCGGCAGCTGGTGTTGTTGCCGCCGCGGCCGCGACTCTGTCCGGCGCCATCCGGCTGGCCTGACGTTTCTGTTTGGTAGGCTTGGCCCCACAGGGCCTCGAGCCCAGCTGGTGACCGGCTGGCCTGCCCGCGGCAGCGCACACAGGACAGTGCGGCTTCGCTGTGCAGGGGCCGGTCACCAGGTGCCCGGTTTCTCCGCAGCGGTAACAATTCCCGCTGCGGTCTACCTCCGAAGTGCATACCACCGCCACATGTCCAGCCTCGTGGCAGCGGTAGCATCTTTGGGCCCTATGGGGCAGGGCCTCAACGGTTGTGGAGGCCCAGCCCACCAGGAGCTTCGTCTTTACAGCGAGGAGCTGTTTGGCGGCCGCCACCGAGCAGGCTACCACCGTCTGGCCCATCCCGTCTTTTCCGGGACGGACCTTTGACGCCTTGATGCACGTCTGTGAGCATCCGGTGGTCCGCGCGATGGCAGCGGAAACATGCTCCTCGTCTGTATGGTCATCCAAGCCCGATACCCGAAGACACACAGTCTTCTCGGGCCTGGAGACACGCACGTCCTCGGGGTAGAGGACTATCCTTAACTGTTAGGCGAGGGCGTTCGCCTGGGGGGCGCTGTCGGCACCTGGTACCAACAGCATGCGTGCCCCCGTGCGCGCCCTCTTCAACTGAAGACCTCCCTCTATCCCGAGGTCGGCCAGCTGCATGTTGGCCTTGGCCTTAGAGAGGAGGTTCGCGTACGTAACCCCTCGGTCCGCCGCGCCTGGCTGGAGCGTGAGAACGACGGCTGCGGATTTCGGGGGACGCATTCGCGGAGACCTCCTCTTCTTGGGCTTATCTATTTTCTTTTTGGGCGCTGGGGGCGGGGGAGGGGGGGCTGCGAGGCCTGAACCTGCGCCACATCCCCCTGACCTTTCCCCCCACGTCCTCTCCCTCCTTGCCGCCTGGCGCGGGTGGGCTGCGCTTCGGCGGCGGTCGTGGCCGGTTGTGTGCCGGACGACGGTTGGGCTCTATTTTTGGCCCTCTTCTTGCGGCTGACCGTCGTCCAGCCTTCAGCCGTAGTTGCGGCCGGAGGAGGGGGCGCCGGACAGGCACTTCGCGGCGATAACGGTGCCACGGTCTCCAGGGAGTCCCGCTGGGTCGGAAGCGGGGGGAACTCCTCTGCCGGGCGCCCAGAGATGAGCGAGGGGCTCGACAGAGGGGTGGGCCTAGCACGAGGAGCGGGGCTCGAGGTTGATCCCGGACGCAACCGCTCCTCCATGGCCGCGAACCGACTCTCCATTAGGCGAGTCAATCTGTCAAGATTCGCGGCCATCGTCGTCTCCAGGTTTGGCGGTGGTGCTGGCTGCACGACTTCAGCGCGCGGCCGCGTGACCTCCGCCTGGAGTCTCCTCAGCTCGTTCCGGAGGTCAGCTATCTCTGTCTCCATGCGGCTGTTCGCCGCACGGAGCAAGGCGACCTCCTCGCTGTAAGTGCGAGCGAGGAGCTCCTCCGAGGCCTCCTGGATGGAGGCCACCGCATCTTTTAGGGCTTTCTGAAGGGTCCCTTTTAGACCCTTCGACACCTTTGCTACCCCAGCTACCACCGCCAAAGAAACGGCAATCTGCCGCTGGAGGCCCTCCGCGTGGTTTGCGCGCACCACGCGTGCGTCGGGAGGGGCCTGGCCCGCAAGGGGAGTTCCAGCTCTATGCCTGGTCACCTTTGTGGTCGCCATCGATTTGGCCCTCTTCGCGGTCTCCTTTTCGGCTTGGAGCGCAAGTTCCGCTCGTTGGGCCTCCGCTAGCGCCCGTTTTGCGGCTGCTAGGCCAACGTATTCTCCTGTCGTGGGAGGACGGCCTCTGCCCCGCTTGGTGTCCGGCGCTTGAGCAGCCGGTGTCTTGGGCGGGGGCTTGGTGGGGGCCGTCCTCCCTTCATCTTCCGAGGACGATAATGCCGACGTCTCCAGCATCTCATCCAGTTCGTCTAAGGCCAAGTATCGCCGTAACGCCTCGTTGCGCGCAGCCTCTCTGGCCTTGTCTTCTTTGATTGGGGGGGGATTGGTGGAGCCCCCCGCCTCGTCCACTGATGGAATGTGGGACGAGGCCATTGATTTGCTCCGCGTTACACGGGAGGCAGCTTTCGTGTTGCCTTCCTCCTCCGGTGCTTTGGCGACCGGGGCCTTTGTTGGGGCCTGGACAGGGGGGGGGGGGCAAAGCATCCTCGTCCCCAGGTAGATCGGACGAGGACAGGTCATCTACTTCTACCGGCTGCAACGGTTTGGTGCCGCAGCCAGTAGGTTTTGAGCTTGGCGCTCCCTTTGGCACAGATATCGCCGCTAGGAAGCGCGACGTAAAGCTCTTATCGCCGCCTTTCACAGGCCCTTTCGAGTCGATTTTGCCCTTCACGGGCTCTCCACCAACGTCTGCACCGCCCTTCTCGGGCACTACGTCGTTTGTTTTTAAAGCGTTCAAATTATCCATACAGTTCCCACGAGTACTCAACATTTTATACAGAAAAAAACGGGGTGTGGTTCGCAGTCGCGACCGGGTTTACCCCCCCCGGCCTCAAAACAGATCGCCCTGCGCCGCAGCTTAAGTGTAGGGGATTTTTTATTGTGGTGCTCATCCACTTGGGCCAGCCACTGAAGGCAAGCCCCGCGGTCCCGTGTGGCCGCGAGACGTGACCACGGCACCACACGGGATAACGCTCGGCGGTAGCGCCCAGTGGCGAGACTCTCGCCCCACCACTGAACCCGCCGCCACTGTCCACGTCGATGGGGCGCACAGGCCAGAACTGTGCGGCCCTCTCCTGGCAGCGAACCAGCGGAGCAAGGTGCTCCACGCTGACCCGGTGCCCACCGCTCCGTCCTGAAGACCACCAGAACGGCGCTCTCCTGACATCGGATGGGAGGGGTGTTTGGGGAGGAGGTTTGGGAAGGAGAGGAAGGCATTAGGATTTGGAGGCGGAAAGGTGGGACACCACTGTCACGGAGTGAAGGGGGGAATGTGACAGTGGCCGCTCGGGGCCCCGGGGACGCATCCCCTTGTACCGCTTCCTGAACGGAAAAGAGTCCAGGGCGGCACCCCCTGGGGGGAAGACAACACGTGCCTCAAGACGATTCAAGTTAATTTTTGGGTAATATCATGTTTTTTCAAGAAACTTCTTATTAAGTATGAAGTAATAATAAATAACCCGCAGGGGGGCTTTGTGGCTCGTACCTGACTCCGGGGGCCAAGACAAGGCCCACGCCTCCGTGCTTGCCTTAGCCAGCCGGCACGGAGTGGAGATCGCTAGAGCTAAGACTCAAGCTCCAGGGGTGGAAGTGATAAATGGCCTAACGTCGGAAGTAGCTTCGGTGAACCTGCAGCCCACCTCTCTACACCCTTTAGCCACTCACACCCATGTTGCCCCTGCCTTTTATGGCATTTTTAGGGGCCCATGCAGGGAGTGGCGAGTTACCTTCTGCCCATTTTTCCATGTCCCCTGAACATTGCGACGAGCAGACGCCATAGTCCCCATATTCCCAGACCGCTAGTACCACTAACAGTTCACCTCAATAGCCCGGTACTTTTTGTCCTCATTTCCCACAATAGTCCTACACTGACCGGGGCTTGTCCTTGGGTGCATTATTATATGGTGTAGACAGGGATAATCGCCGGTCAGTGTCACGCCACATTTAGATTAAATTTGTCTAGGAGCCTCTACGTGTTGGCCTCCCCATGGCCCCACGTAAGCCCTCCAAAAGTCCGGGCCATTTTTATGGCCCGTGGTCTTGAAAGACATACTATTAGTAATTAATTATTATTAGTAATAGTAATTAATTACTCAATAACTTGTTGCAAAACATACCATTAATTTCACGAGTAAACTAAATAAGTAATAAACAACAATACTTATAAAAGATAAGATGTTTTAACTATAACAATATTGAGTTAATGATTTATGTGGTGTAGCTGATACAAATATTGTAATGTAAACTATACAAAAACTACAGACGTCTATGCCCCTGTTAGTAACTTATCGACAGATAATTATTTGACGCCTTTAAAAAAAAGTTATCCAGCGCATGTGCATCCGCAATTTTTTAAAGCATTTTCATGAAACCTCATATATGAAGCCTTACAGACGTATAAAAACCTAAAATATAAGAAAAATTGAAAGATAAGCTTGAATCACGAAAAATTTTAAACTTTTTCTGAAACTCGAACTTGGCGCCGCAAGAAATTTAATTTTTAACGACCACCCTATTATACACTTTTTATATGTACTGCTAGGTAAATTTCTAGGTGCTAAGAACCTCAGCCAGAAGGCCCAGCTTACCATACACAACGCGGTTCTGGTACCTACGCTCACGTATGGAAGCGAGAGTTGGGTATAGAATAGAGAGCATGAAAGTAGAGTAAACGCGGTCGAGATGCGAGCACTGCGCAAAATCTGCGGAGTGACGCTCGCGGACCGCGTTCGTAATACCGAAGTAAGAAAGAGAGTGTCGGGGTGAAGGTAAGGAAAGGAATGCTCCGCTGGTTCGGGCATGTGGAAAAAATGTATGATGAAAGAATGACTAAACAGATATACAATGCAAAAGTGGATGGCTGCAGAAGTCGCGGAAGGCCACGACACACCTTCCATGATCAAATTGATCATGTGTTAGCAGAAGGTGATGTTAGGAGCCTTAAGAAAAGACGAGCGTGCATGACAAGAGCTATGAATGTCAAAGAAGCAAGTGAGGTGTGTAAGAATGGGCCTGTGTGGCGCTCTGTTGTTCGTGCCTACCCGCAAGGGACCTGGCGTGAAGTTATGTATGTATGTATGTATATGTACTGAATACCGACTAATAGAAATGTTAAATTATCTCGAGTGCAATAAGAAATATTCTATTCTACTTCTAAATGCGTCTCTTACAATGTAGTAAATATATAAATGAACCAAATAAATAAATAAAATAACATATTTTTTCAAATTGCAATTATTACTTTATTAATATGTATGTACCATAACAGTATTGTATATTCGTTCAGTAAGCACATTATTGTTTAATCTCAATTTTCGACAGGCTTATTGTTCCAGTCGTTATATTTTTGCAGAAATTCTCGATTCTTCTGTAGAGCGGCAATATCGACTGTAGCTGAAGAGTCGATGCTGGTCTTCTTCTTGCGACAGTCCTGGATGTATGGCCTGATGAAGAGTTGCCAAGTTTTCTCAAATATCTCCAGCAAGCCCACTACCGAGAGGCCTAGCAGAAAACCCTGTTCAATGTTTATTTGAGAAATATACAATCATTCTATTATTATATATAAAATTCTCGTGTCACAGTTTTCGTTGCCATACTCCTCCGAAACGGCTTGACCGATTTTGATGAAATTTTTTGTGCTTATCCGGTATCTATGAGAATCGGCCAACATCTATTTTTCATCCCCCTAAATGTTAGGGGTAGTCCACCCCTAAATTTTTTTATTTATTTTTTAGACAAAATTTTTTATTTCTATTTTTTTATGATACAACATACAAAAAAAAATACATACAACCCTAGATTTTCAACCCTCTACCACCTGGCAATATAAAATCCAGATATCTCATTCAAGTTTCCACAATAAATTAATGTCATAAGATCAGTTAGTAAATAAGGTAGGTACTATCCACACCCGGAAAGCACGAAGTTCAAATCTTAATTCAGAGGGGCAAGGGTAGAGCAGGAATGTTTTGGAAGAGGGGGGGAGCTGGTTTAGCGAAATTTGAGGACATAAACAAAGATGAGATTAGTTGGTAAATTAGGTACTATCCACACCCGGAAAGCGCGAAGTTCGAATATTAATACAGGAGGGGCAAGGGGAAAGGACGGGCGTTTGAGGAAACGGGGAGTTGGTTTAGGTGAATTCCGGAAAATAAAGTTTATTATAAAAACCAAAATAAGATTAATTATTAAGTTAGATACTATTCACACCCAGAAAGCGTGAAATTCAAGTCTTATTATAGCCGCCAAGGAAACAAAAAATGTACAATGTTTTCATCAGAACCTACGGCCATCGCTTGGCGCAGCGCCAGAGCTCGCATAGCCCATGGCACAGACATTTCATTTTCTATAACAGAATTTGTTTATTGAATAACTCGCGCTTTCCACGCGACCTCGCTTGCCCAAACTGTGGATATCTATCTATCTATAATATTGTTACATACAGACAAACACCGAACAGCTGCATAATGTAAAAACGAATTATTTTATTTACTTCGTGTTTAAACTTTAAAAACATCTATTCTTATCGTTTTTATTTTATGGCTGTAATTAGTGTCGAACGGCTTAATACTTGTTTTTATTGCATTGCACCGAAGCTTGTCAGATGTGCCAATTACTATTTCTCGGAAAGTCACTGGTGTTTCTTGCGTTCCAGTGCACTTAGCTGACAAACGCTCAGTCCTCTCGACCACAAAAGCCGACAAGGTTTATACTATCCGCAAGAGTTAACTTGAGACCTGAGCGGAATGCGCGCTCTCCTTCCGACCCCCGCCTTCTTACCGCTCTCGCTGTCTACGCGTCACTACATCGCGCTTACGCTGAGCGAAGTCTCAAGTTAACTCTTGCGGGTTGTAATGGTTTTTTGTTGGTTAAGATACTACTGAACTCTAAACAGGTATACAAAACAGATTAGAGACAAAAATACGATTTTGATACTGTAATTTTTTACTGTCTGTACTCACAATACTCCCACCAAGATCTGATAGGAACAGATTCCAATCATAATTATATCTCTCTTCATATACTGTCACCATCATGCTGTTGAAATACAAATTCAACTGAAAAGAAAAATAACTTTTAAAACAGCATAAGTAATTGCCTCACTTCTGCGCTTAGGCCTCGCAATTTCTCAGAGGAGCAGTGAGATTATACGCGACACGGTTGTCCAAGGAACTTGGCGGGTTTAACACATCGGTTATCTCAATGTGCAGGTTTAATCACGATGTTTTCCTACGCATACTGCGCTTCTTAATTTCATAATATATTGTACAGTAATTTGGGGGCCTAAAACAGCTGCTTTTGGAGAATCGCGTAGTGAAAGTGACTTGTGTCTGGATATATTGGATGAAAGACATAGCATAAATATCCACTTATTTTGATATTTTTCATATTTATTATAAAAATCTGCGCAAGTGGCAGGTTTAGGCCCTCATTCGTATGAAAGAAATCACCTTTCCAATTATATCACATTTCCGTTCTTTAATAATGAAATATTTCTGATATATCGACAGAATGCAACGTAAGTATTATTAATGGGGTATTAATACAGCAAAACACTTAGAACTATTTAATTTGAATTCCGAACGAAGAATGAAGATCTAAAATGCAATTAATTATAAGTTATGATTCCCGTACAATAGGATGGACTCTACGACATGCGTATCAGACCAAAGTTGAACTGAGAATGTCCTTGTATCACTATTGTCGCTCGCTTTTATATCCGATTAGTAAACACAACTTCCCTCAAGGATTAAAACAGTACAATAATATACAGTACTATTTAATACTAATGTTATTAACAGTGTGTAAACAGGAAGTTTAACGAAAGTAAACAAAATTAAAAACCTGTGTTTGCAAAGCCCCAGCATTGGACAACCATTTTTTATCAGCGGAGTCCCAAGTGTACGAGCTCTGCCTATCCGCCACATACGCGTTGTAGAGCAATGACCTGCAGACCCTAGGGCAGATTTCGCAGTCGTGCTGAGCATACAGTCTGGGTCAAAAAATATATCAATTAAAACCTTCAGAAGCGACTAATAAAACAAAAAATATTTATTTTCTACATCTTGAAGTCAGTGCAAATTATAATATAAAAATTGCTATATTTTGTCAATGTGTTGTTGTTTTTTATGTTTTACTTTGCACTTGAAGATTTATACAATATATACATTTCTTTGCTTTTTAGTTACTCTTAAAGTCGGTTTATTATACTAGATTTTTTATTTTCACTTTTAGTTACGTATATGCTATCCAGTACGTACCAAAAAAAATTGTATGAAACTATATTGAATTCGATATATATTAATCGAGACAGTTTCAGACAGACTAAGGCCTACGCCAGACTTAACGGTAATTCCGACGCTGAACTCCCGTTGCGGTAAATCCGTTACTAAAAATCGTGGCTACACCACTTACTTATAAATTCTTCCACCCCATCTTCGCCATAAAGAAAAAAATAAACTTTCAAATGAAGAATGCGCAATACAAGACCAACATTCAACTTAGTATCAGTGCTGTCACCGCAATATATAGTGAAAAGGATTCTTGGAACACAACATTGAGGTAAGGCATTATAGTCACTTAATTTAAAGAATCCTGCTAGCAAATCCTTGCGAGTGTGTGACGATTGCAGTGACGGTGGACTGGTGGCGAAGTAAGTTACTCTTACCTTGCTTATGCTTCCACGTCCCTTTGCCTTCTCCTGGCTATCGCATCGTTCCGCGACGGAGCGACCAATCCTTAGCGTAATATATTGTATGCAATTACTGTCATATATTTTAGTGCTGACGCGGATGATCCGCGATGGCATTTCCATCAAGTGTGACGTAGGCCTAAGGGCCGATTTTCGGATCACGAGATAAAGTTATTCATAGAATAAAATACAACATGGACAAATAAAAGATGACAGTCGGATGAATAAAACAGTTCTATTGTTTCACTTTTGAATTCAGTCAGATTATAATGTATTGGACTGATATCAAATTTGAACCAGATAGATGGCGCTGCAATCGGGTTCCAGGATTTAGGTGCATTTTTAAAGTGTTTAAGTGGGTCCCGGGACGGTTTAGTTTTAATTTTGAACCAGGTAGATGGCGCTTCAATTGGGTTCCAGGGTTTAGGTGAAATTATTGTTTATGTGCATAGAAGTGGATCCCAGAATGGTTTAAATTATAGATATACTGGCAGGTGTTTTATTTGGTGGCATAGAGACGAAATCTACTAACTTCAGATAAGCAGATATCAAATTTCGCATAGAAGTGTAGTTGTCACATCTAGACACATCACATTCCATCCAGGGCCCTGAACATCCAACTTGCTCGATTACTTTCTTCCACACATACTCTTCTGTGCACTGAAAATAAATTTTCCTAAACTACCTCAAAAACCAATCACCATCTTATTCATATTATAACGCTAATAGAAGTTTTAAATCTCTACTATTAAAAATGTATTTAAAGTCTATAAAACATTATTCACTAGGTGACTAGCTGTATAACCCGCTGAACCCTAATTCTAAAAGTAGCCCTAGTACTTCTTGTAACATCAGCTATCTGCAAGTGAAAGTCCCGTCAAAATCGGTCCAGCTGTTTCAGAGATTAGCTGGAACAACAAACAGGCAGACAAAAATTTAAATTATTACCTTTTACCGTATATACTTCCATAAATGCATTTCGTAAAACGCTGTTATTTTGACATTACAAGCAAACACATCAAATTTATTTATTTGTATAGATAATCGTTTCATGAACCTCCCATGATGATATTTTTTATTGTGAACGCAGCCGAAAGTTATTTACGCGAATGAAAGTAAATTTTTCATTGACAGCTTGTAGCATGCAATAAGATGGAATAGAGGGATGGACTAGAAGGGTTCAAGAGGAATGGGACTGGAAATATTGGTAGGAAGGGGGGGTCTATTGGAACTTCCTCTCGTCGAACGAAACTTAATTAGCTTATGACTATCCATTTCACACCGATATTCTGTGAGAGCGTGGTATCACACCCATCGAGCCCGATCTAAGAGCTGCAATTTATTTATTTAACAAAGATCACAAAGCTGTTTCACAATACAATAATTAACGTTTTGATAAAACTTACCACATTGGCACTATAGTAATCCTCATTAGTACAATGTTCGTCGTCGCTGCTTATCTTCACGTATTCATCAACTTTAAGCTTAACATCGATCGTCTCGCCAGCATTCACATAAAGATAATCAACCAGACCACCGTTGTAGACTTCTACTTCTGCAATGGATATTTCATCCTACTTATCATCTTAATATACATTACCTTGTTCATGGCGTAACTTCCTAAATTCAAATGTTATTGAGCATAAGTTCCACTAGAGAATTCCACTGGTCGGCAATGGCCGTCTTTTTAATATTGACTTCAGTGTGGAACATAGACCCAAGAGTGCTGTGTAACAAGTCTTGTCGAACACACTTCGAGGAGAGTTCCTTAGAACTGCACGAGCTAATTCCCCGATTCCCGCTTTACCATCGGACAGATTTACATGGTGGAAACACGGCCAAGAGCTTGGTTTTGCTTCATCTTTTTTCGTGCCCACTGTCGAAAAATGAAATAATTTTCAGGAGTCTATTATTTAAGAGTCTTCAAGTTACGAGTGAATAGGTATCTTATAGGTAAACGTGCTCCATCCTAGACCCCGTCATCACTCAACATCAGCATTCATACGAAAAGTGGTGACATCACGTTATACGCTGATGACACGACTTTATTTTATTTTGGTGATAATATTAATACGCTAATAGACGAAGCACAAAGGGATCTTAACTTACTTAATGACTGGTTTCAGTGTAATCTGTTAACGATAAATACAGCTAAAACAAACTATATGGTTTTTACGGCAAAAAATAAACACCTTAATAACTACATTCCTTTAACTATAAATAACCAAACTATTAATAAAGTAGACAATGAAAAATATTTAATTTTATATTAATATTTAACATGGAAAATACATATAGATAAAATAAAAAATTAATTGAGATCTCTAACAGGTAGACTAAAAAAAATTGCAAAATGTGTGCCGCGTCAAGTACGTTGAGTCAGTTGAAAGTTGTTTGCGTCAGCGGCTTCACTAAGGAGGTTGCGAAACTTCCTACCTCACACCACTAAAATTGAACTTGTACAAGCCCTCCTACTCCCCATGTTAGATTACGCCGATGTCAGCTATCTTGACCTCACCGAAACCCAACTTAATAAACTTGAGCGACTCCATAACTTTTGTATCCGATTCATATTTGGTTTGCGTAAGTATGATCATGTCTCAGAATTTCGTGTTAAACTCAAGTGGCTTCCTGTCCGTCTTCGTCGGAATGCTCATATTCTGTCCCTTCTATATAACATACTATTTAATCCTACAGCGCCTTCTTATCTCAAGGAGCGTTTTAAATATTTACACCTTAGCCATAGTCATCACCTCAGGTCATCGGAAAACATACGTCTAGAAACACCCGTAAATCACTCGCGATTTTACAATAAATCTTTTACAGTTAATGCAGTGAGCCTATGGAATGCGCTACCTGTGAAAATCAGGCATGCCCAGTCTCTTCAGGCGTTCAACGGACTCGTGAAGGAACATTACCTCGGGCTCTAATAGTCTAATCTATAATAACATCTTCATTCCTCCCCATATTTACTTACATAGCTCTATACATTATTTCTATGTTTATTATTTATTTATGTCTATTAAATTATGTATATTTTTGTCTTATTTCCATGTCTATTTATACTTGCCATCTCAAAATCTTATATATATACTTTTTCATTCTATTTATATTGCAAAACCCACATGTCACACAATTTTCTCTAATCCATCCTAAGGTTGTCAGGAAGATATTGCTTTTAGTGATAAGACCGCCTATTGTCTTCTGTAGTTAAAATTCTTAAATTGTATCTGAATATTATGCAATAAAGTATATTCTATTCTATTCTACGTTATACAATTTACAATAGTCTGGTTAAGCCGCATATTAATTACCTGATAGAAATTTGGGGCTCATCAGCTAAAACAAACCTTCAACGATTACAAGTAACACAAAATAAACTAATAAAATCATTATTTAATTTTGATTTTCTAACACCTACACATGAAATTTACAAAAACACCAAAATAATGAACATCAAACAACAGTATACTCTTAACATATGTACGTACAAAAAAATAAATCAAAACTACCTGCAACCTTTAGTATTTGTGCTTTCTATCTCGTTACAAATTACAACTTATTTTTAAGAACTTATATTATAAATGTTCTCATAGTTTAAGTGAATTGTAAAATTCTTTTATGAGAAATAAAGTTCTTTAACCCGAAAAGTTATACGTATGGTGGTGCACCAGACTCCCATTTAATCATGATCATATCATGTCATTCTCCATAGCAACTAACTGAAGGCAGCCCTCTAGCGAGTAAGGTCCTTTGGAACGACGACTCACCTGCACAGGCCACCTGTGTCATTAATAAGCTAAACAATATATAAGAGCGCCCGCGGCAAGCAGGAAGAGACGCAGCAAGTTCACCATCGAGACCATACGCTAGTCAGTATTCTACAAATCCAACAGCTGCACTCTGCCCTTGGAGGTTCTTAAAATCAAAGCCATTCTCTATTTTAAACTGTACCCCATGGGTACAATTACAATCAGTGAATTCAATTGATCCACGTATAGATTGAACCTGGTACTGTTGAATAAGAAGACGCTTCTTAAAACCATGATACAGCTAAGTATATCATCACGCTGACAGACATACGTGTGGGTATGATCAGAGGTTCCATACTTACACGATACGTAACATAAAAATATTACTTCACATTTTCTAGAAACACAAGTGTGGGATTAATGGCAGCGACAATGATTACAGAGTGTGTTACGAGTTGTATGACCTCAAATATATATTTTTTTAAGATACATGTAAGTAATGTTATTACGTCGCTATTTCTTCAAATATTTTTTTCCTTTCTTTATTTTATTTACCTTATGCTTAATTCTAGGTGGTGAAATATTAAAGTCTATAATATAACTTAAATCTAAAAAATGTATTCCGGTGTTTGCCAGAAGCAAATAATGATTTAAAATATGAAGATTTTATTACCAGTAAAAGGCTCTCGAGTATAATGCACATGCACGTGATACCCTGGTGGGTAGACGCTGGTGCTGGTCTCAATATCTGCAGCACTATGCTGCAGTGTGATGGAGTAGCCAGTCGCCTTTGCAGCATCAGTGTTGAGGATGTTCGGGGATAAAGTGTAACAGCGGCCCATGATGAATTGCATTTTGGGGTTTATTTTTACATCTGTGAAGAAATTTACAAAGGAAATGGGAGAGGAACAATGGGCGACCGGAACTTACACTTATCCGTACAAAACACGATTAGTTCAAGGTTAACCTTTTCACGCTGATATTCTCTGAGACCATGCTATCACACCGATTGGGCCGTCCTAGCAAGCTACCAACATGCCTATTATCCGTGCAGGCACGGAGAAAGAATACAATTTCCTGCGGCCGAACGGCCTGTCGTAAGAGGCGACAAAACAACCCACAGCCAAGTGGTAGGGCATTTGCCCGACTGGATGGCTACCACCCCTGGTCTAAAGTATGTCGCCATAACAACCTTGAGTTGTTCCGGCATTAGTGACCAGGTTCCAGTCTCCCTAAAGAGGGTAGCTGCGCATTTGTAGCACCTTTGGTGTTGCAACTGTCCATAGGCGATGGTAACCGCTCTCCATGAAGTGGGCCGTCTGCCTGTCTGCTAACTTCCTGCAATATAAAAAATGCCTTTACCGCGTAAATTACTCGATTATATAAAATTAATTTCTCCTGTAATAAAATAAACTCACTGTCTTTTAAATTATATAATCCGTACTGCACAAAAATATCGTTTTCATTATAAGTGATTTCCTCCCAAAGCTCATCCAAGTCCACGTCTGAGAAATTGAAACTTGCCCACGTGGATGTGTATCTAGGGTGCGAGTATAGACCATAATCCTGAGAAAAAAAATTTGAAGTTAATAAGTAAGTACCATTTTTTCTTGTCTTTGATCTTTTTCCAACACAACAGCAGACAGTCAAATCATTGACACTGCCTTAAAATCGTTTGAATTTTAATATTACTTTTATGAAGCTTATGTTAAATTTACCGTTTAGTATATACCGATAGTAAAGCAAATGAACGGTCGATAAGATATAGGAACTCGGTCTGAGATACTTTCTATAAAACAGAACGTCGCAGCTTTACAGATTGTTTACGAGCGAACATATTGATGATGTCATGAGTGGGTATAATTAATTAGGTTTTAAAAGTAATTAAAATGAATTATGTTAATGATTTTAGAAGTTTGAATCATAAACACAATGTAAACTCTATATAACGAAACTAAAAGGACTGTGAATTTTTGGCGTTATAGAGAGTTGTCGTTAAATGAAGGGAAGTCTGTTATTTTTGTCTGATATCTTTTTCTGCACCAGTAATTTTGGTTTGAATCATAAATACAATGTAAACTCTGTGCAACGACACTAAACGGACTCTGAATTTTTTGATAGGGAGTTGTCGTTAAATGTAGGGATGTCTTTTTTTTTGTCTGTCGTCTTTTGCTGCACTAGTAGTTTGCTAAGCTCATACCATAAAATAAAATAAATCAAAATGCTTACCAACAACTTATCATACTTGTATGGTGGTTCTCTGCAGAACGTTAAGCTTGGATAATATATCGTCTTGTTGAAGTCAAAATGTGTGTATGTTGTTATAGGAATATTTATCAGCTTACGAATACACACAGAAAGCTGCAAAACATGTTTATGTTTAGAAATTAATTCGTTTTCAGGCTTATTACAATACTTTGAAGCAGGAATTAATACTTTTGAAGTGAAACTTCAACGGACTACTGGAAAAACAAATCGCAACGGACAAGTGGAAACACGAATGGCAACGGATAAATGGCAAAACGAATCGCAACAAAATTTTAACTTAAACTTTTAAAGGCAGATTGTTAATGTGCCTACTTGTCCAATTTGAAAACCCACCCCTAAAACTTCAAGTTAATATTGCGTTGCGATTCATTTTTCCACTTGTCCGTTGCGATTCGTTCTTCCACATGTCCGTTGAAGTTTCACTTCTACTAAGTGTCCCAGCACACATATCGATTTTTTTATTACCTTTGAAATGGTAGATGTTATGTGTACCAAATTTTATGGAAAACCACACAAAAGAAATAAGGTGTAAACAATATCTATAAAAGCAAATTTTTTGTAAAGTCTTTATGAGTTCAGACATCATCAACAAACGGCTCAATTTGATAACTTTCATTGAGGGTTGAGTGATTCAGCTATTTCTGGCACCAAACTCAGGTTCTGGCCTAAGAGATATTTCTTAACACTCTTGTAAGAAACAAAAAGCGTTTTTTGATTGATTCCTCAGCCAAATTTACATACTTTATAGCGATGAAAAAAACATGTCAATCTTGATCATATTTCTGAGATATCAATTATAGTCAAAACGCATTTTTGATAAATTTTCTTCATGGAAAATAATTGCCAAGTAAGCTCAAAACGTGTTCTTCAATCTTTAATATTTTTATTACTGTTAAACGTACAGCGCTATAATTAATAACAGTTATAAAATATTTATACATAAAAATAATATTTCACATAGAAATAAGTTTTCCGCCTATTTTCATGTAAATCCGTCATTTAAGGGCTGTTAAAAAACATCCAAGCAACACCCTTTGCACATACATATTAGCTTAAAACCACATTGCACACTTACTTGCTGTATCAGAACCCCGACACAAACAGCGATAATCACAGTTTTAACCAAATTACCCCCTTTTACGCATTCCGCGCATCTTTGTTTTACAGTCCACGATGGATCGCCCTTTAAAGAAGAAGAAAGAAAGATTATTTGCCAAAAGCGATACAGTGTAACTAAAAGTATTAATTATTTTTTTGGATTTGTATGTGGAGTTGTACAGTGTAAAACTACTGTGTAATTTCTCCGAGGCAGTGTTGTCTCAAAAGAAGGCCACAGAACGAGATAGGAAGACAGGTGCGCATGCGTCTCACGGGTACCGACTTCAGTTGGGGTCCCGAAGGCGCAGATATGCGCAAGATCTCCTCCCGTAATACCGCTGCAGGGACCCTCTAGCATCTAGGGAGCAGAGGAGTCTTCACCCCTGTTGACGAAGTGAGTTTGCCTTTCCCGGAGCATTCTCAAGCACTGATGCACAGGATCAGCTTGGGCGTAACTACGTTCAAGTCTCACGCTCTTCCTGCCATAAGTGTGGGCCACATGGAAGGAGGATGTGGTTTTAGTGGAGTAGTGAGTAAGTTTTGAGTCTCCACACAAGCCGGCGATATGACTCTAATGCTCCATTCGTGGATGTCACTTCTAGTCGCTTTGGTCTAATCCCTAGTAAAGGACCCAGTAATGTGCGAAATGCATTTCCCCCGCCCCAAAAAAAATGTATTTTCCTGAGATAAGTAGGGTGGCGCGGAGAAGTCTTAAAAAAAACAATTTTCTAAGCGAAGTTTATTCGAAGAGAGTTCTTACAAGACTAAAAGAAATTACAATTACATTTTATTAAATCTAAAACTTAAATTAGCACTTATTATTATGAAGTGATGACTGGGCGTTGCGTGGTCATCAGGTTTGTAGGCAAGCGCGTGTCCAGCGTTGCCTAACTCCTGTGAATACATTTTTATTAATTAAACTTAAAAAGACACTTACCTTTTCCGAAGTCGACATTATTAAGTAGTTCCAATTACGTATTCATCATTCACGTCCGCGTATCAAGTACACCAAGAACTTTATGGTTTTACCACAAAAATATTTATTACTAAATTAACGTTCAACGAATTTATGTTCACCATAAAATTGTAGATAAACCGCTGCTGATCTAATCTAATTGAGTTATAAAATATGGCGGTAACTTATTAAGCTTTATGAATGGCTTTGCACCGCGGCCATACTTGTCTCATTTGATGAAAGAAGAAAGAAAGAAATTATACATAAACAGTTTACAAAAGCCAAAGGTTAACTAAGTCTAAACAAGCCCTAACTCAGCAAATGCTGGTTGATAACAACCAAAGCTGGTCTTCCGTTAGTGCCAAGCAGTAACGTCACCTTCACAGAAGAAACAAAAAGAAGCTAATGAACTATGAACTAATTGTAATCAGAAGACGATGAAACAAAAGAATAGACATATTTTGAATAATTTAATATAAATACATAATATGTTATGAAATAATAATTGAAATTTGAAAATAATGATTTTGATAAATAATAATATTTGATTGATCTTACGTCGCAACGTTGCATGTTACAAGGTGTTGTTATAAAGCTCAACTTACAAAATGATTAGTCATTGTATGCCTCTCCAGATCGCAATAAAAATAGCCCGCACCTTTGGAGGACTCAGGACTTACGTGGGGCTGTAGAAAGGCCAAAATTGCGTACATTTTTAAATAAACTAAAATGTTACTTTTATTATCTTCAACGTAATGCTAAAACTTACTAGTAAGATGGAAATGTTATATACCTACTACTAATATACATTAATACTACATAATACTGCTATACTACTGCTGGTTAGAAATAAACATACACACAGATCGGCGTTTTTGGAAATGTCATCCTTAAGTGTGTGAAAAATTTGCTGAATTCGTGAGCAATAGTAAAGTGAAAATATTTTTGTTAAAATTGCATACTAGTGTTGCCATCTATCAGACATCGACAAAACTACGTTTAACTCATTTGTCATTAGATGTCACTGTATGCAGTATTATTGTATACAATATAGATGGCGTTAGCGTGTCCATTGTAGTTTTTAATTTTTCTAAATATTCCTTCAGCCCATAATTCAGATAATTCAATTCTGTATTTCAATTTGAATGAATGAACCAAACATAAAATTTTATCATTTATTGTGATTAAGAAAGTACATATCGTGCCTTTCACTTCTGTGCCTTAAATTGATCCTTGATCAAACCACCATCTTGAGATATTTTTGAAATAAAAAACGAAAAAGCTTCGAGCGTTTTTATTAAATGTTAAATAATATTTACAATATGTTAAACTACACAATTATGCATTATTCATCACTTATAATCACATCTTAAATTCAAATGATATATTATTGCGAATAAAATACAATATGGAAGACACATTATTTTAAACTATATAAGAAAAATATACAGACAAACACACGTTGTAAATCACCAAGGTAAACAAATTACGCTTGCATTATGAGTAAACAACAACAGTAAAGTTTTTTCTAAGTTTACCATGCCAGGTATCGAACACGGATCTTCTACGGTCCAGTGAACTAGATAAAGGCTTACCCCACTGAACCACGCGGTTGTCTGACTGACATAATATTCTACAACATTGTTTTCTTTAAACATAAAATAAATACTGCTGTTTTCTCAGACGTACAAAACAATTAAACTAAGTCCCGACCTTTCGGAGTGAAGCCGCAGTCCGTTACGAGAACTCATTATTAACTTATCAAAATACGGATAAAAGTGGATTACTTTTCAATGGACACATTACTATTAACCACAGATACAAACCACGTGTTGACGCTTTTGTTCATATAGACTCAGTCTGTACTTATGGCCGTTCGTCTGAGGTTTTGGAACAAATACTCTTTGTTTCAATCTTTTTTTCAGTAACTTTTTATTGGAATTTCCAACAAAAAGTTATTGGCCACCAAACATATTGATGTTTAAATTTAGAACATAGATGTTCTTTTGTTACTTTATCTGTTTTTTCCCCCATTTTATTAAAATCGTCATTATGCCACGCACGTGCAGTTATCTTTTATAATTGAAGACTTCAGTGGATGAAGGTGATATGTCGCATATTCGGTTTTTTGCTTTTTATAGCGTAGATAAAGGTTATAAGTCGATACCAAATGACAACTGACCTTAGACCATAGATATAAGGCATATTTAAACAAATAAAAATTGAAAAAGGTGTGGTGTTCAGTTCAGTTTAAAGTAAAAGTAAAACTTTTATCTCGATTTACTCAGAATTGTAATTATGCGACTTATCACCTTCATCCACTCATGTCTTCAATTTAAATAATTACAGTCCACAAAAAAATAATATTTAAAGAAGTATTTAACAGAGTACATAAGAGTTGAACGGCAATAATCGCAATCTGAGAAAAGCGGTCACTTTTGGAGAATCGCTTCATGAAATTAACATGTGTCTATAATTCTATACTGGTAGTTGCAAGACTGTAAGACATATCATAAAGTTTCACTTTACGTTGATACTTGTCATGTTCATCAGACGATTCTGCGAAAACGACCACTTTGCTCTTATATATCATTTTAAAATCCATTTTTACTTAAAACAATATCACTCAATAATATAGGCACAAAAAGCATAAGTACATACTTGCTAAACACGTTATCACTAAATAATATTATACTGAATTAGGCTCAGTTAAAGCATTTATAAAGATATCAAAAAATCTTCGGAATTATAAACACTAAAATATAAAAACCATTCTCGCGACTATAGGAGAGAATCTTATAGAGTGAGCATAAATAATAGTTAAAAAATCGAACAGAGTGGCGCTAGTGTAGGCAACATCCGTCTTTAACTTAGCAGTAATTAACAGAGTGAAGTTAGCTGTGCAACTTTAGGGTCTAGACATGATATTGTTTTTTTAATTCAAGTTTATGTTTGTTTTGTCTTGTGGCATTTGGCTGAAACATGTATGGGAGCTGCATACATCCAGTCATTGCAGCGGACAACGGACAACTGGTTAGCGCAACGCGGCAACGCCCCATATTAATAGTTGCTCTATCTCACTCACACATAGTGCTACGTATTGCACTAGCTGTGCGACATGTTAATATAAGGTTACCGTTTCCAAAATAAATAAGTTCAGTTCACATCAGTACTCGACAGTGAATACTTACTCTGCCATCTGAAGTATAATTTAACCTCTTGCTGGAACATATGTAATGACTAGATCAAAATATGCTATCGGTTCCAATTAGCTGAATAAATAGCATTATTATAGTATTTTGTTGAAATTCATTTAAATAAAAAATTTGTAGTGTAAAATTTGCCGGAATGTTGTTGCTGCGTTTTATAACCGCACAGCCGATGCGTGCTGAGTTGAAATGCCTTTTATTTTTTTTATTGTTGTGAGTTTTAATAATACTTTACGTTTATAACATAAACTTTACTACATATATCGGCAAAAATAACAGAACCCTAGTTAGTTAACGCTAATTTTAAAAACAATGCATTCTTTTTTCAAAATACTGGCTGGTTATATAATATTTCTTATTTAGCTCTCATTTGAAAAAATAAAAAAGCTGACAGAAGTTTTTTCTTTGCTCTTGTTTCCCGTCAACATAAATTCGAAAATGGAATGTTTTACTTATCTAATTGTGTCCGTGTGTTATAAACGCTGTCTTTAATATTTAGCTACTCTAGTGCCACTAATTTAATGTTTTGACAGACATCTTCTTAGAGTTCCATGTTTTTAAAGCTGACTAGTGTAACCAGCAATTTAATCGTCCACCATTCCATCGTTCTGACTAACAAAGCAGTAACAAGTATATTGACATTAATTTAAAGTTCAATCACTTTAAGAAATTAACGGCCCAATTAATCAAACAATTGACTAAACTGAGAACAGGCCTAGTCGCAATACTTAGTACGTTCTGATTAGCAAAACACTAAGTAAATTAGCTTCGAGATGTTTGTTTCGTTAGTAGTGTACTGTCAGCACATAAATAAATAAACTAATACATTTTATATATTTTTTATAGGCAAGTACTTAATATGAAACAAATAAAGAAAGAAAGAAAAGCTTTCTTTGCAGAAATAGACGGGTGATTACATTCCTTATACATTTTCAGCAAACAAGGTTTGCACTCGGCATATTGCTGTGCCGGAATTATTTCCGACACAACGCTGATTTTCAGTGCACACCTTCCTTTTGGCGTAAGATACGACGACCCAATACGGCTAATGATATTAAACAATATCAAAAAATAAATATTAATATTAAACATAACTTTTGTTACTAAATTTCAAGGAAAGTTCAACTTTAAAAGTCATGTAAATATAGAAATACTACTTCAAACGCAATAGCATCTTGAAGCTATTTTACCTACTTGTACTGCCCTACTTAGAAAAAAATAATGAGTCGTTATTATAATAAAATGAGGCATCAAATGCCTGATTTCACTTCATTCCTTTATCTCTTATTCATAGCATAACTAAGACTTAGAGTTACTTTTACAACTTATATAAACTTCGACAATACAATTAGAATTTTTAGAATTTTGCGTATGTTAGACATACGCAAAATTCTAAAAATAATAATATTTAAATAATTCTAATAATGAAATCTACATTTTAACTTTTCATATACGCATAACAGTCTACTTATTTTGCTGTAGTCAGATTTGAATTAAAAAAAAAAGGTGTTAAAAAATTTATATTCTAACGGTCCTAATCATATTGAGTAAGTTTGCAGGCTTTGAGTCTTAAATAAGCTTTCAAACTAACTCAATATGGATAAGACAGTAATTATTAAACATACACACACTAGACCCAGCGAGGTTATGCTGCCAGCCTTCTAGGTACACCGCCCAGCGACAGTGGTCTAGTAGGGCTGGACGTGTGTTTTAGTGAAGATTTTTATATTTATATATTTTTAAGTTAGTTCTAAGTATAGTATTCGTATTTATAATTGAATTTATTTATATAGTTTTATTTTTAATCAAAAATCAACTATAAAAAATTCACATCATTTATATTACATTATGTTCCTTATATTCTAGAAGGCTCGTTGAATACGACTAACAGAGACAGAAATCTAATTATGACGGATGTTTCACAAATTCCTGCAATCTACTTAGTCAGAAGGGGTGCAGATGAAAGCCTGTGTAAAAGCTATCCTTCAGGTTCGATTACGTGAAGCGAAGTTATTAGCTACCAACTGAGACTATTAATAGAGAGACGGAGTCAAGATCTCTCCAGGTGAAGTCGATTAAACGATGCCGATAGCGCGGCAGTGCGTTGCAGAAACTCAGTATCATAACGAATTAAATAAAACGAATTAGTACTGATAAAAGCGGAACAGTCTCTAGTGGACATATTAATAATAACCACACAGATGCAAAACATGTGTTTGTTACATAAGTTATGCACGCGAGTTTGAAGAATGCTTCACCTTGTTTGTCGTTTTTGCTGACGTAGGCTCTGTCTATACTTTAATTTCGTCTATGACTACCAGTTGGCAAATTCAAAACATTCCATTCCATCTAACATTCCAGCCCACTAGTGCGATAGTGATGATACATAAATCTCTCCATTAAGTAATTGACTAACCAGAATTTGAAAACACATGCTGTTTTGGGAATTTTTCTCATAGTTTAACTCCTTGACAGCATGTGCTACAATAACGATTCCCATGCGAATTAATTTCATCAACATTATGTAGGCAATTAAATCGAATGGGATACTCGCAGCTAGTCCTCTAGCAACTAAACTGGATGACTTTACTACAAGATAGTGACTTCGTCAAGTAGTAGCTTGATGTAATTGATCCATTGTGTTTGGAACCGCTACACTACTTGAATTTTCAAAACTATATCAAACCAGAATTGTGAATGAATACGAGCGATTGAATTTTAACAATAAAATTTGACGATATATTCCAGAAAATTTAGGACAGCCCATAGAGATGCTAAATGTGGAGTTAGTCGAGCGTCGCGGAGACCTCAAGGATTGTGAGAATTAGATGCTAAAAAGAAAAAAAGTTATATATGCACTTTCACTGGTGGGGGGAGCGTGTACAAGTTCAAAAAAAAAGAGTCACACAGAATTGCTCAAGCGCGTCATCAAAAGGGATGTTAAATAACCCTAAAGGAACTCCTATTTAAAAGACTGACGATTAGGACGTGAGGTGACCAAAAATCATGGCCGATATTTGAAAATGCAAAAAGCAAAAGTTACATTGCAGTACTCGAGCGCTGACCGTGCTGACCCATAACCTGACAATTATGACGGTTTGAAAAAAATGATGAATAAAGAATACCCCAACCTATTTGAAGGGTTCATATATGGTGGGGGTACCATAATATCATCCATATTATTCTGACACAGTCGAGTAAATCCCAAAATCCCCGCTTGACCTCCCCTACTAAATAAAAAAAAGCAAGCGTCAAATGCCTTGTTTGTGTGAAAAATCTGGTTAACTTAACTGGCTACTAGACAAACAAGGACTATGTTACGTTTTGTAAGACAATAAAATTATCTCAGTTGGTTTAATCATTAATTAAGCCATTGCATTATCAATTTCAGCAACGTGAATAAATAAAGCCTATACATTTTCACAATTAAAAATTTGCATTTACATAGATTATTTAGAAACGATTATCGCAACAGCCCAACTTAATATCACTGTCAACAAAGACATCTTGTTGATGGCTGCTGAATTAGGACTTAACTTATCAGCAATCTTATTACTAACATTCTTAACTTTATTGACGAACTTATCTAAAATATCTGACCTAGGTGTAATATCGCAGGCAGTGTGACTGATTGCATCCACGACCTTCGCTGAGAACACTCTAAAATTCACATCTTCTGTATCTAGCTTTCCATACATCCATATAGGCATTCTGTTTGACAGAATCCAAAGGTTATCATTATAGTCCACTTTGATATCTGTTGGATAGATCATTGTTGTTTCATTCATATAAATCCTGCCTTGGTTCTTCATTAAGTACTCCTTATTGGAAGTCCTCCAGCAAGCTACAGCGTTGATATTAACTAAAGAATAGAACAGAACACCAGTTTTTGGGTCTACAAAGGACACACTTGACTGCGCGTTAGGTCCTCTACTTCCTAAATGCTGAAAAGCGAAGAAATTGTCATCGGCGATAGATTGATTTCTTAAATATTCTGTAGACACTGAGAATTCATCAAAACTCGCCATAGGGTGGAAATATAGGGTACTGAAATTTTCAGCATTAGGAGCAGAGAGCCCTAGTCCGAAGATTGCATCGGTCCAGCTAAAATTGTATCCTTTGACACTGAAATCGCAAGCTACTGGGTCTGGGTGGAAGTAGTGATGTTTGATTCTCCAAGAATCATTGTTTTCCCATGAATACACAACGATTCCTGCATTACCAAGATCTGCAGCATACGCATAAGCCTTATCACAGTCATTGTCCTCAACAGCTATGTTAGCAAACCCAGAATCTTCCTTCACTTGATCGCTAGGAAATGTATACTTGCGAAGCAGATTATCAGTTTTAAGGTCATAAACTATTAGAGCCGGGGGGTACTTCATTGTGTCGTTTTCCAAGTTACCGATTTTGCCGTTGTCCAGAACCCACAGGCGGTGGCATTTATCGGCGCGGATCCTGAAGGGTGAGATAACTTCTGGAGGTGTTCCATCACTGCCGATAGAGTGAGCAGCCCAACTTGGGTAAGGGATCAGTTTCGGTGACGTGTCTAAAATGAAAAAGGATATGTATTTAGCACCTCCTTTTAGTTACAGATTAGATGATCAAAAGATATACATATACTGAAAACCTCAAATTAAAGTGAGAAGTCGAAAATTGATGAATAAATAAAAGGTAGGACAAAAGAGATTTATGGATTATGTGTAGAATCTTTGAAAGTTGCACCCGTACAAAAACCTGTGTGAAAAAAACTATAAACGACGGAGAGCACGGTTCATTTTTAGTTTTCTAATCTGTTTGTCGGTTTGTTTGTTTGTTCGGGATTCACATAAAAATTACTGGACCAATTTCGATGCGATTTTCGCTGATCAACGGTTAATACTTAGACTTAAAATCTGCACTACAATGTATCCCGGTAATCCCACTGGATGGTTTATAGGAATTATTTAAATAACTACATTTGGATAGTATTGAAAATTCATATTCTACCAAATCCACAATCTATTGTAGATAACGTCACAGCGGAATAATAAAAGAAATAAATTAGTGTTACCATTATCAGAAATGGAATATTGAAAAGCTACCAAAAATTTAAACTTTTATTTTGTGAGCTCTCGCTTATAAATATTTCTAATGTGGCGTTCCACGGACACGCCATTGGAATTAACAGAATACCGAAATCAGATACAAGTACGATTGAGACGACAATGCCGGCTATTTTGACGACATAGTAATAGCAAAATTAGGCCAAATTAGCGATGTCAAATTATCAACGCGTTGTCAGCCTCCAGAAAGAGACAAACGGAATGAGGTAGAAATGAGACATTAGAAAGACATGATGCAATGGAAATAGAGGAAGGTGAAATATGTTATTATTGCATAAGCAAAAAGAAAAATATATTAATACTAAATGACCCGGTAAACTTTGTACCTCCTCAGAATCAGTAATTAAAGAACGTTGATTTCTGAACGACGAGATGAACATCAAACGTTTGACATTCAAAACAAAAAAATGGAAAAAATCACTTTTAAATTTAATCTGATTTCTATACGACGGCACGAACATCAAATGTTTGACAGGTAGGAATAGTTTCTAAGGGAAAGCGGAATTGTTGTTTTTACTATATGCCAAGTTTTTTTTTCATATTTACTCACCTTTTAAATTTTCCCTGGACTTCCGAAAAAAATTCAAAACCCAAATTAACCAAATCAGTCCAGCCGTTCTCGACTTTTAGCGAGACTAACGAACACCAATTGATTTTTATATATATAGATAAAATAGTGAGTTTGGCAGACAGACAGACGGCCCACCTGAAGGAGAGCGTTGCTATCGCTTATGGACAGTTGTAACACTAAAGGTGTTACTAATGTGCTGCCGCTCTCTAAGACCTGGCTGTGGGTTATTTTGTCGCCTCTTAGGACAAACCGACACAGGAAATTGTATTATTTCTTCGTTCCTGTACGGACAAAATATAGAGTATGTTTTCTATAAATGTGTATGGAAGGCCGAAAATGACATAATCATTATAATAAGAATGAAACACAATGCTTCATAATTAATTACTGCATGACTTTAATTAATAAGTGACTCATTGTCTCAGTAAATAAATTTGGCACAACTGTGAAATAGCGCTACAATTTTCTGTTTAGTAATCATGTTCTTTCTTGAAGCCCTTCAAGAAAGAACTGCTACACCTTCGACAATCTTGTAAATCATGAATTATCAAACTCTTGTTTCCTTAATTTTTTCCTTCCTCCCTATTGGTTATAAGCTCCTGCCATTTTATTCATTGCAAGAACTCTGCAGACAGGCAGACGGCCCACTTGATATGAAGCGGTTACCATCGCCTATGGACATTTGCAACACGATAGGGGCTACAAATGCGCTACTGCTCTCTTAAGGAAGACTGGAACCTGGTCACAGATGCCGGAACACAGCTCAAGGTTGTTATGGCGACATACTTTAGACCAGAGATTGTAGCCATCTAGTCGGGCAAATCTTCTACCACCTGGCTGTGGGTTGTTTTGTCCTGGCTTACGACAGGCCGCCCGGACCCAGGAAGTTGTATTCTTTCTCTGTTCCTGCACGGACAAGACTGTATTTGGAACCAAGAGTTCCAAATTTGATTTTTTTTTCTAATCTTGAGTATAAACTATCGAGAGTCGACTATACGTATATTTATCTATAATCTCAACCGCAATTCTCCATGAGTCAGTTTAAAAAACATTTTATACGAGGAGGGTTTTTACTTTGAAAGCGGTTTTTCCTGTATGAATAATTTGATCAGACTTCTGATCATTAAAAGGGCTACAAAGGTTACTTTATATTTTCGATTGTTGCTTTAAACAAGCTGAATTTTTCAAGTGGACATATCGAGGGCTTCATAACAAATGCGTGTACAGTCAGAAGTGCAGTTTTACACAAGGGACAATTTTTTTTAGAAAATTAAACTAGTTGATTGTGTAAGGCTGAAATTTGGAATACCCTTCTTTTTAGGTACACTTGCATACTGGTAAGACTTTCTAGTAACATTCTATAGTAACATTCATAGATTTAAGTAAACAACAAAAAAATGGTATTTTTGCGTATACGCCCATTTGTTATGAAGCCCTCGATATATAGTCACCATTGGTGGATTTAGGTTGTCTGCAGTCCTAAACAAAGTTTGATATGCCGTTCTTTTTATTCAATATAATCTTTTTATCAAATAAAGTCCAGCCGTCCATCTTTTTTACACATTCAAATTCTAGAACCGAATGACTTGGTGCGTGACGAAAACAAGAGACCGGACGGAATGTCACTCGACCCTTAGAAGGTGGGGCAGCCGCTAGTGTGAAATGCGACTTGTGTTGACACACTGGCCCCGACACATCTTCCAATGACTGAGTCAGGGGCTGGCAACACCGAGGCTTTAGCTGAAGACGTCAAACAGCGCATATATGGAGCCTTAGGAAAAAGTTCCATATTTGTACCGTTTGGAGTTGATCCACCCACGGACCTTATGTCTCTTGAGCTGCTTTGGCGTAGGAAGGGACGAGGGAGGCGCAGGCGGAAAGTGCCGGATTATTGAACGTATCGGTCTATTGGAGTGCCGGATAAGTGAGATTCTGCTGAACTTATTTACTTCTATAATAAAACTACGTTTTAACGGTTTTAAACGCGGTGATTTATCTGATTTTTTCGATGAATGAACACACGCTGGATAAAACCAACCACTACATCAGATTTGATGACCCACAAATCCTCGCGAAAGAGAATCGTTCTTACCTAGAATGACGCGTGAAGCTATTGAAATAAAAAAAAATCAATAGAGAAGATGGTTGGCAAGTACCACCTGTTGGTGATCCGATCATTAAAACTATTTAAAACCCAAACCCAGCAAAAACCAACTGCCAGACCTCAAAACACTGTGAGCTCTTTCTGCGTGCTGCGGAACACAAACCAACTTGACTGATAATTTCTTTTATTATTCCTTCCACCCATTTTAATATTATATAAAAATTTTAGAACTAGGCATGTTTGCTGAAGAGTTTCTTGCGCCGCTTCTTCTGTTCAAGCCACAACATGTTGTGAAGCGGTGGTAAATTAGATTAGGCTCCCATAGAGAAAATAATAACCATAAACAAAATTAAAACTAAATAATTAAAATGAACAAGTTGGCGGTAGGCTAAATACAATAATAAACAACAACAACAATAATAAATTTATCCGTGCAGGAACGGAGAAAGAATACAATTTCCTGCGGCCCGGCGGCCTGTCGTAAGAGGCGACAAAATACCCACAGCCAGGTGGTAGGGCATTTGCCCGACTGGATGGCGACCACCCCTGGTCTAGAGTATGCCGCCATAATAACCCTGTGTTGTGTTCCGGCATTAGTGACCAGGTTCCAGGCTCCCTAAAGAGAGCAGCAGCGCATTCGTAGCACCTTTGGTGTTGCAAATGTCCATAGGCGATGGTAACCGCTGTCCATCAAGTGGGCCGTCTGCCTGCCTGCTGATCTCCTGCAATAAAAAAAAAATACAATTTTAACAATACCCATTGACACCTGACATCTTTGTCTTCCGTGATCGTGGCTGCTGAAAAGCGGCCGAAACTTGTAATAATACAATTCAAATAAATTACCGCGCTTAAAAACGTGAAAACGTCCTTTTATTATCTTATACTAATATATAAAGCTGAAGAGTTTGTTTCCTGGAACGCGCTACTCTCAGGAACTACTCTGCTCTGATTTGAAAAATTCTTTCGGTGTTAGATAGCCCATTTAACGAGGAAGGCTATAGGCTGTATATTATCACGCTAAGACTGATAGGAGCGGAGCATCAATGAAGAATGTCTCAAAACCGGGAAGTTTTGACAAGGTTCCAGCGCATTGGCAATTAACAACTTACCATTCTTTACATTCATGTCCACGTAATTGAGGCTAGCAGGTACACCGGTCCTCCACCTCGGAACTGTGATGAACAGCTTATTCTCGTAAATCTCCAAACCCATGGGTATGTTGTTCTCAGGTATGAAAGTCTTGGAGTCTATGGCTTGCTGTCTCGCTTCTGCTGACGGAAACTGGTAGTCGAGCTGACTCCATTGGTAGGTGATGGAGAGCTGGTCCATACAACTGCTGATGTAGACCAGGTGGAAGATCAAGAGGGTCTTGAACGCCCCCATTTTTGGTTAGCTAAAATATAAGAGAAATTCAAATGTATTTTTAATACAATAAAATTATCAACTATTCCACCTTAAAGATTACTACTTACTTACTAATTTAAGGAATATTAAATGAATTAATTTAATCAGAAAGTTCAAAGCAAAAATGGGCAGTGGGCTGTTGTAAGCTCAAACTGCATGCCTCAAATACTTCAAAACGACTAAACACAATCTTGACAATTAAGTCTGTGCGTCCAATAATTTAGACAAACAATGGAAATTTACCTACTTGTATATTCCTTGGAATTGCAGTGAGTAATTATTATGTTTAAGTTAAATTAATAGATCTACTAACTACATAAATATGTAACATATAGCATGTAGTCATTTCTAGAAATAGTTATTGACTTGCAAAAAAAACACTTCAAATAAATGGAATAGGTTTTAAGTGGCTTTGTATTTTATAACAATTGGTTAGTTAAGAGCTTCAGTACGCAGTTTGAATAAAAATAATGTTTAATGCATCGTTATGTCATCACATTGGACAAGTCATAAATGTATTAATACATAGTTAAGGAGCTGTGACGTAATGACAACTTGGTAGGTTCTTATAAAAAAATAAGTACATTAGAATTTTGTTTATGTATGTACATACATTAATAGTATCATAATTTAATCTAATTACCGAAATACGGCTAGCGCTGTGGGTTAGAGCGAGAGAGGAGGAGCGTGCCTACCGCTGCCGTATCCGTGAGAGAAAGGGAGACAGACTGGCGCCGCAACGCTCTGCGTAACGAAGCAGTTTACCCTCCCATAAGAAGTTATCACTTAAAAAAAGAAAGACGCTGTGCGTCTCGGGACGCCCAGCAGAAGTGATATATTAAACTAATCTTACGTGAGATAAAAGGTGGCCAGACAGACTGGCGCCGTAACGCGTTACGTAACGAAGCGGTTTACCCTCCCATAAGTTATCACTTCAAAAAAAGAAAGACGGTATGCGTCTCGGGACGTCCAACAGAAGTGATATATTAAACTAATCTTAGGTGAGATACAAGGAGGCCACACAGACTGGCGCCGTAACGCATTACGTAACGAAGCGGTTCATCCTCCCATAAGAAGTTATCACTTCATTGCACCGGTTCAGCAAACAGGCAGACGGCCCACTTGATGGAAAGCGGTTACTATCGCCTATGGATATTTGCAACACCAAAGGCGCTACAAATGCGCCGCAGCTCTCTTAAGGGAGACTGGAACCTGGTCACTAATGCCGGAACACAACATAAGGTTGTTATGGCGACATATTTTAGATCAGGGGTGGTAGCTATCCAGTCGGGTAAATGCCCTACCACCTGGCTGTGGGTTGTTTTGTCGCCTCTTACGACACGCCGCCCGGCCGCAGGAAATTGTATTCTTTCTCCGTTCCTGCACGCATAAAGTATATAAATATGTATTGTGTATACTTATCATTTAACATTTTTTATAAACATGGTCACTGTTAAAATCCATTAACCCCTGCCAAGTGTTGCCTGGAAAAGATCGCTTTCTAGATAAGGCCGCCCGTTGTAGTATCTCCTTTATTTTCTATTTCTGTTTATCTATGTTTTCGTGTACAATAAAGTGTTGTCTATCTATCTAAACATAGCCGTTTAAAAAGCGCCATATTTGAATATACCTCGAAAAGGCGCGATATTTATAGAGGATATTTAGTAAACGACGAAAACCTATTCCCTTCTGTGACCGTGGTATTTTGAAGACCAACCTCCCCTCCTGAATGGATCACGGCGTATGGTGGAAACCGCGATTTCAGGACCGCAGTATAAGCGCCAAGATGTTCACATTTAAGAGATCTTTGCTGCGCTTTCAGTTTCATAAAGCAGCCTACAACTTACATTAACTCAATATGAATAAGCCTACATATCTTTACGGCAGAATGGACTATACTTTTAAAATTGAATAACACTGTATAAAACGACATTTTGACAAATTATTGACTTGAATTGAAACCAGAATTAAGTGACGACAAGTGTGGGTTCTACGAATCTTACCAATAATAAAATAGTTATTATTCTAGGCACAAATCTATTTCCTCTAAGAACTTTTTGGCGAATCCATTATCGACTAATGTTTCCTGTGTACAAAGGATTTAAGTATTTTTATTGTTCCGGAATGATAAAAATCGTGAAACCATAGTGAAACGATTTACCCATATGAGGTTAACACTATAGAAATTTTAGGGGTTCCTAGACGTTTTGGCAAAAGCGGAACTGTTAAAAACGCTCGTCCTGTGCAACAGTCAGCTATGTCTTATTTTGCTGTCTATAGCGCGTTATAAACGCCGTAGGCTGCGTACAGCATGTCATGTTGAACGCATGATGAGCAATAAATTTGCTCAGTGAAATTTTTGTTAAGAAATATCTACCTATCTAAATAACATTATTATTCAGTTACTTTGAGATAGTGTTGTTTAACAGGGTCATTAAACGAATGCACAGACTACTTGTTTTCAAATTCAATTAGTCAAATTTTGATTTGATTTCACAACAAATAACAGTCATGAGGTTGTTATATTAATTTAGTATCAGGCGACCGATATGGCCGAGTCAATGGAAAGGCGGCAACCTTGTACGAGGTCGCGTGTTCGATACCTACCTCGCTACACCCGGAAGTTCCAATTCATTTCATAACTCCTTTTGACCCCTATTTCCAGTTTTTTTCATATACAAGTAACCTCCACAAAGAACTCTTATATGTGTCATTTGATGTATTGGTCTTTTTAATGAGTTTTTAACCGCAGTTGAAAGTGTTTTTTTTATTGCAGTAGTTCAACAGACAGCCCACTTGATGGAAAGCGGTAACCATCGCCTATGGACATTTGCAACACCAAAGGTGCTACAAATGCGCTGCAGCTCTCTTAATGGGCCTGGAACCTGGTCACTAATGCCGGAACACAACTCAAGGCTATTGACCAGGGGTGGTAGCCATCCAGTCGGGAAAATGTTCTAGCACCTGGCTGTGGGTTGTTTTGTCGCCTCTTACGACAGGCCGCAGGAAATTGTATTATTTCTCCGTTCCTGCACGAAAAAAATTTTTTTTTTCAGTTTTCGCTACTAGTATACGTAATGAAAATCCGTTTTAACGGTTTTCAGCGCGGTAATTTATTTGATTTTCATTATTCCGACGTTTTGGACACTTTTCTGTAGCTGTGATAACGGAAGACAAAGATGTCAAGTGTCAATGAGTATTGTCAAAGTTTTATTTAGCCTACCTCCAACTTGTACATTTTTGGTTTTGCTTATTAACTAAAATGCAAAAAGTATCTATTTTGTACAATATCCTGAAGTTAGTTTCGTTATAGATTAAATAAGTCCGTTAAATTGGTTTGTAGTCGGTTTGGTTTTTGTAAAAAAAAATACTAAGCATGCAAATAAGAATCAATATTAAATTAATTAATTTGAACACAGTTTGCAAATGACTAAAACTAGTTTGGATTAATTAAAGCATATTTGGTGACATTTTCAAAATATCCTTGATGTATTACAAACCGAATATGAAATGAGGTGCTGTGTGATATTCTTCTGCACGGAGGTATAAAACGAATTGTAACTGCACATTTTTATATCTTATACTAATATATAAAGCTGAAGAGTTTGTTTGTTTGATCGCGCTAATCTCAGGAACTACTGGTCTGATTTGAAAAATTCTTTCAGTGTTAGATATCCTATTTATCGAGGAAGGCTATAGGCTATATATCATCACGCTAAGACCAATAGGAACGGAGCACCAAAGAAGGTTCATTCTAGAGTGTCGACGGGATATATAAGCGCAACAATCTGCACATGGAACTGCTTCCATGTGCAGATTGTTGCGCTTTTCAGCAGTCTCGGGAGGAGTACCGAAGCGAAATGAAGAAGAGGACGGCCCAGCTGAGTGGATTGGGAGCTTCCGAGGCAAGTACGGGTCTACGCGCTGGGGCGGCAGCGGGTCGTCGGCGGTTCGACGGGCAGATGGTGAGGACCCTGGTACGAATTTCGGAAGCGATAGCCGGTGAGTGCGTGAAGCTGTGGCAGGGTCGGTGGAGGTGGCGGATTACGGCGTGGGGTTACAAACGGTCGTTGTGGGTAGTCTGCAAGCGTCGTATTCAGTCACGCGGAAGGAAGGGCGTTTGGACCCTGAAACGAGTCTTAGAGCAGAGCACCATGATTGCGCCGAGACTATGCATGGGGTCATCGGTTAAGGCGAATAAACTTGTGTTAATTCCAACGACATTTTAAATTGAAATCCCACAAATTCGTAACAATATATATGTAGGTACCTACATAATATCATGCTGTTTGATTAACATTGGCACTGCATTAGGGAAAAAAATAACTACAAACGAATACAATACTCCTAATTAGTAGGTATTTATCAATCTATAATCATTTTCCTCATGCGATTGTTAACCACATTCTGTTCATAATAAGATAACAATTGGTCAATTATTTTAAACCGATTTTTAAGCGAGATTTTTAATTCATCCTTCATCACCTACATCGCCTGATTCAATTTTCTCTGATTTAGGTTGTCTGGAAGAGATCGCTTTGATTATATTTTAACACGAAAATTGTACAGCAGCCATTATTATTTAAATTAACATTTCTATACATTATAAAGCCGTGGTAGATTAGTGGTTGACGCACATGTCCCAAACTCAAAGGCGCAGGTTCGAATCCTGGCCGGAAAACATGTGTTGCAGAGAGAGAGCGCCCCTTGACCCGCCCGCTGGAAGACAGCTACGCTCCACGCCTATAGCTCGCATAGTTAGCAGCTAGCCGTCGGACGGAACAGGGAATAAAAAAAGCGGCCTTAGAGGCTGGAAATTCTCACTTGCTTCACATTGCTCAGATACATATACTACTTTAGTCTCTGCCATCATTGTATCTGCAACTCGTTATGTATATTTTTAATTTAATTGTACATAACGCGAATAATAAGTCATACAGGTCCACATGTAGTTTTATTTGGAAGAAGCAACTGCCACCAATAAAGTCGTAAAACCAAACTATAGTTGCCAAATACCGTATAAGTCACCCCAAGGTGAACCGGGTTTAGTAATTAGATCGAATCTTTCGACACACGCGCCGTGTTTTGGTAATACCAGCAAACTGGAACGATGGATCGTAAACTATCGAATGATTCGAAAGACTGGACTATTCAAGATTATTAATCCTTACACTGTACAAACTTATAAGCACTATCTAACTGTATAACGTGTTTATTTGTTTGTTTTGTATGTATATATTTTTATAAGTATAATTAGGAGGAGGGAAAGTAGCCAGCCTCCTGGGCACCTTATCCATAGAAGACGGTGATCTGGGCTCAGTATTCTACTTATAGTCTTGAGGGACTATGGGTAGAATACAATACAAATAAGTTAAGTTTTCTTACATTGTATTCAATAGTATGTAATTTTATAATTGTGTTAATTTATAAAAATATTATAAAAGAGTATATAGTAAATTAAAAAAATATTAATAGTATAACTTATGTATAATAATTATTATATTTTACAGTGTAAACTCTAATATAACGATACTGAAGGGCCTGTGTATTTTATGGCGTTATAGAGATTTCTTTTATTTTTGTCTGACGTCTTTTGCTGCACCAGTAATTTTGTTGTATTTCTTACATATTTCATTCATCGTCTTGGTGATAAAGGAAATACATACTTAGTAATTTTGGTATGCATGACGCCGACAGCCGAGTTGTTTACGGCCTACAATAATAAAGCTATAATAACTTACACAGCTGTGCAGTTTGTACTAATTTTGGCAACTTAAAATGTACTTTTTAGTACATAATTGTTATCATTATTGAGAGTGGATGTATTGCTATATCAAATGTACCATTGTATGAAAGACAAGCTAAACCAACCAAAGACCAGTGATTTTGACGCTTAAGGGAGTTTGTCATTTAATCGAGTGACGTTACATGAAGTTTACACTGTATATTACTATCTATTTCATCTGCATTCCAACGCTGTCTATGCAATTAGATCTTGTCCATCCAAAGGTTGCCTGGAAAAGATTGCTTTTAGCAATAAGGCCGCCCATGTTACTGCCTTTTAGTATGTAAGTTTATTTTGTATGTTTTTTCTCTGTAATGTTGGTGTACAATAAAGGAGTATTGCTTTGTACTTTCCTGGCACATAAAATATCTATACAGATAAAATTTAAGCGTCTGTAATTTCAAAGATGTCAAAAACAATAAGGGTGGATAATTAGGACCAGGAGTACACGAAAATCGGGGTCATCTGGAAGGCAAGGCTGAACTTGCCTCCAAAAAGCATGGTGCATGGTGTGCTAAACCGGTCCAAGCAGTACTTCACTTCGAGGCAGCGACTTGCGCTGTACAAAGCGCAAATCAGACCCCATATGACAAGACGTATACTGACCCCTTCGACTCTATCCAGCGTTGCGCCGTTCGTATCGTCAACGATCCCATAATAACAGCCGGCTTAGAATCGCTTAGGCTTCGAAGATACTTTGTGTCTCTCTGCGTATTTTACCGCCTGACTAACTGGGAGTGTTCCGAAAAACTGTTTGATCTGGTGTCAACGTCTCACTTTTACAACCGCACCACTCGCAAGCGATAGGATGTTAACCCCCTTTTCCTTGAGCTCCCACGCTCAACTACGCAACGGTTCTCTAGAACATTTATTCGGCGTACAACAATGATCTAGAGGGAACTTCCCGCCGCGGTTTGCCTTTTGCACTATGACATGGGGTTTTTTAAAAAGGGCGTTATAAAACTTCTTAGACGTCGGCAACGCGTTGGCGATAACCCTGTTACAAACGTATAATGGCGTGCAAACCTTGTTTACTGAAAATGCGGCATACGAATTCTCAAAATATGTTCTGTTTATAATGTACAAGGAATGTAATTACGTCGATATTTCTTCAATAAAATCTTTGTTTCTTTCTAAACTTACTCTAACCGATATTGTATATCCCCAAATTAAGCAAGTTAAGCTTGTGTTATCCCAGATCCCAGACAACCAGACCATTAGTAAATAACAGAGATTTTTTTTTGCAAAATACCACCAGGATTCAAATCCGCAGGTTCTGTTCCAGTGAGGTAATCCGGCAGATTAGGTAAAATCCAGGTGAGGTAATAAATAAGTAAAGATTCTGTTCGTAAGTTAAGTATTAAACCATACTTGAATGTAAATAGTGAACTAAGTTGAGAAATGTCAATATATCACACCACTAGCATAGCAATGTCTCCACCGGAAAACCGTGACCCCAAAATTGGCAGCATGCGCGCTGCATGTCAACCATAACTAGCCATGGCCTGCCATTGTATGCACGTCACTACTCCACCAATCATTAATATTGTTACATACCGACAAAGAAATGCGCGCACCTGCCCATCGTAAAACGCAGTTTATTGCGTTCTTGCATTCGGAGTTCTTTTGTTTACTTCGTGTTTAAAATTTTCAATTAAGAAAAAATCCTATTGTTATCGTACTTGTTTTGTGGCCGTCATTATTGTCGAGCTAATCCTTGCTATTATTGCATTGCGTCGAAGCTTGTCAGGTGTGCGGATTAACTCATACGCGGTCCTTTGATCTATTATACAGTTTAGTATAAAACAATGCCCGAACGGAGGGGTGAGGCAGTCTTGCTTGTATCGACGATTAAGATACATGCAAGACGTGTGTACATTCGATAAGCTATATAGTGACGGACTTTGCGCGCGTTATTGAATCGTGTATTATGTTTGCACTGGTTGTGTCCAGTTATACCTGTGTTATACGTGTTTGTATAGTTCTAATAAATTCTATACTAATCTAACGGCATTTTAATTCGAGTCCCGTAACTCGTAACATAATGATTTACCTACTACGATAAAACGATGTAAACATTAATTTAAAAATACAGTAAAAACATGCATATTCGTAACCTACATATTATGTTTGTGTTAAAATTAGGTATACCGCTGCAGACAACACATGGTGGAATTTTGTAAACATACAAATTAAATAATTACAAAGCCACATGTTCATGTTTAATAAGCTATTGTTAAATAATTGATTTATGTGCCTTTTGTGTATTACAGGTGAAATAGCGTCACGCCTCTTAGCCTAGAAGGGCAGGCTGTATTTGCAAAATGTTAAGAATGTAACGTTAAAACTGTTTCACCTTGCACATGATATTAGAATATAACCTCGTATTGCATATTTATATATATACGTAATCATTTCATGAATATTTTTATTATGTAAAAATTGTATATGATGTAAAATAAGAATAATTACAATTGCGCTATTTTAGACAAGTATGTTTAATAATATTTTTTCAGTTTTCGCGACTTGTATACATAATAAAACTACGTTTTAACGGTTTTAAGCGCGGTGATTTATTTGATTTTGGTTTAGGCGACGTTTCGGCCGCTTTTCAGTGGCCGTGGTCACGGACGACAAAGGTGACATTTATCCAACGAGTATTATTAAAGTTTTATTTAGCCAACTTGTTCATTTAATTATTTAGTTTTAATTTTGTTTATGGTTATTATTTACTCTATGGGAGCCTAATCTAATTTACCACCGTTTCACAACATGTTGTGGCTTGAACAGAAGCGGCGCAAGAAACTTTTTCAGCAAACATGCCTATAGTAGAATTATTTTGTCCGTGCAGTTTGGGTCATAAATCAAACTCGGCCTCAACCCGGCTAGGGCGGTGAACATGTTGCGCGGGAGCAACGCCATTATCGATAAAAACTCATTCTTATCAAAGAAAGATTATCATTCTTATAAAAATCATTATAATCTTTTTTGCTGTTAATTTTAAACTAAGATATAAGCATTTATATTTATTTTTAATATAACTTGTTACATTCTATACTTTTGTATTTATAGTTTTTTAATACATAGATACCTAATTAATAATTTATTTTCAATCATTATTGTTCTTATTTTAATAAATACGTTGTTTTATCTATTTTTTTCTTTCATTTATATCACTAACCCACAAAATGACAAAACTAAATACACTATCGATAACGCTTATCGTCAACAATAATGCATATCACTATGCCTGCCCATAAGGCCCGAGAGTGGAAGAGGGAGCGAAATACTCGCTTCACCACTCCGATTATTTGAGCCAAACTGCACGGAGAAAAAAAAACTACTATAGCTCAAAAAAAATTATATAATATTAAAATGGGTGGAAGGAAAAGTAAAAGAAATGATTAGTCAAGTTGGTTTGTTCTGTTGCACGCAGAAAGAGCTCACCGTGTCTTGAGGTCTGGCACTTGGTTTTTGCTGGGTTTGGGTCTTAATAGTTTTGATGATCGGATCCCAAATAGGTGGTACTTGCCAACCATGTTCTCTATTGGAATTTGGGTGTTTTTTGATTTCAATAGCATCACGCATCATTCTAGGTATGAAACTCTTCTTTCTTTCTTATACTCTTTCGCAAGGATTTGTGGGTTTTCGAAACTGATGTAATGGTTGGGTTTTGAGTCACCATTTTTTATAAAATACAAGATTTAAGCCGACATTAAACGATTCATTTCTGTCTTTCAATATGGATGAATCATGCAATGATTTATATAAACATAAACTTGAATCATTCAATGTCATTGAATACCGTAGTGCACTTTCACTTTTCACCTTTCAACCAAATCGATTCAATATGGTTGATCGGTCTAATATGAGCGAGCATTCAAGGTTAAATGAAGCAGTTTCATCGTAACGTAAGCAAAGTTAGTTGTGCAGTAATATTACTGTACCTAGTGCCGGTGTTTGATTAAAATTCAATGTACAGTCGCGGTATGAAAAGATCCATCACCTTAAAGTCGACTTTTGCTTGCATGTGTACAAGAAAGAGAACTGTCAACATTGTAATAAATGTTACGTTTTTAAAATATATAAACGTAAAAAAACAAGTTTACAATGTTGACAATGACATATAGAGATTAACAATATGAAACAAAGAGGATATAATCACTAAGCTACTAACCAATCTTCTTAGGCAAAATAGAAAATCAAACATTGATTTAAGTAGATTTAAACTTTATTGTCAAACAGTTCAACATAATTTTCTGTGGAACAGTCGGTTCTGTGACTCAGTTCGAAAAATAACATAAATGCTTGCGGAACGTTAAAGAAGAAATTTGAAAACTGGCGAGCATTTTCATACAACGGCTGTACTGTACAAAGCTAGTCTAGACCGAGACGCGATGTCTAGCCTTGCCTTGATTTCTCATTATTCTTTCTTACTTTCTCCGAATTTCTTAACACATTACGGAGTGACGGGTGAACATGTACCTGTCATTTCAGAAATTACCTTTTTTTAAACGGTTTCTCACTATTCGTTAGTTTATTAGTATGTGAAGTTTTTAAAAGTTTTTTTTTTATAAATGTATAATGTCGGGGTGAAGGTAAGGAAAGCAATGCCTCGGTGGTTCGGGGGGCATGTGAAACGAATGTATGATGAAAGAATGACTAAACAGATATATAATGCAAAACACACACCTTCCATGATCAAATTGATCGTGTATTAGCAGAAGGTGATGTCAGGAGCCTTAAAAACAGACGAGCGTGCATGACAAGAGCTATGAATGTCAAAGAAGGAAGTGAGGTATGTAAGAATAAACCTGAATGGCGCTCTGTTCTTCGGTGCCTACTCCGCAAGGGACCTGGCGTGAAGTTGTGTATGTATGTATGTATAAATGGATAAACAAAAACTTTCTATATTCATATTCTAAAGCTAAGCAAGTTATACTTTCGTCATGGGCAATACACATATCAGTTTTAATAATGGATTTTTTTAATTTTCCCTACAATTTGAATCTACGAAATCACACTCCAGTAAACTAGGCGGACTTACGTTTAGACCACAGAACCACGAAGCCTTCCAATTTAGTTGACCTTTTACGGAGTCAGTTCCTTTGCCTGTTATTGTGTCGAATGAACCTTTTCTTTATTGAGGGGATACCCGATTGAGGACCATTGTAGGGGGAAGATTTGCCAGGTCAGTGTGGCACTAGCACCTCTAGCCAGAATTAAAGATGCTTTTGCCACACCATAGTTAGGGATACCACTAAAACCCCTCGATATTCCATCCTTCGCCCTTAATGACAGGGTTCCGGGTATATGGCCTAGTCCCTCCGGTGGCCCTGGCAGGCGGTGGCCCAGCAACCTCATCAAGACCTACTTTAGACTCTCAGGAGGAGAGGTGCGCAGGCGTGGAACACGGCGCGCGCCCATCTCGACAATTGAGTATCCTTTCCCCAAGGACGTGCAGTCTAAATTAATTGTACTCGGCATCATTAAGTAGGTGATAGATGTGCGAGCAAGAACGCATATCTGCTCGCACGTGTATCACCCGCTTTATGGTTACAAAATAAAATGAACTTTAAATTTAAATATCGAACGTATTTGGCGGGAACTGAAAGGGGACGTTGTACTGTGCCGTTTTATTTTCCAAAAATGTGTAAAATTACTCTAAAGTGAACAATAGTTGTAGGATATTGATAGTTTTTGAGTAGTAATTATGCGTTTTTGTGAGAAATGTGAACTGTATAGTCAAATGTGTCGTTTCGAGTTTTCACAAGAACTCCGCGGCACCAGTCGAAGATTTACAATTTAAGACTTATTTATACATCAGACTTGGCTGTATGGACTAAGATCGCCTTGCCTGCCATTGTTTGTGTCGTATACCACTACAAATTAATACTGTAATACTTGCAGCAACTCAGAACGGTTTATGGTAAATGAAGATCAGCAGTTGGTCACTATTTATGATTAGGGAACCTTACGGTTTTGACATATTTTACAGATATATATTTTTACATAAAATTATTGTACTTTATAGAGAACATCTCTAAACAAAACAGGCGCTAATCACAGCCGGATTGTATCGTTTAGAAATAAGAGGGTAGATACATACATAACTTCACGCCAAGTCCCTTGCGGGGTAGGCACGAACAACAGAGCGCCATTTAGGCTTATTCTTACACACCTCACTTGCTTCTTTGACATTCATAGTTCTTGTCATGCATGCTCGTCTGTTCTTAAGGCTCTTGACATCACCTTCTGCTAGTACAGGGTAGGGTAGATAATATCAAAATTAATTATTAACCATGACAAGAATAACTATGCGATTAAATAAACGTAACAATACTGTTACACGCCGACAAAAGTGAATGCACACCTGCCTGCCATAAATCACACACTTTATTACTTTTCCCCCCGCATGTGGACGTCTTTTGTTTACTTTGTGTTTACAATTTGTAATTAGAAATAGCCTATTGTGTATTTAAATGCTTTATGGTGGGCATTGGCCAGGTGTGCCTCTTGGAAATGATTGTTTACGCGGTCGAGTTTTGTGTCGAGACATATATGTATAGTTTTAGTATGAAACAATGGCCGAACGGAGGGGTGATGCTGTCTAGCGATAGGCACAAGCGAAACAAGACGTGTGTACATTCGGTAAGTTATATAGTGACGGACTTTGCGCGTGTTATTGAATCGTGCAGTTTGTACTGGTTTATATTTGTAGGTTACCTGTGTTATACGTGTTTGTATAGTTCGTAACAATAACTTTGAATTTAAAAATATATATAATATAATTAAAATTTATATGATAATTCATATCAACATAATCAACTTAATGCATATTGTTAAAAAAATAATATGTACACATCAAAACAACTTAAATAGCTCTAATTTTAGGAAGCTGCGAAGGTCGTTTCTGATTTTGTACATAATTTAAATTAGTCTCTTTGTAATACTTTGTGTGTATCTAGACTTCTTATAGGTTTTTTTTTTTAATAAATAAACGAATATTTTAATAATACATGTTTCCTACATAAATTAACATAATAAACAGCCTAAGTTTACCTTGTATGGTTTGGTTTGGACGCTCAAAAGCGTTTGGTGTTTATTCTTTTTATTGCCCAATTTTCCATTTGACGTTGTCTTCATACTTATAATAAATATACATGTTGTATACAACAACAACCTTGAGTTGTGTTCCGGGATTAGTGACCAGGTTCCAGTCTCCCTTAAGAGAGCAGCAGCGCATTAGTAGCACCTTTGGTGTTGCAAATGTCCATAGGCCATGGTAAACGCTTCGCATTAAGTGGGCCGTCTGCCTGTCTGCTGAAATCCTGCAATAAATATATACATCCCTATGCTATGCTGTGAGTCTTGGAAGCGCGTTTTGCAGACATTTTTACCGCCGTAGGCAGTTTTACCTATCGCATCTGCCGTCTCGAGCCGCCCGTCGGCAGGTTTTTTTTATTACTTAAGTTCAGCAAACAGGCAGAAGACCAACCTGTTGGAAAGCAGTTACCATCGCCCATAGATATTTGTAACACCAATGTGCTGCTCCTCTCTAAACTCTAATGTCGGAACAGAACTCAAGGTTGTTATGGCTGCATATTCTAGACCAGGGGTGGTAGCCATCTAGTCGAGCATATACCCTACTACCTGGCTGTAGGTTCTTTGTCGCGACACGCCACATGGCACAAGAAATTGTATTCTTTCTCCGTTCCTGCACGGATAAAGTAAGAGACATCGACTGTATCTATGTGCAAGTGTCATCACGATTTTTTCCTTCATCATTGTTAGGGCGCGTTCCCACTATGTCGCAACGGTTAATTTATCGTTGGACGACAATCATCTCTAGCTGTTCTCATTATAACGATTATTTGTCGTCGATTTTTTTTATCGTTTAGCTACTATCTTATCTAGGTGTTCCCATTGGATCTCGACGACATTTTATCGTTTCACGGCAGTCGCTTTGTCGTTTACACATCATTAGCAGGCTACTACAGTCGCGAGAGGAAGGGAAAATATGTGTAAACGACGAGACGATATTTTTATTGTGGCAACGATAGATTTGCCGATACGATTTAATTGTAACGATTTTTTATCGTTTTACGACTGTCGTGCTAGCTGTACCCACTGTCATGACAATCTGTCGTCACGGCACAAAAAGTCGTAGACGACAGTAAATCGTGTGGTTCTATATGTGAACACCTCCATTTAATCATATAAGCCACGACACGTAAAACTACACGATTATCTGTCGTCACGACAAAGTGGGAACGCGCCCTTAGCAAGCGGTAATTGTAACAATATGTACAGTAGGTTAGAAAACTGCTCGACTCCAATATGTTATGAACCTTTCATTGCCTTTTATCGGTTAAAATTAGACATAAGTAGAATATATGAACCGGCTGTCAGTGAGAAATGTAAAGTGTGTTAATAATGAGTGAAAGAATAATTCAGTAATTTCAAATTTTGGCAAACACCTACCTACATTTTTGATATTTATAAAAAAAGGGCACAGAACACGAATTAAAATTTATCCAAGCCTGATTTAATTTAAATCTGTATTAGTTAAGTAATTAGTATTGCTTATTAGTCTTTCTTTTTAAATTTAAATTATGTTTTTTGATGTTATGATAGATGGATTACAATGGAACAAAATAGAACTAAATTATAAATAAATTAATATAGTAATTAGTTAATTTGCGAAACTAACTTTTATCCGTGCAGGAACGGAGAAAGAATACAATTTCCTGCGGCCCGGCGGCCTGTCGTAAGAGGCGACAAAACAACCCACAGCCAGGTGGTAGGGCATTTGCCCGACTGGATGGCTACCACCCCTGGTCTAGAGTATGTCGCCATAACAACCTTTTGTTGTGTTCCGGCATTAGTGACCAGGTTCCAGGCTCCCTAAAGAGAGCAGCAGCGCATTCGTAGCACCTTTGGTGTTGCAAATGTCCATAGGCGATGGTAACCGCTGTCCATCAAGTGGGCCGTCTGCCTGTCTGCTGATCTCCTGCAATAAAAAAAAAAATAAAAAAAAAATAACGAATTAAATCCTTGTCATCGTTGGGATAGAAATTTTCGATTTTAGTAATAGGTTGTCGGTTAATAGCCGGTTTTTGTATATTTGTTTATATTGCCTGAACCAGACAAATAGGCGGCCCTGGTGGAAAGCGGTTACCGTCGCCTATGGACGTCTGCAACGACGAAGTCGCCAACGCGTTGCCAACCTCTAAGAAATTTTATAACGCCGGTAACATTATCCCAGATGAAGCCCTCCATTAGAGAAAAACCATATTTAAATTGATTCATTATTGCCAGTGATAAACATAATCTCAGAAATAAAAAGAGTAAGCAGTTTTTTTATAAAATCCAAAGCGCCCCCACACACAGGTTAGAATGCGTATTATACTATACCGCTAACCGACTCACGTCAATTTCGCGCATCGACAATTTACAAAAGTCCAATAAAAAAATGCAACTAACCTCACGATATTCCAATAAGAGCAAACTGAAGTTTATTACGCGTAACAAACACTTTGTAACAGTTTTATTATGGAAAGATCGAGCATTAGTTACTTTTTGAAAAATAGCGCGCGACCTCCTTGCGATGTGATAAAGTTTCGACTGCGTGAAGTTACCAGTGTTGCCTGGTAGAGTTTGCATATTATCCATAACAAAAAAATACAGTAAAGGCTAGTTTACACTTACTGAATACTAGCATAAAGTGCAGCTATGTGAAGTCTTGCGTGAGATTTGTTAACTTTTCATTTCTATAGGAATTGAAAGACATACGTTAACTCGTGATTTTACAACAATTTTCAGTTAAATCAAAAAATATCCAGCGTTTTTGTAATGCCCGGTTCCTACATCTTACCAACCGTTCATTAGCCTTACATTAAAGATTTGACATAAGCTCCATATAAGTAATGTCAAAATTCAACCGAAGGTGATGGTAAAGCAAGTGAATCAATAGTAAGATATAGCAACGGGCCATAAATGAACATCTTTTTAACATAGATATCTATTAATTCTGTATTTTTGCCAACAGATGGCGTTAGTTGTAAGAGTTCAGTTGACAAATATTACAATCATGTACGTAGACTGCTCAAAGTATTAACTTGATAAATTATGCAACATTAAATAAATCCACGTGAAGTGACTAAACACTTCTTAAGAGACGATCTTCCATTTAATACAACGTAGAATTTTTGTGAGATAGGAATACCCTATACATAGGGCCGTCTTAAGGCGGAATTCAAAGGATACGTGGTATCCGGACGCAAATACCTAAGAGACGCAAGTCTTAATATAATTTTAGATACATACCATGCGACGGACAGATATGAGGATTATAGTTTCCGTTTTTGACAAAACGGCTAGTGAATCCTAAAAATTTATTTGTACGCCGCATTTTCAGCATACAAGGTTTGCACTCAGCATATTGCTGTGCCGGAACTATATGCAACACAACGCTAATTTTCAGTGCAAATCTTCGTTTTGGCCTAAATTCAAAACGACCCAATTTTATGAAATAATAGTAAACATCTTTAGACGGCCCTACTGCACACACCACTGTAGAACTCGATGAGACTGTCAAACCAAGCTCATTTCTCCATTATTCGAGGAAAGGACGCAGAACAGTAGTTAAACGAATACCGCATTCCGGAGTTCATCAAATGTTCCCCAGTTAGCCTCTTAAACTGTAAACAAAAGAATTACATCCCTAACAAACAAAAAAGGAAAAAAAATCGAGAATTCCAATATTTTTGTGTTATATAGCAACACTCTCAACGACTTATGAAGTTACTATACTACCGCTCGCATTGAGAAATTTTACAAGAAATATATTTCTTGCTCTGTTAAACGAACTACATTAGAACGAGACAAAATATATTACGAACTTTGTGTGACAAGTTACCGAAACAATGTACCGTAGTAATACATAAGTGTGTGGTCTGACTGACAGCGTGGTAAGAAATTAAATTTCAAAAAAAATAAGTGTTCGTTACATAATGTAAACTATTACACAACAGCGAATTAATTTAGACTGCTTTTTAAAAACGCATATATTATCTATCACTTAATGCTTAATAATTTTCACATATTGAAGTAATTATACAGGTAAAATATGTTTAAGTGTAGTGAATCAGTTTCAAACTAACCCACTACGAAATATTTAATGACAAGGTCAAGACCCTGTAGACAAGTGGTATTAGCACTTAACGAATAGAATGAAAATATATAGGAATGAGATAATACTTAGTGTAGCCACTTGGTAAATAACTTACCCGTTGAGTTTAGGGAAAGCATTACTTTATCTTGCGGACTGACGGGACCGGCGCGTCAACAAGCGAACTGAGACTTTGTATTCCTACTCAAAAGTGCTTCACTTTAATGGCAACTGCTCGAGTTTTAAACATATTAATTCCAAAGCTGGGTTGATCTGTGTTATTAGTAAAAAAAAAATTTTAACATTTTTAATTTTATTTAAAATTTTACCATGAGACGCAGCATACCACTACCTTCAACTGCCTTCAAATATGGAGGGTAGAGATAACCGTCTCATATGGGTGGAAAGTTGAAAAGTACAGTCGGTACAGTAAATCATAGTTAAAAAACTCTCCGAAATGGCGCTAGCGTAGGCAATTGGTGTGGTATGAATGTAGCGGTTGTTAACGGATTAAAGTATCCCGAGTTAGAAAATTTATTTTTAAAATGTTAAATTTTCTAACTCGGCATTATTTAATTTTGTAATACTAAAATACTCTTTCTAACACTACTCTAACAACTTTTGACGCTTTCTTTAAAATTAATTCTAATTCTTAATTAGTGTTGCCACCCTAATTTAATGCATTGATGGACACTTCTTCATATACAGTGATGCTTCTCCTTACCTCTACCATCCAATTATCAATTTTAAATTCAAAATATCGCGCCAAGGTTATATTGAGCGCTGTACCCTATTCCATTTTCTGATATACGTTTCTTGGTGAAAATTGCTCAGTCCAAAATTGACTGTGCTAGTCTTATCGAGAAACTACATTTGTATGTTCCCCCTGACTAGGGGGCGTACAACTAGGGCGTACAAGACTTTGTACGCCCTAGAAAATTGCTTCACTCACCCTTGACATGTACAGCCTTCAGACGTCACTCATTTTTCGTTAGAACAGTGAGTGAATTTAACAAACTCAGCAAGTCAAATTGTGTTGACTTGACTTGTTTGTAGATAGTCTAGCATCTGTAAATACAAATTTAATCAAACCTTATTTTAATAATAATTAGTTCTCTGGTCACAATATTTTCATATTATTGTTATCTTTTTCTAAAATTATTGTATTTTATACGTTACTTTTATTTCCCTGCCATCTGTGGAGGTTTATCAATAGCTGTTCTTAAGCTACCTATCTCTGTAACGTTAGTTTGTAAAACTTTAGTTTGTCAGGCTACAGCTGTTAACCCCCCAAATAAAAATAAAATAATTCATTGCAGTGTTTTTTCTCGCTCCTCGTTAACAATGTTGCCATGCCACAAAACGGACATGCGATGACGTAACCAAGGTTCGGAACCAAGAATCCTCCTTGAAGGTAATGTCCATATTAATCAGAGTTGCGAAAGCAATTCGATTTTAATATGGATTCTTTAAATTAATTATTCATTTTCATTGTTTTGTTACAACCTAGGAGCCGGCAAAAACAAATTCACACCTGCATATCTGTAAAAACACAATGTATTACTTGTCGACATTTGAACTAATTATAATTCTTTTATGATCGTCTTCTTTTGTTTACTTATTTATTGGCATGCGTTTACTAACCATTTTAAAGAACAGTCCATTGTTCTATTGTAATCGTTTACAGCCGTTTGTGGCTGTGGTCATTAGCCAGGTGTTGCGGATTAGGTAAACTACAATACGGGCACATTTATATTTGTGAGGTATAAAATCAGGGCCCGATAGAGAGAGGAGGCAGTCGAGCGAGAACCACGATCTAGGCAAGACGTATGTACATTCGGTAATCTATTACTGACGGACTTTGCGCGTTTTATTGAATTACGACCTTCTGCATTACGTTAGGATTTGTTGTGTTCGGTTATATTTGTACCCGTGTTATACGTGTTTGTATAGTTCTAATAAACGAAATGCGTCGACACTTTGGCCCCGTCACATCTTCCAATGACTGATTCAGAGACTTCCAACTCAGCTTCATCGATTGAAGCCCTCAAACGGCGTAAATATGGATCCATAGAAGAACTCTTACCACATGATGGAGGAGGGGCGATAAACAAAAAACACCTTATGTAAGGCAGCACTGAACCAGAGGGCATTTTGAACACGGATGTGTATTACTTCCTCTCGCGAGTTCGTGTCTGTGATTATGTTCAGGGGTATATGCTTGTTACAATTGTAATACTAACAGCTCATAAACCTCCTCCCACTGCTAGGCTCGGGCCTCCCACTAGAGGGGAACGGAACGGACAGTATACCCGCCACGCTTGTCCAAGGTGGCTTGGCAGGTTTGATAGATCAGCTATCTTAACGTATAGGTTTCATCACAATGTCTTCCTTCGCCATTCGCATGTGTTAATTGTAACAATATGCACATTAGGTTAAGAAACTGCCTAAGCGGTGCATGATTTCTGGCCAGGGTTCGAACACGCGCTCTTTGAGATTAGGACGCGAGTGCGCTAACCACTAATCGCTGGTTCCTATAATTGAAGACATGAGTGGATGAAGGTGATAAGTCGCATAATTCCAATTCTGAGTAAATCGAGATAAAAGTTTTACTTTTATTTGAAACTGAACTGAACTTTACACCTTTTTCAACTTTTTATTTTTTAAATATGCCTTATATCTATGGTCTAAGGTGTGTAGTCATTTGGTATCGACTTATAACATTCATCTACGCAAAAAAAGCAAATATACCTTCAACAACATATCACCTTCATCCACTCACGTCTTCAATTATATTACCGACTCTTCATTTAGCCTACTGTCAGTTAAAAATTGACATAAATTTCATACAAGTACATAAACATAAACATAAAATCACGCCTGTTTCCCATGGGGGTAGGCAGAGACTATGGATCTCCACTTGCGACGATCCTGACAAACAACTTTCGCTTCACCTACTTTCATTAACCTCTTCATACATGCGCGTTTATTTGAAATGCTTTTTACCTGGCCTTTTTTTAACAGTTCTGATATCTGTTCATGGTATGTTCGTCTCGGTCTACCGGCAACAGCTCTACCATTGACAATACTGTCATTTACCTGTTTTGTGATTCTATTTTCATCCATCCTCTCTACATGCCCAAACCACCTTAACATTCCTTTTTCAACTCTTGTTATTACATCTTCTTTCAAGCCACATCGTTCCCTTAGCACACTGTTTCTTATCCTATCATTCAAGCTAACCGCACATATACTTCTCAAAGCTCTCATTTCAACTGCGTTTATCCTACTTTCATGCTTCTTCTGCCATACCCAACTTTCACTACCATACATCAGGGTCGGCACCAACACTCCTTTATGGACAGCCAAGCGTGCCTTTACAGACACTTTCTGGCTATTCATAAAAGAATTTAGCGCTCCATTCACCCTATTACCTGCCATAACTCTCCTTTCAATGTCCCTTTCATGCTTTCCGTCTCTGGTAAACATGCAGCTTAAGTAAACAAGTTCACTAACTTGCTCTAACTTTTGATTTCCTATCCGTATATTACAACTTGTCATTCTTTCATCTCTTTCAAACACCAGAACATTCGTCTTGTTCACATTAATTTTCATACCCTTTCTCTCAAAAGACTCATTCATAATTGTTACCATCTCCTGTAACTCCGTTTCCGATGACGCAAGTATAACTTGATCATCAGCGTAGAGTAGACATTTGATAAGTAACCCATTCATTCTTAAACCACTTTCACTTTCTTTCAAATCGTCCAAGCAACTGTCTAAGAATAGGTTGAACAGCCACGGCGACGCTACACAGCCCTGTCTAACACCTTTTTCAATGCTAAACCATTCAGTGTAGGCGCCGTTAACCCTAACACAAGCACTGGAATCGCTATAGAGGGACTTCAGTGATCGTATCAGGTTGTCTGTTATCCCATACTTAGCTAGCGCTGACCACAGTTCACTCCTTATCACTCTATCATAAGCTTTCTCCAAATCTATAAATGCACAATACACATTTTGACCTTTGGCCAAAAACTTTTCATTTATGCACCGTAAGGTAAAGATTTGGTCCACACATCCCATTCCCTGTCGAAAACCCGCTTGTACATCCCATACTTTCTCTTCTGTTTCTTTCAATACCCGTTCAATTAACACTTTAGCATACATTTTCCCGACAACGCTAAGAAGGCTGATGCCCCGATAATTTTTACAGTCCTGTTTTGACCCTTTTCCTTTGAAGAGTGGTACAATAACGGCTTTGCACCAATCTTTTGGTACACAGCCACTCTTCCAGCATATGTTAAAAAGGCGATATAAGAGACTTGCGACCAAACCTTGTCCAGCCTTTAGCATTTCCACGGTTATCCTATCATACCCAGCAGCCTTTCCTAGTTTCATACTATTCAATGCTTTCATAATTTCATCCATACCTATACTATCGCTACTGTCTTCTCTATTGTCCTTTTCATCAGTCATACTTTCCACATCCGCTTTATCTTTTTCAAACAATCCTTCAAAATATTCTTTCCAGCGCTTCAATATGCATTTTTCTCCTTTCGCAAGGTCTCCATTCTTGTCCCTGATTACATTGAGCTCAGACTGTACTGTCTTTCCTCTAGCTCTTTTTATAGATTTCCAGAAATACTTAATGTTACTCTGGAAATCTTCAGAGATTCTTTCATCCAAATCATCTTTTTGCTCATTCTTTTTCTTTTTGACTGTAATTTTAACTATTTCATTCATCCTTTTATACAAAATTTTTGCCTCATCTACATCCTCCTTTTTTGTATTTTTCAGTCTTAGGTCAGCTCTTAAAGCTAACCAATCCTTCCATGCTTTCTTTTTATCATTCACTACACTCTGTACTTCCTTATCCCACCAAATATTCTTTACGCATTTTTTTTATTGCATTCGGTTTTAAAGGACATCCACAACTCTTCTATTTCGGACACATCATTCATTTCAATAAATTTTTCTTCTAATTTTGATTTATACTGTTTAGGCCAATTATTTCGATTGGTTCATCTCCTTGATTATATGATCGGAATGAAGTCAGTCGCGCCGACATCTTCCGATCTGTGCCCTGCTAATGAGGCTCATTGGCCGACGACATTGTGTCGTCACGTGTGAATGGAGGGACAAATCCGCACCACCGCGACAATAAGTCGAAAGTCGCCTACCTGACCGCGCGCGTATAACGACCCGCGCCGTAGTCATATGAACTACCTATTTTAATATTTAACCGCCATTGTGTGAATGTGTGTATCACCACAAAAAAGACTTTATTATATTCTACTGCGTGGGCAATCAAATTTGAACCTCGACGACCGCTGCCAGACGTCTCCAGGCTTGCCGATTTGGGAGAAGTGCAGTTTCGGGAGGTTAAGGTTAGTGGCTTGATTTTCCTTCCCATATCATCAATCGGATGCAACGATTGATCTGATTGTCCTGCCGTCCACTGTTCTTGAGCTACATTATCGAAGGCTGCACCAGTCCAGGAGGTAGGGCAATAGTAATTACAACCGCCGCCACGTGGTGTGCTATAGGGGAGGTGGGGAAGGACCTGGAAATTTTACCCTGGCACCACCACATTTTATGGTCACTTCGAGCCGTATTATATATTTTTTATCGATTTATTGTATTTTATATATTATTCTTCTATCCTATATATGTAATTTTATTTACTGTGAAACCCACTAATCTTTTGAATACTCATCTTAATATACATCTATTTACGTTGCACACGTTCCTGGATAGACATTTTCGTATATCCTACCGCGCCAATAGTGTAATTTAATCACTGGCATAATTATAACGAGGATATTTTGTCAAGTTATTTCTTGTGTCGTGCTCATTTTCATATAAATTCATTTATTGAATTATTCGCCGTAACGAACCTATAAGTTATTTAGGCAAGTAGGCATTTTACCGCTCCTTATTCCCGCTAAAATCATTGCGATTTTAACTATCACGACACGTAATATTGATAAAATATTTCTTTGTACAATATACGTTTCATTTTTTCTCGCGCGATCATAAAGCAGGTAGGCTTATTATTCACACAATACTACGAACTACGCTGAGTTCAACCGCGACTTATTCCCCGCTATTCACATTTACACATTTTATATTATTTGATTTCATATCTTACGTACTTACTTTATAACGTACATATCTTTTGTTTATTTATTAATTAAAAATGGCTACTGAAAAATCCAAAAGGAAAGTTGAATTGCTTGTTGCTAAGCGCGATTCATACTTTGCATACTTACAATCTATCTATGATTGCATTCCGGATTGGGATTCTGATGACAGAATTATTGATAAATTTCTTACAAAGTCACAAAGTATCTCTGATAATTTTCGATCTGAATTTGTTCAAATCGTTGATGATTTGAATAATTCGTTAGATGTTTCTCAAAAACCTAATTTTGAGTCTGTTTGGTCTTTTACAAATTTATATAATTGCATTATAAAGTCACGAGAAGGTTTTTCTAAAAAACAGTCGTCCGCATCGGGTTCAAAGTCCAATAGCGACAGTGAGCTACGATCCAACGTTAAGTTGCCGCGTATTGAACTCAAACAGTTTAATGGCGATTTAAATGATTGGCCTTTGTTTATAGAAACATTTAACATGTTAATTCACGAAAATAATACATTGAATGACACTGAGCGCATTCAATATTTATTATCTTCGTTGTCTGGAAAGGCACGAAGTATCTGTACAGGTATTACACCTGCATCTAAAAATTATCTACCGCTTTATAATTCATTAATTGACAAATATCAGGATGACCGCGCCCTTGCATCTAATTATATAGATCAGATATTAGATTTTAAACCAATTTCTAATTTAAATTCAAACAACTTAGAGACATTTATTGATAAATTTACAACGACTTACACCGCTTTAGAACAATTAAATATAGATAATTTTAAAGAATTTATTTTCATACATATTGGTCTTAAGAAGTTAGATTCAGAAACCGTAAAATCTTTTGAAACCGCTTATCGAAAACCGGGACAGTTACCCACTTATAAAGAATTTGTTACTTTTATTCGAGAACAAGTTAAAGTTTTGGAACGAACTTCTAAATCTGAATTAAAACCTAAAACTTATCAAAATAAAAATTCTGCTAAAATATCTCGATCTTATATATCTACTCAAGTCAGCAAAATTAATTGCGCATTTTGTAATAAAAATGATCACATTCATTTATATGAATGTTCGGATTTCAAAAATATTGTTCCTCAAAAACGTTTTAATTTTATAAAACAAAAATATGGCTGTATAAATTGCCTAAGTTTATCGCATACTTCCGCTAAATGTAAGTCGAACCGTACATGTACAAGATGTCAAAAACGTCATCATTCACTTTTACATTTCAATACTAATTTAAATCTCAAAACTTCTAATACAGTGAGTGATATGAACGCCGATGCTCAAGCGCAGCAAGTGACACCAAGCGCGCACGCTCCGTCTGTCGCCCTCGCTATGCATACCTATGCATGTAGCTCGCTCGATAGTGAGTCCAGCGGCATGCCGCGTTCGAATGTTTTATTATCCACCGCGCAGGTATATGCTTATAAAAATAACCCTCGGAATAAATTACTTGTTCGTTGCTTGATAGATAATGCATCTCAAAATCATATTATGACAATTTCGTGTTGTAAAAAACTTAACTTAAACATTTCACCGCTAAATAATTCATTTATTAAAGGCGTTGGTTCGAGCAGTCGTCCGATTTATGGTTATACTAACTTAATTATTGAGTCGCGAGTTTCACTGCATAAGTATAACATTAATGTTTTGGTTGTTGACCGTATTACGGACGTTTTGCCAACGCGTTATATAGATGCATCGCATATGTATTTCATTAAAAATATACCTTTAGCGGACAATGATTGGAATGTGCCCGCTCAAATTGATATACTTTTAGGTTCGCAATTATTTCCATTTATTTTATTGAATGGCCGCGTCGAGGCCCCTCCCCCCGCTCCACCGCTACTGGAAACCACTTTCGGTTATATTTTAATGGGAGATGTCTCTTGTGTTTTATCTGAAGATACAGATATTGTATCTACCGCTTGTCTTTCACTGACTGACAGTGAGTTGAACAATTCCTTACACAAATTCTGGGAGTTAGTGGAGGTACCTAGCCAGTCTTTCTCCAGCCCTAAAGATATTGTTTGTAAGGAACTTTACAGTTCGATCGTTACTCGTCATAGTGACGGCCGATATACTGTGCCGCTTCCCTTCAAGGACAGTGAGTCCTTGTTTGGAAATTCTCGTGCTACTGCACATCGCCGTTTTCTGAGCCGGAAACGTAAATTTATGGTCTCACCCGCACTTCGTGATAATTATAATAAAATAATACGCGAATATATAAATAATAAATATTTATGTGAAATTCCACCCGAGTTAGATTCCGACAAGGGTTACTTTACACCGCACCACGCCGCGCTTCGCACAGGCAAGAATACCACTAAGGTACGCATTATTCTGGACGCTAGTGGCAGGACACAAAAAGGGCTGTCATTAATTAATGACATTTTTCACGTTGGTTCTAAGTTACAGGCCGACCCTTTTAAACTTTTATTAAGTTTCCGCCTTTTTCCAACCGCTACATTTGATAGTATTGAACAAATAGATTTACAAACATGTGTTATTAATGACGATTGTAAGTTTCTAAAAATCTTATATAGATTTAAAACCGCCGAAGACATTCGTGTCTTTCAGTTATTACGCATTTCTGTCGGATTGAAGTCCAGCCTTTTTCTAGCAATGCGCACCATCCGCCAGCTGGCTTCTGACGAAAAATATCGTTATCCCGCTGCTGCCACTGGGGCAGAGACTTCTCTTTCTATTGAGGTTCTGGTTTCCTCCGTAGCTACCGTTGATGAGGCAATTGACATTGCTAAGCAATTAATTGCTATGTTTTCGTCAAGAGGATTTGATCTAGTGAAACTGGCAAGTAATTCGGTTGAATTAGTCTCTGCATTACCGCCGTTGCACCGTGCACCTGTTGCCTTCACTTATGAAGCTGGAATGAAGATTTTAGATCTTGCTTGGCATCCAGTTAAAGTCAGTTTTTATTTTAGTGTCAACATGTATACAACGATTTGTACGAAACTCACAATCTTGTCTTCAGTTGCTAGATTGAGTGACGTTTTAAATTTAGTTTCACCGATTGTTTTGTTCACCAAATTTCTCTTCAAAGAACTTTGGAATGTCAACATAGATTGGGCTGACGCACCACTAGATCATATCTCCGTTAGCTTCTTCCAACTTGTAAGAGAGCTATCATTTTTGTCCAAGTTACAGAACCCGCAACATTTAAATGTGTTAAATATTTATAAAATGAATTTTTCCATATTTTGTCACGTTAGTATGAGAACATACTGTAGTGTTCTTTACATGCACATAACCGATTGGTTAAGTAATATTCTTATAGACTTGTCTTGCTCTAAGTCTAAAGTTCATCTTATCAAAGTAGTACCATTTATCCACTTAGAGTTATACACCGCTAAGCTTTTGTATAAGCTGGTTCATTATATTTACGAATTGTGTATTATTCGCTATCCTATTTATAATATATACGCCGTAATTGATTCCACTATAGCTTTATCGTGGATTCATTTTTACCCGCACCGCTGGTCCTTATTCGTCTCAGATAGAATAGCAAAATTACACACATTGCAAAAGATTTATTTCATAATTGATTTTACATATTTCAAAAATTTGAATTCTATACCAATTAATGTTAAACTTTTTGGCCTATATTTCTATTATAAAGATATAGTTTACGTTGGAGATAGGCTACATATAACTGACTTGCTTTATGCCCTATACCCGCTTACACCAAGGTGTAATGTTACACCATTTCAGGGGCCGCTAGGTTTTGTCGAAACGGTCTATCTAGGACGTGATGGTATTGTTAGGGTCGCACTTGTTAAGACTCAGAATAGTACTTTTAAACGTCCAGTAGTTAAACTATGTCCACTGCCTTCCCAATAATTTCACTTTACTCATTTTTATAATTTAAGTTATTTTTATATTACTTTTAGTTACCTATGTATGGTAAGATAATAATAACATTGCGTTATTTTTATTATATATTTGTCCCTCTTACATATTTTATTAACCCGCTTATATACTATATATATATTGTATTTATACCGCTTCTCTAAACCGCTCTTCCGTGAGGCCTTTGATAGTATGGCTTAGGTCTGTTTTGAAAGTTCAACCTGAGAACTTTCAAGGCGGGGTGGATGTTTAGGCCAATTATTTCGATTGGTTCATTTCCTTGATTATATGATTGGAATGAAGGCAGTCGCGCCGACATCTTCCGATCTGTGCCCTGCTAATTGGCCAACGACACTGTGTCGTCACATAATGTGAATAGAGGGACAAATCCGCACCACCGGACAATAAGTCGAAAGTCGCCTACCTGACCGCGCGCGTATAACGACCCGCGCCGTAGTCATATGAACTACCTATTTTAATATTTAACCGCCATTGTGTGAATGTGTGTATCACCACAAAAATACTTTATAAAACCACTGTGTGTGCAACAAATTAAACCTCCACGACCGCTGCCAGACGTCTCCAGGCTAGCCGATTTGGGAGAAGTGCAGTTTCGGGAGGTCAAGGTTAGTGGCTTGATTTTCCTTCCCATATCATCAATCGGATGCAACGATTGATCTGATTGTCCTGCCGTCCACTGCTCTTGAGCTATACTATCGAAGGCCGCACCAGTCCAGGAGGTAGGGCAATATATATTACAACCGCCGCCACGTGGTGTGCTATAGGGGAGGTGGGGAAGGACCTGAAATTTTACCCTGGCACCAACATATACTCTTCTTTTACTTCTTCTTCTTGCAACTTTTCAACTTTTATTCTTTCTAGTGTATTATATTTATGTTTATCGGTATGTTTGTGCCTCCAAGTTTTGAAAAGATCTATTATTCGGCACACTACTAAGAAGTGATCTGTATTGATGCCTGTACCCCGATATGATCTAGTGTCCAGAATGTTTTTTCTCAATCTTTCATCTACTATTACAAAATCAATCATACTTTTCCCTTTCACATTTTTCCACGTGTACATATGTATATTCTTGTGACAGAACATTGTGTTAGTCACGCACAAATTCCATTCTAAACATATCTCAAGCAAACAGTCACCATTCATATTTATTCTTTCATCTCCGTATGTACCTAACACCTTTTCATAACCATCTCGTTTTAAGCCTACCCAACTATTAAAATCACCTAACATAATTAATTTTTCGTTCTGCTTACATGTAAGCAGCACACCTCTCAAACATTCCCAAAAATTGTCCTTTTCCTGTATGGTTTGTCGGGAGGTGTAAGTCGAGCTCATGTCTGATGGTGCATATGCCCCAACCACAAAAAGCCGAGTCAAGCCAACTTTCAGTCGAATCCATACAAGTCTTGGGCTGACACACTCATGCTCTTTCACACATTCTTCCATTCTTTCAGAGAGAATAAGGCCTACTCCTTGACTCCCTCTTTCAGTCGCTTGCACTCCTGACCAATAAGCCGTATACTGACCGTACTTAGTGGTTTCACATCCTTTCCGCTTCGTCTCACTCACACATAATAAATCTATTTTTCTTTCATTCATCATCTGGCATATACTTCATCTAATGTGAAAATTAAAAGTAATGTGAAAATTTTAAGTCTGTTTAGAAAGATACTTGTGCACAAATGTCGTTACGATAATCCATTGGTATTAATAATATAACAACTGTTTAAACCGTGCTAGCTTATGGCCGATTCCTATCCTACTATTCATTCGTTTGCCTTACGCATCGGTTTAATTTTGATAGTAACTTATTTCCATATATATTATGTAAATAATATCAAAATTCAAGCGATTCATAGTAAGGCAAATGAATGAATTCGGATGACGAATCTTTATATACGGACATAAAAGTGTTGTTAATATAGCTGATAGCGTTTACTTGATAATTAGTGTTAACACAGAGAACTTGTGAACAAGAGATAATGAGCTGAGGCATTTGTTCATTGACAGCCATTACAATAGACTTCGTTTAATGGATATCAAGTTGATTATCGACAATGAGGTCAATGCGCGAAATTGAATTACCTGGGTTTATTAACTATACACTTTTTTAGACGACGCGACGTAATTGCATAGGCCACATGACCTACAAGATGATAGAGAAGAAAATTAAATACCAAATAGCACAGCTCAAAATAAATCAGATTCAGAATAAGGGTTGAACTTTAACATATTATTTTTCTGTACATATCCACACTAAAATTCTACACAAGTGCGGGAATTCGGGAAATAATGCCAGTGTTAATTTTTAAATAATATATGTGAGGTATCCCAGATGAATTGAAGTTTTTGATTTCGCTTGAAATCGTACGTATCGTAATCTTATATTTTTCATTCTACTGCATAACGTAAAATTTATTTAAAAGCTTTAAATCTGAATAAAAAGGAACGCGTCACTTTTTTTACGTTTTTGACGCAATCTGAGGTATTTGACTTTGACATTTGTATTTTGTAATAATATAAATTTTGAAAAACACTGCTCGTCGCCGCGAAGACTGTATAATTTAATAATCAATCATAAAATGTTCAAACAATAATGTAAACTCTAAATTTTACTATCTATTAAAAGTAAACGTAACTTTACTTTCCAAATTAATTTTATTTAAATTGCCATGAACATTTTCAAAATAAAACATTATAAACATCTTAGATTTATGTTTATCTTATCTTTTATTAATGAAATCTTAGCTAATGCTTGTAATTTCGACGTGAAAGTGAAACAAATGCTTTTAAATGAAGGCTTTCACAGGTATATAAAACGATTACTCCTATAATAATCGGTGTTTGTATAACTATTTCCCTCACTATAAATTTCGGTTTTGAACTATTTTAAAATCTAAAGTAGCCTTATTTAGAGTATAAAACTAGTATATAAAACTTTTTAAATACTTCACTGCAGTGTTACGTTTGTGCAAGTAGCTACATAAACTACTGTGACTTGAAATAAAGTCATATTTTATGGAGTTTAAAAATATGAATATCTTTTACTGTTGTTAGTTTTAATTTTTTATACAATTCAACCAAATTAATATGAAGTGTTTTCGAAATCTCATGTATAAGAATACACAGTAATTGTTTTAATGACTGTTTTCATACAATATCATTATTAGAACTTTGAACTACTATATTACACATGTAAGAACATATTTACTTCAAAACTCATACTAGGTTGTAAATTAATTTTAAATCTGTAAATATTTTAATTCCAGGAATATCACATATGGGATTACTTTTGATACAGAAAATAATGCTAATAGATGGTTTTACAAAGACTGCATAGTTGGTTTAGACCAGGTGCTGCCTGCTGGTGTATATGCTAATCCTGATGAATTGAGTGGTTTAAAGAGAATGGGGAAGGTATTTGTTTAACTTTATTTCCCAGAGAACTATAATATGAGGCTCTTCGCAAAAGGTACACTATCCTGCGAAACATCCAAACAGTCCCAGTAGTTCCTGCAAAAAAAGTGACACAAAACAGTTGCACATGTTATATACATAGAAAGAAAGTAAATGTTTATTTGCGAAATGTAACAGACAAAATAGAAAATATATGAAACAAAATATTTAAATAGTTGTATGCCGCAATTTGGCAAACAAGGTTGGCACTCAGTATATAGCTGTGTCGGAAGATACTCTGCCACAGCACTGAGTTTCAGTGCCCACCCCTGAATCTACACATATTACCTAGAGATCCATAGAAAAAATATTATTTAATTTAGTCATAGCTATAAGTACTGGAAATAAATAATTAAACATATTCATATTAATAAGAATCAAAAACAGATAATAAAGGCATATAGTACATACAGTGTTTTCATATACAGGTATATCTATAATTGTGTATGCAATCAATTAATTAATTAAATTTACTTATTACATCCATGGAAGCAACTAACACCTAGGATACAGACTTGGCCTAGTCTAGGTGTTAGTATCCAGTCTTAATTTTAAGGCAAAATTTCTTATATATTTTTGGTGTCAATAAAAAAAAAGTTATGTTTTTACACACATACATATCATAATACAAACTCAGAATACAGACTCATATATAGAATATTATTATGAAATGTACATGGCAATTATAATACTGTAAATGTAAGCTTAGGGAACTAGACTACAGGTTGATATTTAACTGAAATAATAATTAGCAGAGTGGAATATATTTTACTGAGTGTAGCTATTAAACAACAATAGGGTTACAAAGTTCCCTTTTGCTAAAATGGCTCCGGAACCACGGACATTAATGGCTAAGTATTATATAAATAACAAGAGGCTGCTTTAAGTCTCAGTTTTCCATTTTTTTGGCATTAAATTATGTTTATTTATTTTTTTATAGCACAAATGTTTGTTAATGAATATAAATAATAAAAATAAATATTTAATCCGTGCAAGAACGGAGAAAGAATACAATTTCCTGCGGCCCGGCGGCCTGTCGTAAGAGGCGACAAAACAACCCACAGCCAGGTGGTAGGGCATTTGCCCGACTGGATGGCTACCACCCCTGGTCTAGAGTATGTCGCCATAACAACCTTGTGTTGTGTTCCGGCATTAGTGACCAGGTTCCAGGCTCCCTAAAGAGAGCAGCAGCGCATTCGTAGCACCTTTGGTGTTGTAAATGTCCATAGGCGATGGTAACCGCTGTCCATCAAGTGGGCCGTCTGCCTGTCTGCTGATCTCCTGCAATAAAAAAAAAAAAAAAAAAAATACCCAATAAAACCTTAAAAATAAATAAACTATACTATTAATAAAGCTATATTTACAAAATAACAAATCTGTAAATAAAAAATTTGACTCCAAATCTGCCCACATTTCCGCATTAGATGGCTGATGCGTTGCCCTAGGTGCAAGCCAGCCTTTTGGTGATGTGAGACCTCAATTAGACGCTTTGAGAGGTCTCGATAGAGGTGATGAGCATTTGGCATTTATTTTAAAATCGCAGACAAACATTTATATTTTATATAATTGGTATAGGTTAACATAATACAAAAATCAATTTCAGTTAAATGCTGTACCAAAGAATCGCATCAATATCGAGCTTCCTACAGAACAGTCTGAGCCAAGCGGCATATATATTCTGGGCAAGTTGTCTGGTGATAGGGTAGATTTATGGATACCTGTCCATGCAAGGTATCACCAAGCTGTCACCGGTGGTGGGTAAGCATAGAACTCTTTTGCAAATGTAATTAAACACTGTTCATAATTGCAATTTTTTTTTATCTTAATATTAATCTCGTGTCTTGTATTATACTAATATATAAAGCTGGTGAGTTTGTTTCTTTGATTGAACACACTAATCTCAGGAACTACTGGTCTGATTTGAAAAATTCTTTCAGTGTTAGATAGCCAATTTATCGCAGAAAGCTATATGCTATATATCATCACGCTAATATCAAACATTTTTTTTACTATTCCACTCTCACAAATTTGCGAACAGAAGTTTGTTAATATATATTCAGGACAATACATACATACATACATAACTTCACGCCAGGTCCCTTGCGGGGTAGGCACGAACAACAGAGTGCCATACAGGCTTATTCTTACACACCTCACTTGCTTCTTTGACATTCATAGCTCTTGTCATGCATGCTCGTCTATTCAGACAATATTAATTGTAAATAACACTTATTGAGTAATCAATTTTATGACATCCTTAGGTTATTATTATGACATTCTTACTCTTTAGGAGTTTTTCATTTTAATTGATTTTTAATTGAGAATTTGATTTTTTTGCCTCCCTGGCCAAATCGATGCAACTTACCTTTTCTACGGACTATCATACTCTGATATATAAATACTCATGTGGAAAAAAGTATAGGGAAGCGAACCGGGATTTAACATTACAGAACAATTGAAATTCATTCTACATAGAGTTAACGTATGTCTGAGTCAATTCTTAGGATACTTTTTATACCAATAAATGACGTTGTTTCCGTGGGATAGATGAATATAGCAAAAATGATAGCACTATGGCGTTTTTTCTGTACCACCCTTACAATTCACTAACAAATTCGTTGTCGTCATGGCAAAGGGAAGTATAGCTGACACATCCTAATTAGAAATAAACTTTATTTGTTGTCTCAACATTCCAGCACTGCTCGTAATGAGATAGGAGCTCCTACTTTATACATCCGCTGTCCGGACCAGAGATTAGATATGTGCGAAAAGCATGTCTCTAAATCACTCCCATTCCTTTGTAATGGAGGTTCCAAAGAGAAGTGCAGCTGGCGAGTGCTTCCTTATACCATGGTAAGTCTTCGGTAAGAAAGGGAAGACGAAGGCACCTGCTACTCTAAACTCTCTCTACTTCTAAATGCCTCCGCTACTCTCCAATTATGTCAAGAAGTTTACCAATTGATTTTTTTCAACAGAAAGTTATCCACCCATTTCTCTTCCAGTTGACAGATACACTGATCTGGAATGTACCAGTCGGGGACCTCAATCAGTATTACTTGGTGGGGATTGGCACTGGTTTAGTGGTGGTGGTTGGATCTCTGTACCTGCTGAACACCATACACGAGTACAACCTGGCAGCCAAGAGGAAGAGGCTCTGATAAATGGGGGAGCTGGAAAGCTCCTAATAAACATATAAAACGTTTCTTCAAACTAAGTCCAGGGGCTTAATTCAGCTATTTCTCTTTGCGTCTTTTAAAATAAAGCTCGATGTTTACTGGACTGTATGGGCGTTACTTATAATAATCTCGTTAAGAAACGATTAACCGTCTCTTAAATAAGAGACTATTAAGCCCCTAATCAATGGCTGCTTCAAATAAAACTTGCCTTCTTGCCTCTTAACAGTCACTTAAACTGCCTCTCGATGTTACTTATTTTTAACAGTTAGTTATAAGTTACTTTACCACCACCTCTTAAGATTTTCGTTAATCAGCTTCTAAGCAGTTTCTTAAAATTTAAGAAACGATAATAAGTAAGGCCATATGATTATTATTATCAGCGTTATTTACAATTAAACTATACATAGAAGAAATAAATACAAAGAGTGTGTATTGATGCTATTATATGAGAAGCAAATGAGCAAGTAAAATTTGTGAGATTTTCGGGCCGCTTCTATATCCCATCTTCTCTCCGACGTCTAGCTGCTAACTGTGCGAGCTTTGCGCGTCGGCGGTATGCGGGGCGCGGAGGGGGATGCTCCGGCGGGCGAGTTAGGGGTGCTCTCTCTCCGCAACATGTTTCCCGGCCTGAATTCGAACCTGCGCCTTTAAGTTTGAGACATATGCGCCAACCACTAATCTACGGCTTTATAATGTATAGTAATGGTAATTAAGGTAATAACGACTGCTGCACGCACAATTGTCGTGTTAAAATATAGCGTAACATGGTTACTTTGTTAAATAAAATAACCTTGTATTCTTTAAGTATTGTGCATTTATTAAATTAACTTATGATTTGCTTGTTTTATTTCATGTCTTATATTTAAATTACCAAAATATAAATAAATCCGATATAAATGTAAATATGATATATAAATATTACAGAATACATATACTTAAATAAATAATAATAATAAAAACGTGTGTATCTCGGGACGCCCAACACAAGTGATAACTTGCCTGCGTACCGTTGCCGTATGCGTGAGAGAAAGGGAAGCCAGAGAGACTGGCGCCGTAACACGTTACGTAACGAAGCGGTTTACCCTCCCATAAGAAGTCCCCGGAATCACTTTAATAATCTACGTACTTTTGTTAATTGCGAACGATCCCTCCCTCTCCTCTTCCTTGAACAGCAGCGCATATGTAGCACCTTTGGTGTTGCAAATGTCCATAGGCGATGGTAACCGCTTTCCATCCAGTTGGCCGTCTGCCTGTATGCTGAGCTCCTGCAAGGAAAAAAAAACTATGTTTAATAAAGTACAGAGTTATAGTAAGAGCTCAGGACTGCCAGACCTTCGTCATTTTATAAAAACTGGTCATTTTATAAGAACGACCAACGACTACTTATAAGAGTTTGGGTTGTGGTTACTTGGGCAGGTAACAAGTAGTAAGTGTATAAAATAGTATCTTAAATTCGTTAAAGTATAAATCCCAATTTTTTTTATATTTTCTTCGGGATAACTTTATAAATCTCGTCATCCATTCCCGGACACTTATGACAGTTGCCACTCCCTGCCAGACACCCCTAAACTTTAATAAATTATACTTTCGTTATAGTATAAAAGCTAAATTTTATAATGTTAGGTACTTGGGGACCTATAAAAAATGTTACCTCAATAGCCGGACAGTTTTAATGGTTTTTACATCTAGCCAGACACGTTGAAAGTCACATCATTTCAACGGCGACACATAAACGCGTCTACAACGCCATCTTGTGGCCATTTCGTAGTTTGTCGGAATAAAAAGAGTCGAAGTTTACCCGCGATGTAAGCTACCTCTCCGTCTAGTTTCATTTAATGGTCGGTTCCTATATCTTATCGACACCGTTCATTTGCCTTACTATGGTTTAAAATTTGACATAAGCTCAAAGGAATATTAACATTCAACCGATGGTAAGGCAAGTGCATGAATAGTAAGATGTAAAAACCGGCCAAAAATCCATTCAGTACTTTGCACGTGACGCTTGAAAAGACAGAAAATATCTAGTAGTTTCGATCTGAATTAGTCCCCCTGAGTTGTTTTTTTCTATTTCAAACTCATTATAGAAACTAGAAACTTCTGCAGATTTATATTATTAAAGATGAAAATGAATATCTTCTCATATAATAAGTAATAAACTTGTTATAAAATTATAGATGTCTCTTATTTTCATTGTTATTAAATTGGGAAATCTCTTAACAATGCCATCTGTTCAAAAAATATTGTAACTTTTGGTGTTTGTGCTGGTTTTCTATGTACAGGAAGTTTTCAATTCTTGCATTAAAACTGCATTGCTTCTATAAGTTACATCCTCATTAGAGCTAGATGGCAGTATGCATATTTTGTGTATATAAAATGTATGGAGATTTTGGTTTTTAACTATGATGCATGTAGATTGTAAATGCATCTGTTCTTCGACAATCTTAGACACTATTCAGTGTCAAAATAACCTTAAATTTGGCATAATAAGGTCTCAGAAAATTAAGACCAACGGCAGTAACAATGACTGTTTTGAATGTTTTGCGAGTCTATACGAGGAAAAGCTCGGGCGGGCGCAGCGTATCGGGGGGCGGGCCACGCTGGACCGGCCGTCGGTCGCAGTAGATATGGATTTAAGATTAACGAGGCCACGTAAACGTCAGCCGCGTCGCTGAGGCTGAGCCGAGGCACGGGCACGGGGCCACGAGGCACGGGCCGCGGGGCGAGCGGGGCGCGTGTTTACTCGCGGGTGCAGGTGGCAAGCGGCGGGTGCAGCGGGCGGCGATCGATCGCTGGGCGGGGCGCGGGGCGGAGGCGAGGGACGCGGGGCGGGGCCCGGCCGCCGTCAGTCCGCCTCGGGGCCGCGTCCGCGCGGTCGTCGCTTGTCTTGTGGTGCGGCGCGCCGGAGTGTCTGTGCGGGCGCCCGGCGGCGGCGGCGAGCCTCGCGCCGCCCGCCCCCGCGCCGATGCCGCTGCCGCTCGCAGCCGCAGCGTGCCAGAGCCGCCCCCCGCGCCCCTTCCACATCCAGCCAGGCGCCGCGCGCGCAGCCTTACCGCGAAGTTCGCCGCTGTCTCCACTCCGCCCGCCCCGCGCTTGCGGCCGGTCTTCTTGTGGGCGCGTCAGCAGGACGGAACTGTACAAGAGGTCCATTGCGAGGACTACGACTCCCGTAACCGCATCCGTATAGCTAGAACGCCGAACGGTTGGCGCGTGATCCCACGCACCGAAATCTACAACTCGATCCGGATACCACCAGCGCCGCCGCGTGAGCGCCCCGAACGGCGCCGGCGCAGGCGCTCCGGCAGGTCCCGGCGGAGGCGCAGGTCCTCTGCAGCAGTCGCTCGCACGAGTTCCACGTGGCTCGCTCCCGACCTGGAGTCGCATATTCCTTCGCACACGATAGCGGTGGCGCGCCCTTCGCGGCCCTCGCCGCCTCGCTCCACGACGCCGGATATTGCACCCTCACCGGCGTCGCCGTCCCCGCCGTCGCCTTCACACCTTTCGCCGAAGCCGCCGTCGTTGGCTGAACCGACGCCGCTGGATAACCTCCTAGCGGTGGCTGAGCTCGAATTCAACCAACAACGTGGTGAAGAGGCGTTGGAGCTGGAGCTTCAGGCGGGAGGTGGCGATAGTGGGGCGGCGGGCCAACACAATTTCCTACCGGCCGAAGAGGTCGCGCGTGACGTTATGTCCTTTGAACTAGGGGAGCCTAAGGGCACGAATGATATGTATTTTGAACGAAAATCGCATGCACAAGAGTGTGCAGGGGAATCGGCATTCCAGAACGATATTACTGGGCACAAAGACCTCTTTGACACTATCAGCGAGGCACACTATTTACCAGAGCTTGGAGGACCACACGATGAGGCCCTACTCGAGTCTCTTGTAGAAAAAGGCTGCGAGGATAACCAGATTCTCGGACAAACGCTAGATAAATTTGCCCATATGGTGCACGCCTCGACTGATTACGTGGAAGAAGAGGATGACATGTTGTTGGGTAGTGCGCCGGTAGCAGACATTATAAACAGGCTAGAACAGTCACTTGAGTCGCCCAGTCGCAGCAGTATTACAGCTGCACAGGGCCTATTACACCTTCATCATATAGGTGACCTCCTACAACAGCAAGATCGCCACCAGCAGAACGTGGAACAAACATATATGTCAGATGAAGTATTTGTGCCAGATCCTTCAGCCGATTGTACCTTAACTACTTTAGAATCTGCGTCTGAACTTCGGGAGGCCAATGTAGTTAACCATTTAGAGTATGATCAGTGTGCCGAAAAGAGGCTACAGAGTGACGTTGACACGTCACAGGTTATGTATACTGAATTAGTACCTGATTTACATGAGACTTATCAAGATAAAACTGTAAAAGATCACACGCCATCGCTGGCCGACCTGTGTCAGGTTGCGGAGCAATGTGAAAATATTATTGAAGATATGAATGTATCTACCAATGAGAACCTAGTCTCGCAAACAAGCGAAGATCATAATACATCGAGTTTCATCCTTGAAAATGATATTTCAATACCTAAGGATGTTCCCACCTTAGAAAATTTTGCAAAGGACGTGACGAACACACGGAAAAGTGACGAATTGGGGCCTACGGATTTGAGTATAAAACATGTAGACGAATGTCTGCCTCCTGTAGTGGCTAGTGCCGAAACAACAAACCCCGTGGAGGACGGCTTATCGGAAAAAAGCGACGACCAACCCAAAGATCTGAGTGTGCATCGGAGGTTGCCTACCCCGCATGCGTCGCCGAGAAGGATAGACATACCGCGAGCGCCGTCGAGAGAGTCCGACGCGATGCAATCACCTCAACCCAGCGGTATACCAGCTGTGCCGTCGTCACCAGAAATATTCACAATGCCGGTTACAAAGAGCAAACATACTTTGTTTTTAGAAACGTTGTTATCCTCACCATCGCCTAAAATGTATACTTCAGAGGTGACGATCACGAAACAACAATGCGAGCCATTGAATTTAGGTAAACATAGAAAATCAGCTAGTCCTACAGTTACGAGTTGTTCGGATGAAATGAGAAAACTAAATAAAGAATATGGCGAGCCGCAAGAGAAAAAAATAAAACGCGAATCTGCCGAAGACTTAGCGAAAATAAGTAAAGTATTTAGTAAATGTGGTGATGACATTGACAAGGCGAAAAAATCAGAAAGGCCTGTTCATAAATCTAGTGATGAAACTTGCCCTATAAAACAATTGCATGTATTAAAAACTAGCCCAGATTTTAACATTCCAGACCCCTTATTAGTACCAAAAGACAAATTAAACGACATATTAGCTGCACCTGGCAGAGAAATACCAGCACTGTTAATACAGAGGCCTGAATTAAGATTACCTGAAGCTTTTGCTTTTCCTGCGATTTTGCAAGACCCAGACATTCTTGTCATATCATTATCACAATTAGAAAACATATTAGAAAATGATGCAAAGAAATCAATATCTCCTAAACCCAAGGAAACAAAGTCGAAGACGTCTTCTAGTAACGAACCTTCAACGCCACAGCCTGATCAAACAAATCATCCTAAGCCCATTCCCTCAATGGACGCCCTTGCAGGTGATATAGATGCGGCCACGTCAGCTGCTCTGAATCAAATGTTATGGTTGCCTTACTTGAGTCAGTTAGAAGCTATGGCGGCGTGTTCACAAAACATGGACTTCTTAAAAGCCTTAAATTCATCGGGATACACTGGACCTAATTATCCTGATTTATCGCAAATGTTTAATCCATCAGCTAGATTTATGGGTCCCACTGGCTTTCCGATGGTACCGCCAATGGACTATGACAGTCGGTTGCAATTCGCCATGTGGCAGGAAGCGATGAATCAAGCGAACGCTGCGGCGTCTCAAAGATCAAAAGCTAATACAATGGACGCTCAGATGAAGGAGCTTGCTTCCAAAGCGAGTGATGTTCAAAACCCTTACGTCCATTCGACGAAAAACCATCAGAGTAAACAACATTCTTCAGCAAGAACTAGTCCTATAGCTCATAATTATAATACTAACCAACGATCGATGGCCCACCAAGCGTTCTTACAAGGGATGTATCCAGGAATGAATCCAAACATGAGGCAAAATATGCCCTTACCAAACTTACAAATACCATATTTCAACCCGAACTTAATGGGCAGTCAAAGATCACCGAGGACAGGACAGCAGAAGAGTCCAACGTCTCCTTACTTTCAGAACAACAATTATTTACAGTCGGTGAAACAATCTGAATCTGCCGGTCATCAGAGAAGTAGTAGCACAAGTTCGCAGGACTCACCAAGGCCTCGGATAAGTGTCAAATCGCTGCAGAATTTAATGGAGCCGAATACCGCGGCTGGGTCTGTCGGTTCTTCGATGAGGAGGACACCAAATCCTCCTGCTGCGATGGGGAGGAGAAGAGAGGAGCCGGAAGTTGGGAGCACGACTCCGATCGGAGAGCCACCAGTCATGCCGCCACATCCGCACGACCCGTCGTCCTTCCATTTATGGCATCCGCTATTTGGCAAGTAAGTAATTTGTTTGCTTACCTAATAATCACGTAAATATTTGTCAGATATTAACGGTTATGGGATATTTACTTTGTTATTACAAATTTCTTTATGTGTACATACGCACAGGTGCAAACTCCTTTGCAAATCTAAATCGCAAGACCATGACCTCGTTATTTATGGATTTAAGTTGTTAATATTTTTAACAAATATTTTTCTCGTCTCCACTATACTCTGATTTTTAATTACTTGGACTAAAATGACATCTGCGATGAACTTTTTTTTTAATGTTGCAAGCTTGGACGCAGTGTTGTAGTATGGCTCATTGATAAATGTGTGAGTTGAAATCTATAGAATTTCAATTCGATTAAACTCACAGTGGTGAGTTGAATCAACGACTCGCACAACACACTTAGGAATGAGACATACCAAACAACAGTATGCTTCAAGCTTGCAACAGAAAAAACTCGATCGCAGCTGTCATTTTAGATCAGGTAATTAAAAATCAGAAAATAAATTTTCAAATAACATAAAACTCGCCGTTTTAGCAGAGCGTTCGAACGTAACACACTTGTCTACGTCATTCTATACAAAGATAAATAATTTATCGTTTTTGTTTAGATTTGAAAAATAATATTGCGAAGTATAAAATAAAATAATAGTGTGTTTAAATAAAAAGAAGGAATGAGTTGAAACATGGCTAGAGTAGCCAACTATACTTTATAATAACATATCCTACTTTATTTTTGGTAAATGTACGTTAATATATTTGCATAAAAATAAAGTATGAGAAAATATCTATTTCCACTCTATTGTGATGCGTCTAATAAAACACTCGGCCTTTCTTATAATAATCTCGTTAATAAACGATCAGGCATCTCTTAAGAAAGAGAATCATAGTCAGACTCTAATCAATGAATATCTTTTTTTTCACTTATATTACCTTGTTTACGTAAGATATTCGTAAGTTGTACGCAAAATATTCGAGTAAAGAGGATTTTATGGGTAAGGTTTTCACTAATTAGTTGCTGAGCAGTTTCTTTAAATTTAAGAAACGATTATAAGTGAGGCCCTGAACGGATAATCACTGAACTAAGCAACGCAATCGTGTACGATCAAAATATATTTTTATTATTATTTATTCACTGAAAATTTACATGTCAGTCTTAATGTGACAGATAAGTCATCTGTCTGAGGTGACAGTGACATACAATTACCACCTAGGGTTTGAAACGCGATGTCGTCGCAGGGAAAACGCTAGTAAATAAATAAAATTGTGAAAATAATTTTATTTCTTTCAAATACTTTATTTTTACCCTACTTTAAAATGTGACATGTTATTTTTCTCAAAAATGTCGGCACCCTTAAATACGGCTTGGAAAAGCATTATACTTTTCTAGTACAAAATGTAAAACATCAGACCTAAATTGGATTAAGAAGACAAAAATAAAGTCACTAACAAAATGGTTATTGATTACCATAATCGATTTGTGTGAATGAATTTCAACAATTAATAATATGAAAACACTTACATGAGACGATTAATCCATCCAAAATAGGAGTTTTTGGCGGAAACTGAAAGGGGACGCTGTAGTATGAAGTTTTTTTAATATGTAAAATTCCTCTAAAATGAACAATAGTTGCAGGATATTAATAGTTTTTGGGTAGTAATTAAGTGCTTTTGTGAGAAATGTGAACTGTATAGTCAAATGTGGCCTTTCGAGTTTTCACAAGACCTCCGTTGAATGGCGTCGATCGTAGCTTACATATAACACTGCACGCATAAACAACTGCGCCTGGCTTAAAGGCCTAGTTACCAAGCCATGAACATAAAATAAATCATTCAAAATAACTAAACCTATTACAATTATAAAAAAATATCAACAAGAAGAAGAACAAAAGAAATCATAACATCATTCTCATATTTTTACAGTGTGGGCCTAGGAATGTATGAAAGGGTATATGTCTCCTTTAAGAGTTTATAAATCTAATGTCACTGCTACATCTGGGTAGATGTTAATGTTAATGGCTGTGGCCAAAAGCGTCTCGTTACCGACAAACCGTGCAGGAACGGAGAAAGAATACAATTTCCTGCGGCCCGGTGGCCTGTCGTAAGAGGCGACAAAACAACCCACAGCCAGATGGTAGGGCATTTGCCCGACTGGATGGCTACCACCCCTGGTCTAGAGTATGTCGCCATAACAACCTTGTGTTGTGCTCCGGCATTGGTCACCAGGTTCCAGTCTCCCTAAAGAGAGCAGCAGCGCATTCGTAGCACCTTTGGTGTTGCAAATGTCCATAGGCGATGGTAACCGCTGTCCATCAAGTGGGCCGTCTGCCTGTCTGCTGATCTCCTGCAATAAAAATATTAAAAAAAACCCATTAATTTTCTTTCGGTTTATAATTTTGGGTCACACCTGCTATTAAACTTAATGCGGTATCTAACAGGCTTTCAGCTTATAATATAATCTGTTAGACCAAGTAGAGTTAACTTTGTTTATAATTTGTTTTATATTCTCAATTTCGTTTCGGTCTTTTGAGTGCATTACTTTTAAAGTGTCTTTTTTGCAGTTGGGTTTTTGTTTTATTTAATTATTAAACTGTGATACTTATATAAGTCGGACAACATGTAGAGAAGAGATGATTGATTGCACGCCAAACAAAACGGACAAATGAAAATTACAATTTACGTAAGCTGCTCAATACTTCAAGAGAATTTCGATGATGTAGTAACTAATTTATTTGTTTCGTTTTAAATATGATTTGGCAACGGATATTTATAACTATTCTAAATTTCATGTAATAGCTCAAGGTCCGACATAATCATGACCCATTTTTACGATATCAAAACTTTTTAAAATAATTTATTATTCCTAGTTAAATTTAAACATATAACTTATATTATAATAATAATAAATCGGCAGACAAACACACACACTGTATATCCCCAAATTAAGCAATGTAGCTTGTGTTATGGGTAATATACAACGGACCACTTTGGGGCCGATCCCAGACACCCAGACCATAGTAAATAACGGAGAAAACTCGATTCCGAAATTTACCATACCAGGAATCGAACCCGGAGACTACGTTGCAGTGAGGTAGGCCGGCAAAGGCTTAGCCCGCTTAACCACAGAGGCCGTCAAATATATATGTAAGCCCCTTTTAATTTCATTTATTTTGGTACTTAATAGCTTGGTTGTCGCTCCAAAATAACGCCATTTTTCAAACACCCATCTAGGGTCACTTGGGTTTTCAAAACGAATATAACGATACCTTAACTGTCAAAACCATCAAGCCGTTTGGAAGAGATAAGGTAATAAAGGAATTTACAAACACAAGATACGTGCGAAAAACATACGAAACCCCTGCCGGGTAAAAAGACAGCGAAACGAATTTTTATAACGAAAGAAATACATATTTTTTTATATTAAATTATTTTATTTTAATCGATTCGGCAATGTGTGAGTCCCTATATCGATTACAATATATTTTTTTAGATCATCATGGATAGCTCACGTAACTACTAAAATCAATTTGATGTTCCCTGTTCATGGGAGCTTTTGGCGGTAACTTAAACGAGATATAATCCTGTGCAGTTTTATTTTCTAATAATGTGTAAAATTACTCTAAAATGAACAATAGTTGTAGGATATTGATAGTTTTTGAGTAGCAATTATGTGCGTTTGTGACAAATGTGAACTGTATAGACAGATTTGGCCTTTCGAGTTTTCTTTCACAAGAACTCCATTGAATAGCGTCGGTTGTAGACTGCAATACAACTGCGCTACTATACGAAGACTTATACATCAGAATTGGCTGTATGGACTAAGGTTCCTTTGCCTGCCTTTGTGGCAAATTCTACTATTACTACTGGTTTTATAGAATAGCACAAGTATAGTTAAAAAAATATTTACTTTATATTTGTCTATCCGTCGGCCGAATATATACATTGCTAGCTGTCCCGGCAGACGACGTCCTGCCCGGTAAAAAAAAATTAGGGGTTGACTACCCCTAACATTTAGGGGGATGAAAAATAGATGTTGGCCGATTCTCAGAACTACCCGATGTGCACACAAAATTTCATGAGAATCGGTCCAGTCGTTTCGGAGGAGTATGGCAACGAAAACTGTGACACGAGAATTTTATATATTAGATATCATAGTAACAGTCAGACTTACAAATGATAATTTGATATTATGATTCACCGATCACAATTTGGTAAGTGAAATTCGCAAATAGCTCCAGCTATTGGGTCAGACGGGGCAACGTGGCTCGGGGGAAATCGATTTTGCGCACAAAAATAGTACGACCCACGAAATACTCGTGGAAATTATATATAATAAACATTAATAACTTAATACACAAGTTAAGTGGGCGGCGGACAAAATAATTTCAGTACAATTTTATTACATTTTATATAAAGAGATTTATTACGAGAAATCTTAATGCAGAATATTAAAGAAATAATAATCTTTGCTCTGCATTGAATAAATAATAGTTTAAAAAAAAAACGCTTTTATAGAAAATCCAACTAAAAAATAGATTTTTTTAAAATAAATTTGAATTAAAAATAGTGTAAGAAAAAAATATTTCATTGTAAAAAAAGCGTGGATTAACTCAGTGAACGCGGTTCTTGTATGTGTGATGTATTGTACAGTTTAGTATAAAACAGTGCCGGAACGGAGGGGTGGGACAAGGTGGGTCAAGCGACGACTACGATACGAGTAACACGTACATTCGATTAGCGATATAGTGACGGACTTTGCGCGTGTTATTGAATCGTGCAGTTTGTACTGGCTGTGTCCAGTCATATTTGTGCCTGTTTTATACGTGTTTGAACAGTTCTAATAAACTCCATAGTAATTCCAACGGCATTTTAATTCGAGTCCTGTGTAGCTCGTAACAATATGTACCGTATTTGAAGTTGAGAGTCGACCAGCAGCTAATATCTTTGCCGAGGTATATTTTAATAAAATCTACCCAGCTTTTGCTTAATTGCTCCGATTTTGTAAAGTTATAGCTATTTAAATCCTATCAACTTTTAAAAAATCGCTGTTTTTAAATAGCTAGAACTTTTTCTCCGAATTACGATTTGTTTCAAAATTTCAGGAAAGTTGCTTTATTCTGTCCCCAAAAGGCCCTGAAAATTTGAACTAGAGGGAATCGAGCTTATATTTGAGATATTTTTTTTAATATTACCAAAATTGCATTAAACCTGTTAAGGAATTCCTTAACAGTCAGCACTTTAGCACATAAAATAATGATTACTGAATCAAATAGAATTATTTTCAGAAAAATATTCAATAGTTATTGGAATTTTTTGTTCTAATGTTACCTAAAAGTACAAAAAAATATAAAGGAAATGACTATTGTAGAAAATCTATTTTTTTTATTTATAAATTTAGTTTAACTACTTTACAATCTTTTTCAAAAGATCTCTTGCTTCTACCTGACTACTTACGCTCGGGGTAAGGTCGGACCGGCGCAACAGAAGCCTTAGCGAAATTGTAGGTCTTTAACTAACTCCAAACAAGGAGATTCTTGCAGTGGCTGAAAAAGGCTCATTTCACTAAACATTTGAGATTTTAATCAATAAATATTTACTTATATAATTTTTCGAGAAATATTGTTTTTTATGGTACCTATGCTCACGTATGGAAGCGAGAGTTGGGTATGGAATAGAGAGCATGAAAGTAGAGTAAACGCGGTCGAGATGCGAGCACTACGCAAAATCTGCGGAGTGACGCTCGCGGACCGCGTTCGTAATACCGAAGTAAGAAAGAGAGTTGGTCTGAAAGAGAGTGTCGGGGTAAAGGTAAGGAAAGGAATGCTCCGGTGGTTCGGGCATGTAGAAAGAATGTACGATGAAAGAATGACTAAACAGATATACAATGCAAAAGTGGATGGATGTAGAAGTCACGGAAGGCCACGACACACCTTCCATGATCAAATTGATCATGTATTAGCAGAAGGTGATGTTAGGAGCCTTAAGAACAGACGAGCGTGCGTTACAAGAACTATGAATGTCAAAGAAGCAAGTGAGGTGTGTAAGAATGGGCCTGTGTGGCGCTCTGTTGTTCGTGCCTACCCCGCAAGGGGGCCTGGCGTGAAGTTATGTATGTATGTATGTCTTGCTTCTAAAGAATTGTTGTTGATAGGTGTAACAGAATGGTTAATTCGAGTGTCCGGTGGTTTTCACAGATTCAAATCGTTTATTCAATTTTGTATATTTTTGAATATTATATTCCGACATGCATCCCAAGTTTAAGCAAACTGAGCTCGTAAAAGCCTAGGCATTGTACAAAACTGAATCAAATCCGTTCAAAGACATAGTAAGTAGGCCGTGTATTGATTATTCTGTCATGCGATGTAAACGTGGACAATTATTTTAGTATCTAGGACATATTAGACAGACTTGCCCTTCCCACGTTACTAAATTTTATAAGTGCTGGCTGAACTCAATTTGAAGTCTAGAATATTTATGTACATAAAAAGAATAGTGTTCCGAGCTATAGGACTCGAATAAAAATGCCGTTGGAATTACTGTAGAATTTATTAGAACTATACAAACACGTACAAAACAGGTACAAACATAACTGGATACCACCAGTGCAAACTGCACGATTCAATTACACGCGCAAAGCCCGTCATTATATAGCTTGTTGAATATACACGTGCTTTGATCGGGTTTTCGCTGGATTGCCGATCTCTCCATTCGGCCATTGCTGCACCGATACAATATGGCCGCCAGCAAGCCATAGATCGGATTACTTAGAATTCAGTTCGATACACCTGACTGCCTGACTGCCATAAAACAAGTACAATAACAATAGAATGTTTTTATTAATTACAAATTTTAAATACAAACTAAACAAAAGAAGTCCAAATGCGGGAAAGATAATAAACCAGGTTTATGGCAGGCAGTATGCATTCACTTTTTGTCGGCATGTAACAATAGTATTGAAATAGTAATAATAACACCTTTTTGCGTTGCTGTCAATACACATATATATTATAATATCAGCCCATAAATGAGCTACTGCTGGGCTCAGACCTCCCATTATAGGGGGACCGGACAGAATACCCGCCGCGCTTGTCCAAGGCGGCTTGGCAGGTTTGACACATTTGTTTTCATTATGCGCAGATTTCATTACGATATTTTGTTTTGTGATGCATGCGTCCTAGCCAAGATTGCAACCCGCGTGCTATGAGTATGTAACGCGTCCGCTATTACGGTACCAAGACTTGATTATCTATACATATAATAAAACTGTAGGGTTCGAATTACTGTTCAATGAAAAAAATGCTAAAAACCGAATCAGGGGGATGGATGTAAGAAGTAATTTAGATTTTTTTCAATTTTTTGTTTCTCTGTTTATACGGGTAAATCTCGAAAACGACTGGGCCGATTTAAATGAAATTTTCCATAGTAGTGCTTATATCCCTGGTCATATATAGGATACTTTGGTACCCGAAAAATTAAAGAGTTCCCTTGGGATAGTTGAAAAAACTTTCCACGCGGACAAAGTCGCGGGCAGAAGCTAGTAAGTAAATAAAGTACCTAATTAATATGCATAGATTACACAAATTTCCATGAAAATTCAAACACATGTTAGTACAAAAGTTCCGTAATTAATCCACGGAAACCGTATAAAATGTTCTAGATGTTTCTATGTAAGGAAAGGCGCCAGTTGGCTTTTCGTTGAATTATTTAACACTTGGTATGACTTTGCGTTTGTTTTTCTTTGCGTCACCTTTAATGGCCCGTTCATATATCTTACCAACCATCAATTTGCTTTACTATCGTTTAAAATTTGACATAAGCTCTATAAATGTAATCCTATTATAATATATAAAGCTGAAGAGTTTGTTTGTTTGACTGAACGCGCTTATCTCAGGAACTACTGGTCTGATTTGAAATCCTTTCAGTGTTAGATAGCCCATTTATCGAGGAAGGCTATAGGCTATATATCATAACGCTACGACCAAAAGGAGCGGAGCACTAATGAACAATGTTTCAAAATCGGGGGCTATTTAACTTAGTTTTTTTTTAACTGTTCCACGCGGATGAAGTCCCGGGCAGAAGCTAGGGTCTGGATAAATAGACGCCCACGCAACCAATCATCATGCCAGCGTTAAATGCCAGTTGAGTTCAGGGCGTCTGCCTCAAAGTCCGGGGTCCGCCTTTCTACTTTTCTTCTCGACTTCGCGCAGCTTTACGCATCCCTATTTGCGAGACCATTGATAGACGTGTCATGCTTTACGACAAGCCAGCATTTCTTGGGTCTACCCCTTCAACCGGGACCACCATGGCTAGATATTTCTTCCCCAGCTCACGCTACCGATATATGGTGGAACAAACAACAAAGCGGGCGAAGCGCTGTTTCCACTTTTAACTCCTCAGACCTAATTCCTGTCTCCTAATGAAGCCCTGGCAGCTTCAGGTGCAAACCTTAAATGACTGAATCATAACTTTTAATTCGTATAATATATTCAGAGTATATATATATATATATATATATATATATATATATATATATATATATATATATATATATATTAGGGTGGTCGTTAAAAATTAAATTTCTTGCGACGCCCCCTAAAAAGCTTCCTTTTAATGAAAAAACACTGGGATTTTTTTTATAATTTTTTCAAGTCAAGACAACACGTGCCTCAAGACGATTCAAGTTAATTTTTGGGTAATATCATGTTTTTTCAGGAAACTTCTTCATACTTAGAAGTAATAATTATTCAATTTTTCTTATATCTTTAGTTTTAACTTGAATCGTCTTGAGGCACGTGATGTCTTGACTTGAAAAAATTATAAAAAAATCCCAGTGTTTTTTCATTAAAAGGAAGCTTTTTAGGGGGCGTCGCAAAAGATATTTAATTTTTAACGACCACCCTAATATATATATATATATATATATATATATATACATATATATATATATATATATATACAATATACCCATTTCATACGAATCCTATATAAAAGTAAGACAACAACAATAAATCGTTTCGTTTTAAATTAACCAAAAATTTGTGCTAAAACGCATACGTACCACTGAAGAGTGAAACTCTTCACCATCGTCTGGTTTTCTTCAAACACACAATTTAGATTTTAAGTCTCGCGTGAAGAGGTATCTTCGGTTTGTAATTTCAAAATAACAGTTGTTTACTATATACATAATTATGAAAGTATATACGGCACTTATACCAGCAATTTATTTTTATTTTTTATATAGTACTATAAGTATGCAAAATTTCATACTCCTCTGTCTCGACAATTTTCGTAAAAAGGGATGCGAAGTTTCTGTTTCATGTATGATGATGATGTAATGATTTGAATATTTCGGAATACTTTCAAAGAAAATTATTTTAAACTATTCGTTGAGTATGTTTTGAGACATAAGAGTCGATATTACGCCGTAAAAAGTCGCACGGAGAGTTAAGGAACTAGAAGTAGTAGTGGCTCTATTTGTTACAATTTTGTTCGTATAGTAGCCAGGAAACAAATTTACAGCACGTTTTAACGGTTTTAAGCGCGGTGATTTATTAGATTTTTATTATTCCGACATTTCGGCTACTTTTCAGTAGACGTGATTACGTAAGACAAAGATATCCAAGTGTCAAGAAGTATTGTAAAGTTTTTTTAGCTTACCGCAAACTTGTTCATTTTAATTATTTAGTTTTAATTTTGTTTATGGTTATTATTTACTCTATGGGAGCCAAATCTTATTTACAATTAGATAGCTTAAAAGCCTATGTGTCAAGCCATAAACTTAAAAATTATGTCAAAGCTTTTGTGTGCTCTAACAAATGTTGCAAATTACACAGTCGTAGTTTACATAAACCGTAATAAATACATTAAATATCGATTTGACCTGAATAAAATAATTAAATTGCGCACCATTAAGATTAAAACAAACGGCCAATCAGTTGAGATTAAGCTTTTATCGCGTTGTTAGTGGAATTGCTGGAATGATGTCAGACGATGCGGAAGCGTTGCGTCATTTCCATTAAAAAGGATAATGTTTTAGAGCACAATACCATTACTTTAAAATACGGGATAGTAAACATACATTAGACGGTTTGATGAAATGTCTTTTAATTTGGACTAGGTGACCCGGCAAACTACGAACCGCCCCAATAAATCAATCCGCCGAATCAATGAATAAAAAACTTTGATTTCTGAACGACAGGACGAACAGCAAACGCCTGACCAATATTCAATGTACTCTTTGCGTCTGACATTAAAAAGAAAAAAAAAATGTGTGCGTGTACACACGTAAAAAGCGAAACTTCTTTATGACCTTATTTTTCGAAAAATGATCTACTATATGCAACTTTACAGAAATTGGTTAAATAAATAAAGCCCCTGCCACGGTCGATTCTACCGGCTTCTTGAAAACTCATCGGTGTGGACATTTTTCTAACAACCTAAAAATCCACGGAAATCAAATAAATCGCCAAAACAAACTTCCTAAATAATGAAGCAAACATTCTCTGAACAGGATTTTTTTTTAATCATATGTATAGGTCACTATTTCTTGAAATAAATACTTTCTTTCTTTCTTGAATTTGAAATAATTCTGTCCACATTATCCGAAGTAGTAGTTGCGTTTAATGTGAACAACAGGCAAAGATCATAAAACAATACAGCCTTTTCATTACTCAGTTATCTGTACTGCATTACAGGGATGTATAGAGCTCCTTAAAAAATAACGGAAACTGTCGGATATCCGAAACAAAAGTTATTCAAAACCGTAACCAAAACTCATATAAAAGTTTTGAATAATTTCCGATTTAATAACTTTAAAGAAGCCTACAAACTTATTCTAAATGTGACGCATAGTAATAGGTTTTCACCTCCTAAACTAACATATTAGTTAGCCATTAAATTGTCATCTTGTATTTATTTTTATTTTATTTTTACAGTTTTTAAAAAATGTAATATACTAATAATATATACGTATCCATATCCGAAATTACTAACATCCCTGCTGCATAGTAAAAAATATACCTCGTTGCCGAGCCATAAACTCTGAAAAAACTTTGACAGCGTGATATAATTCTAATTTAGGTTTAAATAATGACCACACACGTTCCGCTTAAGCATTAACCAAACTAATTACCAGATTTTAATTAAAATAGCAATAAAATGTGTAATTGTGTAATGCCTCGATAAAATTGTTTATCTCTCTTCCGCCACGTTCTTCCGCATATATCCGTTTCTTTCGCACACTAAGCCTGGACAACCTTCAGGAGTTGCGGCTACATTGATTTTATTACGTCGTTTCCGATGTATGTGTTGCTATTTACAGAACTGTATAGATTGTTAGCCCGGGATTGGAGATGGCTATTTATTTTAGCTAATGAAAAAAGGTCACTTGAAACACAACTGCTGAGAATATATATGTTTTGGTAACCGTTAAAAATAAAATAAAACAGTTAAATCCGTATTTAGTTATTCGTAGTAGATTATAGACTTGGATCAACGTTAAAATAAAAATAACATGGATAAATTCCCCTTTGCAATGTTGACGACAGATTTAATTATAAAAAAACATTTATTTAGGTTTATGGATTGGGAGCTAGGCCTTTAAGCCAGGTGTTAGTTCACAATATAGTTTCTTCATTTTATTAAGCCTATGTGTAACACAGCTAAACTGTAGGTAATCAGCTAGTGCAATTCAACGGAGTTCTTGTGACAACTCAAAGAGCCACATTTAACTATACAGTTGGCAAAATCAATGCTAAGTGCGTTGGAGCCACAAGCTTTAAAAAGTGAGTGAAGTGACTATACAATTCACATTTCTCACAAAACACATTATTACTACTCAAAAACTATCAATATCCTACAACTATTGTTCATTTTAGAGTAATATTACACATTTTTAGAAAATAAAATGCACAGCACAAGACCTACTTTCAGTTCCCGCCAAAAACTCCTATTGACTATAGATAAGATAGCATATTGCCAGAAGGCAAAAAAAAATGTTTTAGACGTTATGGCCAGGTATATACTCCGTATGTGCGTAGCTCCATAGACTATCTGTTTGTATATAGTTGAAAAGTTAGCTACAGTATTTTATATTTATTATTATTTCTACGATGGGTAATACTTTATATTGACTCAATTTTATTGCGTAAAAGCTTTTATTGCAATCTGGGTATAAGTGCGCTATTAAATAGAAAGTATTTAAACGCTGATGAGGGAAAATTACTACCTCGAGATCTATAGATAGCAACGGCGAGATACTTTTTGCTTATCATTCTCGTATTAATCCCAGCTATATTTTGTATGTAAAGCTTCTAGAAGACTTCAAAATTTAATTCTAGAATGAGGAAATATCTTCTATATAAAAATGAATGTTAGTCTGTATGTCAGAATCGTAATAAATTTGATCATGTGATGATCTTTAACAATGTTGTTGGCCAAAGAAGGTTTCTGAGTTGGTTCACAATTGGACCCGGTAGGTGGCGCTGCTGTCGGAATATCGATTGAAGCTTTTCCGGGCAGGACGACGTCTGCCGGGACAGCTAGTAATTAATACGTTTTAAGAGATTAAAACGTTTACGTTATGTTGGCCTCTATGGTTGAATGGGCTAAGCCTTAAGTAACTCACTGAAACATTCCCAGGTTCAATTCCTGGCACGGCACATTTCGTAAGTGAACTTTTCGTCATTTACTAGGGTCTGGTTAGGTATTTAACCTGTAAGACGGAACTACCACAAATTTGTTGCCGAACTTGGCACACAGCACAGGGCACATTAGTCCCACAAATTTGTGATCAAATACAGATAATTGAAATGAACGTTGAACTGATGCTTTCTCCTTCTAACTACATACAATTTGTATTCGAATAAAAAAGACGACATAATTCTCTTGGTTTTGGCGTAGCAATTTTGATGGCAGCTTGTGGAAAAAAAAAATTACATTTGGCCCTTATAGAAGATGAAAAAAAGTATCTCCTTCCACTAAAGCATCGAAGAAAATGTACATACAAGCAGGGTTTATTTTGTAGGGGGGCATTTGTAAAATATTGAAAAATTGCCATATTAAGTGAAAAAATGAAACAACAACTGGTACCGCCATGTAAACCTCATTTCGACCTACTCATACTTTTCTTCGACATATACATAATTATCAAGTTCCTCCTTGAAATGTGACGACGCGTTCCCCTTTCGCACGTCACTTCAATCATTCATTGTTATATCATTAAATAAAACAAATTATATCGCTCCGCCTTGTAAATAAAATATCAGAATTTAACATAAAATATATCGCGCCCGCAAATATATATAATTTATAAGTAACCCGCTCCGCACCATAAATATAAAATAAATTAACATAGAATAAATATATACACATAAAATTAAATACTATAAAAAAGTACTAAAGGCTAGTGGAGAAGAAGAGCCGCTTCATTTCATGCCCATCAATCAGGTGAGTGCGTGCTCGATCTCAAAATCCGGTCCAAATTGTCTCGCAAAATTGAAGACGCGAGTGGATGAAGGTGATATGTCGCATATTCGGTTTTTTGCTTTATTTAAATAGATGAAGGTTATAAGTCGATACCAAATGACTACAGGCCTTAGACCATAGATATAAGGCATATTTAAAAAAATAAAGTGTTGCAAAGGTGTTTAGTTCAGTTCAGTTCAGTTTAAAATAAAATTAAAACTTTTATCTCGATTTACTCAGAATTGGAATTATGCGACTTATCACCTTCATCCACTCATGTCTTCAATTTACAGTTCGCTTCCCGCTAAACCCAGCGCCGCCGCAACAACAATAAAATTTTGGACTTACTACTTTCTCGCTTTTCTTCAACAACATCGACTTTTGATATCGACGTGTTGCTGAGGGGGCTTCGAGCATGGGCTCTTTACCCCGGCTGCAGCTCGGAGGGCCACTACCCTCCGGTATCTGTGTATGTGAGCCGCCGTGGTGTCGGCGGCTCGCGCGGCCCAACCCGCGGCTGCGATGGCCTTCACGGCTTTGCGTTGGCTACATCTGCGGCGTTTGTTGGCCTATCATGGCTTCCGATGGCCTTCCCGGGCTTCGGTTAGCCATCATTGGCGTCTGGTGGGCTATCTGTGGCGTTAGGGGCATAAATCGCGACCTCTTAACATCACCCTAATCCCGGCGAATGAGGTCACGTGGGGTCGATAGCCAGGTTTTCCTTCTTGCGTCAGGGGGTCGCGTATGTAGCAGGGCGGTCCCGTTCAATACTATTTTCGAGAATTAGCTTGCCCCAAAAAAAAAGACCTTACAAAAAAGGCCTGCATACAAATAATGTCAGTTTCTCCAAATGATAAGGTAGAAAAATGGCTAATAAAATAAGAGAGCCGGTAGAAATCAACAAATTAAAATACACTGTCAAAAAAGTGTGAAGGAACGCATCAAAATGTTTAATAGCCTTAACCCGTTACACTTACTTCATTTCATCAACACGATCTTGTATAATTTAATTCATAAAGATCGTAAATCATAAATTCATTAATCTGCGAACGTTAACCTTGAAAAAAAAACCCATAAAATTAGCATAATTGGAGATCCGAAATAAAATTATGTAGGAGTTTATAGAAAAAGATTGTCTATTAATATGTACACGCCACTTCGCGTGTACATTACGTCGCGGAAGATATCCCATTTTACGGGATGACAAACTTGGTATTTTAAAAATATTTATTTTTATATGAAAGAAGGGGAGAGAATCTTGGAGAGAATATTTTACCACATAGTGACAGAGTTAAATATCTGGGAATGCATCTTGACCGCAGATTAACTTGGAAGTATCATGCTCAAACCAAGAGGGAAGAGATGAATCTAAAGTACAAGACTATGTTGTGGTTACTTGGACGTAATAGTAAGTTGTCTATAGACAACAAGTTGCTTATATATAATATGGTACTAAAGCCAATATGGACATATGGGATTCAAATCTGCAAAATGTCATACTTCGCACTATCTCAGGTGTTCCCTGGTATATAAAAAACAGCGAGATTCACGAACATCTCGGAGTAAAAACAACAAAAGAAGAAATTCGTGAACTTGCTAAAAGTTACCAATGTCGGTTAGCTCTGCATACAAATAAATTGGCAGCCAAGTTAATGCAGCGTACCTACCCATCTCGCCTGAAGAGGCATGATATCCAAAAGTTACAGGAGAGGACTTCCCCATAAAACAAAGAGTAGTGTTTTCAATGGAGAACACACTCATTAATAAAAATAAATTAGCACAAATCATTCATTTAAAGTCGGGTTCGACTGATTGTGGATATATATATAAAAAAAAAAATATGACAGAAGGTGTTATCTATTTAATTGTCGAACCCTGTGAAATAAATATAAAATTAACATATTAGGAGATACGTAATAAAATAATATACTATTTTGTAGACCAAGATTTACACGCGACTTTGCGTGTATACTTTGGCGCTTTAACCCGCCGTAGCTATTCCATTTTTCGCGAATAAATATCGTATCTTTGAAAGTTAACCTGCAAATAAACATGATTTTATAAAATACGAAAGCTTTACACGTGTCTTCGTGAGAACCCTTCGACGCTTTATCTCGCGGAAGGTATCCCACTTTCCGGGATGTCATTTTTTTTTTTGCATTGCACAAGCAAATTTATCAGTGAACGTAAACCTGTGAAATAAATATGAATTTAGTATATTAGGAGATCCGAGTGAATTAATCCAATATTTTATAGATATAGATTTACACGCGCCTTCGCGTGTACAGTTCGGTACTTAATACCGCGAAAGCTGTTTTACTTTCACGGCAGCAAACAGGAAAGTGGCAGAGGAAGTGGGTAACACAAGTCTGTAAAAGCTACTTTTGATACTCGCGCTGCCGAATTGCGCAAAGTTTGTCGTTATAAGATACTGGCTGTGAAAGCGCGCTAGGTAACGCTTTGTTCGCAGTTAGAACATAGCTGGCGCATTTTCCGAATAGTCGACCCTCTCCAATTACAAATAAGAAACGGCCTTCTAGTAACACGTCAACTATTACTTTGAATTATTAACTTGTCAGCTCAATGGCGTCGAAGAATTTGCATGAAATAGTTTACAAAGGCTAACGGACGCGTCCAAAACTAAAAAGGGCGCGGGTTCGATCCTGGCCGGAACGCATGCACCACTTGGGTAGTTTTCTGACCTAATGTGCATATTGTTACAATTACCACGGGCTAACAAGGAAAACATTTTAATGCAACCTGCACAACGAGATAACCGATGTGTCAAACCTGCCAAGCCGCCTTGGACAAGCGTGGCGGGTATACTGTCCGTTCCCGTATAGTGGGAGGCCCTAGCCCAGCAGTGGGACAGCTGTGGGCTGTTATTATTAGAAATAAGGTTATTTTTTGTACGACCTGTGCAAGGTCGCCGGCGCTGGATGAGGAAGTCAGAGGATAGGGATGAGTGACGCCGACTTAGGGAGACTGCGAATGGCTGATAACGAATTCTGTGTGAGCGTGGTACCACACCGATCGAGCCGGTGACAGCTGTAAGGCTATAAACAAGATAAATTCAGATAAGATTTCAGCATGGTTCTACGGTGCTTCTATTTGTGGACAGTAACCCTTTTCAAAGTACTTGAAAACTTTATGCAAGCAACACCAAGAAATAATAGTCACGAATTTACTGTTGTGACCACCGAGCCGTGAATTGGGGGTCACGGGTTCAAATCTCGTACCGACAATGGCCAGAGTGCGTTCACCTCACTTACATCACTTATTTGGGTTACTTAACTGAATTCACGATCATTCACTATGCTAAGTTGTTGTTAAGTTAAACTTAGCCCGAGTTAAGGTGAGTTCAAGATCATTGTTGTATTCCTCGAATTAGTATAGCTGCGAACAAGATTTAAGATGATTTACGTATTCTTTGATTGCAAGCCATTGTAAAATGTAGAAATAATTTATAAGCATAATAGCTGTACCCGCATTTTCACCCGTGTGGTGTCGGAAAGTAGTTATATTTTGGATAAATTCCACTATGGGCCGCTTGCATAACGATCGCCGTTAAATAAAATTAGTTAATCATATTAAACTGCTTAAATACGTTTTACACAAAAACAGTATTGACAGTTCTTTAAACCATATTTAGCGACAAATTTTGCGTTGTGCGAAACGCTAATCATATTTAAAAGTGTTAAATGCGTTTAGTGTTTCTTAAATAGATTTAAGGAACGTTATGCAAGCGGCCCTAAATCTTTATAAATTACTAGCTGTGCGCGTGATGTCGTCCGCGTGGAATTAGTTTTCAAAACACCCTGATTTTGAAACATTGGTGCTCCGCTCCTATCGGTCTTACCGTGATGATATATAGACTATAGCTTTCCTCTATAAATGGGCTATCTAACACTGAAATATTTTTTCAAATCAGACCAGTAGTTTCTGAGATTAACGCGTTCAATCAAACAAACAAACTCTTCACCTCTATATACTAGTATAACATATAAGAATATGAATGTTATATGTACTATCCACTGCCCATGATACGTACCGTAAACTTATGACGCCTGCACACAATTCGCCCTATTATGATAATTCTTTTATGGTGCAGGCTGTCAAACTTTGGAACACTCCGCCTTTTACTGTCAGAGAGGCCAAAGCCTTTCCAATATATTAAAAATTTGCTCAGGAAACACTATTTATCCACAAATAGCTATGCCTGATTAACAGAATATAATCATGCATTATAATAACATTTATTATAATAACGTATGTAGTAATGTATGTAATATATGCATAAATATTCAAAATTATTATTATATACATACTATATAATTATTTATGTATATAACTATGTATATATGTTTGTATATTTATTATTTAAATTAATTTTGAATATTTATGTATTTATAGACATTTTTCTGCACCACCTATTTCGCCTGATTAAATTTTTCCTCATTTAGGTTGCCTGGAAGAGATCGCTTTGAGCGACAAGGGCGCCTATTGCAGTGCCTCGAAAATATTTTAAAAATGGTCTGTCTCTGTAATTGTATATTTTGGTGTGCAATAAAGTGTTATCTATCTATCTATGTACTGTATAATCATAACCAATAATTATCTGAATAAAACGGAACTATTTCAAGCATTTTCATATTAAACTACTTTCATATGCCATAAATTGCTTTTAAATACCTATTAGAGCCAATTAAGGGTCATTGAACGAGTGATATAATATAATTGTATTCACTATTGAATGAATAAGGAATGCTAAGTATAACATTGAATACATTTTCTATTAATTGAATATTTAATTTTATTACTGGAACGTCAAAGGTAAGTATGAATAAATTATTGATGGGCTCGTTTGTTAGAAGAACCCGATTTATTAATAATATCACCATTAATAATAATCGATGAGTAGTTTATAAAAAAGGATCAATTTATTCATACTAGTGTTTAGCCCAATGGTCCCCAAACTTTTTGTCTCGTGGACCCCTTAGCAATCTTTATTGTATTGGGTGGACCACCAACCTTTTTGACATTCAATTTTTATAGGTTAATTAAATTATTTTAACCAACTTCAAACGGGTGAAGAAAATGGAAGGAAAAAGAATTATTTCATAATCAATGGGTAAAATTCATTCACATAAATCGTTTGTGGTAATCGACAAGTTACTTTATTTGTGACCCTATTTTTAAGATTTCTGGTCTTCCAGACGGAATTTCCACCTACATCGACAGGTTAGTCATGAATTTATTTTAAGCTAGGTTGCGTAGAAGAGATCGCTTTTAGCGAGAAGAGGTCTTTGTTGTTTTGTCGAGAAGTATTGTGATTATGCATTTTGTTTTTGTATTTATTTATTTTGTTGAGCTATAAAGTGTTATCTAATCTGATTGAGGGCTGATTATTTCGAGTTTAAAGATTCCTTTTGTAGACAGAGTAGCGCGCCGGCACTTATACTATAACACTTATAATACTACATAATATGAATCTGTAATAATATTTATTTAATTAATTTTGAAAACAATTTTGTATTATGTTAACAGAACAATGATTATTTTACATATTTTCGCGTTACAGTATTATACAACCTTCAAATGACACACTCGTATTCAAATGTGCCTTAGTAATTTACATACTGTTGTTAGTATTACTCTGCGTCTAGTATGGTGTATTGTTTCATTTTGTGTACAGGAAAATGAAGGGTCACGAAAAAAGCGGAAAGAAGTTTTTGGAAGTGAAACTTCTTTAGAACCGTTGTGATTTGAAAATCGATGAAACGAAAAAGTGACACTAAAAAGAGATAAACATATAAAATTCAACCTTATTTTAATTCGAAATAAAACACATTTCTGTTTACCCGTTACATTAATTTTCAATTTAAAGAAAACTTAACAGATTTCAAATGACTAAACTCTATAGATATCTACTTAAGGCCGATGTTCTTTTATAGGTAGATCAAAGGAAATTGTGTGGAGCAGCGCATTGAATTTTGAACTTTATCTTAGTAATTTAAAGTGCAATTTAGATTGAATTTTTTAATCTACATACATGTAATAAAATTGTAGAGGTCGAATTTCTGTACAATGAAAAAAATGCTAAAACCGAGCCAAACTCCGAAACGACTGGACCGATTTAAATGAATAAGTGTCCATAGAAGATGGTAACCGCTTTGTAACCTGTCTGCTGAACTCGTCCAAGAATAAAGAAAGGAGAAATTGGTCCAGACTCAATCCTACGAAAAAGGAAGGAAGCAGCGACTTCCCTTCTGCGTTGGCTCCCGATCATGGTTTTAATCACAGCCATCGATGAGAAGTTTTCGCCAGTAATGTTCATGTTTACCTCTATAAGCCAACAGGCGTGAAGTTAATTATTTTCTTAACGACTCTTCGAAACTGTTGAGTAATTAGTTCCTAGAATTACAATTAAACTTAATAATGGGAAAAAGTTAGCTTTAATTACCCCCGTTTCAGAGTAGTAATAGTAATTAATGTGTTATCATTCTTTTTAGCACACTTTTATAAAAAATAAGTTCTTGTTTATTGTAAACTAGCTATTCCGGCAGACGTTGTCCTGTCCTAAAGAAATCTGCCACCTACCGGGTCCAATTGTGAACCAACTCAGAAACCTTCTTTGACTCATGCACAACAACTTTGCTAAAGATCATCACATGATCAAATTTATAGTTTACGATTCCATAAAGGACATAAAAACAAACATTCATTTTTATATATAATAAGAAGAAAAGAAGAAGAAGAAGATAGATAGATAGATAGATAGATAGATAACACTTTATTGTACACCAATACAATCATGAACTTAAAGACTAAAATTATATCTACTTATGTACAAAGGGCGGTCTTATCGCTAAAAAGCGATCTCTTCCAGACAACCCCAAGGTATAGTAAGAAGGTATAGTATGTAAAACTAACAAGTGCCAACGAAACTCCTTGCGCGTCGTTAATACGATGACGACGAGGGTACAACGGCAGTTACGGCTCCTATTGCCGCAAAAGGTCGGTTAGCACCTATTTACTGATCAATAATTTATTAAAAAATATCGATAAGTTTATTATTTTTATTTTATTTTAAGTTAAAAAAAGTCACCAAATCACCTCTCAATTCGACATGAAACCATTTTGCTCCTTCATATTTTAACAAAATTAGATAGATAGGATAGAAAAAATATATGCATCTTTGTAATGTAGAGACATGTAATTTAGTGTTAAATACCGCTATTTATTCACAATAAAATAATAATACATCTAAAAAAGTCCGCGTTTATGGATTCCCCGCTATCGCCCGAAAAATCCTCTAGGACGTTGGCGTAGTTACAAGCGTTAAAGGCAGTGCCAAAAAATTATATGAGCTAGCTCTGCGTCCAATTTCATTTAAATCAGTCCACTAATTTTCACGTGATGCTCTAACAGAGAGGGGCAGCAGGCCGAACAAGTGGACAACAATTCTAAATATTGCAATTCCTGCTTACTTTCTTAGATTTTTCTTTTTTTAAATTCACTGTGTAACGCCATGAAAAAAAATCCTTTTCGTTCCATATGTACACCGATTACTCTGAGATTTATGATTCGATTTACGTGATTCTTTTTTGTTCGACGCGGAATAGCTGCCATGTGGTCCCCTAAAAATTTGACATAGTTTGGCCCAGTAGTTTTCATTTTACGATCATTTTTTTGTTCCCGTTTCTTGGGACCTATATTTTTTAAGAAGCGCGGCACCATTCGTATGTCCACCCATACATAGCTAGACACTAAAAAGTAACAAATAAAAAATAAAAACTTCGTTTAAAAAAACCGGCTTCAAAAACTAAAAAACTAAAATGTATAAAATAACTTATTTCTAAAGCTATTATTATTAATATATATTATCTAAAAGATGTTGAAGTCGGTGCACAGTAAAACATAAAAATTACTATATTTTGAAAATTACTAAGCACCGACTAAGATGTTTTAGATAATATATATTAATAATAATAGCTTTAGAAATAAGTTATTTTGTACATTTTAGTCTTTTAGTTTTTGAAGTCGGTTTTTTTAAACGAAGTTTTTATTTTTTATTGTAAATAAATATCGATTGATTGCACAAACTCGACTCCTCTATACATTTAATATATTGCATAATTATATGGTGTTCGACGAAGTATCTATCCAGAGTTAAGCATTCCTTTTTTTTTTTTTTTTTTTACCAGGGGAAATCCGATTGAGGACTAAGCCGCGACAAGGGCAGAACCTTGGGGGATAATTCGCGACCTAGTGTGGGATTCGCCAGATCGGGGGTGGCACTAGCATGCCCAGTCAGAACTGGTGCCATGCTATTGCCACTCCCCGGTTAGGGATACCCACTAAAACCCCTGGGTGTTCCGTCCTTCGCCTTATGCCAGGGCTACGGGTATATGACCTAGCCTCTCCGCAGCCCTGGCAGGCGTGGGCCCCCCTCACGAGGCCTCTTCCATTGCCGAGGGACTCATCCCCCGGCATCGTCATCCTCCCTTTGGCGTGGGGCGGTCTGTAACGCGCCCCACGGAAGGAGAGATGAGCGCGCGCGGAACACTCGTGCTCTCATCTCGACGGCATATGCGGGTGAGTAAGAACCCCTATACCCCAAGGGGCCCCACCCGCGCCGCCCGCTTACGGTGGCCGAAGGTCGAAATCCGCCCTCCGGCGTCGGCGCGTCCTTCTTTGGCGGGAGCGGAGCAAGGACGTCCGCTCACGCTCCCGCTCCGCCTCCTCCTTCGCAAGCATAACGCGCTCGCAGAAGGAGGAGACGGCGTCCCATCCGGTTGAGCTCCCGACCATGGTGCGTACCATGGCCGGGAGCGAGAGGTCAGGTCCGGTGACGGCGACGAGGTCTCGGCGCTGCTCTGTCCAGGCAGGACACTCGTGGAGTGTGTGCAGCGCCGTATCCTCGTCGCCGGTGTCGCAATGATGGCACCCTGATGTCGGCTCACGGCCTATGCGACACAGGTACCTCCCGAAGCAGCCATGCCCCGAGAGGACCTGTGTCAGCCGAAACGTCAGGGTGCCGTGTCTACGTCTTGTCCAGTCTTGCAGAACAGGCCTCACCGCTTCGATGGTGGCGAGGCCCGCGCTGGGATGTCTGAGGCGTTCTTCCCAGACCACCATGGCGACGTCGCGGAGCTCCGACCGGCAGGCCTCAGTCTCCTGAGGAGCCGGTCTCGTGCCCCTCGCCAGGGCCTCCTTGCGCCATTGGTAAAGTGGCGCGAGGACCCTGGCTTCGAGGTCCCATGGTGGGGATCCGGCGAGTAGCGAGGCCGCTTCGAAGGACACCGTACGGTATCCCCTTATCGCCCTGACGGCCAGTACTCGCTGCGCTTGCCGCAGCAAGACTATATTTCTGGCCGCCAGGCGGTCTGCCCATACGGGGGCCCCGTATAGGGCCATAGACCGCACGATGCCTTCGAAGAGTTTTCGACACGTGGCTTCGGGCCCCCCAATGTTGGGCAGCAGGCGTGAAAGCGCTCCCGCTGCCCTTTTGAGCTTGGGGGCCAATTGCTTGAAATGTGCCGAAAAGTCCCATCGGCAGAGTTAAGCATTCCTGATTCAAGTTTTAGAAGAGTCAAACCATTGCCGGTTGTGTGGCCCCAGCCTTTAGGCTTTCACCGACCGCTGTTCATAAGGCCTCGCCCACACTACCGCTCTATTGTTAGAGTGGAAAGTCGGCCGATATACATCTCTGTGCGTTTAATACTTTGATCCGCTCATAGAAGCACACATACATATTATTCTAATAGGAAACTGGACTTTCACAATAAAAGATATAATGTATATCAACCCATAAAATCTAAGTGCTGGGTACGAGTTGAGTTTCCCCATTTTTAGGGAAACAGACTTGGAGTTGGCTAGAATGGATAGGATTGGGGTTTTTTTATTTTTAACTACATTAATCATGGGCTTATTCGTGCAGCAGGGAGTCGTGTAAAATACATGAAATTTACGATAGATAGAGACACTTTGAAAACGATTTTACGATTCTATTATTATATCAAAATAAATAATAGTTTTAAAAAACTAAAAAAATACGCTTTTATAGAAAATCCAACTAAAAAACATAAAATATTTTTTAATTAAAAATAGTGTAAGAAAAAATGATTTTATCGTAAAAAAAAGCGTAGGGTGCATGGTATCAATGTATCCATATAATATCAATAGTTATAAATTTTATGAACAGATATGAGTAGAAGGGTTATTTTGATAATATCTTGAAAATCATCCTAAAATTCAAATTCATCCTATATCTGGACAATTCTCTCCAGAGATTAAGATTGATGGATGTTGGGGTGAGGATGGGTGATCTAGTTGTTAGCATTTTGCTTTATGCGGATGATGTCGTGCTTTTAGCCGAATCGCCATCAGAACTGCAAACACTAGTCACAATGATGAAAGATGACTGTCAGGCGAGAGGCTTACATTTGAATGCGAAGAAAACAAAGGTTATGGTGTTTGAAAGAGAAGAAACCAGAACGAATGCAAGGATAATGGTCGATGATGTTATGCTGGAACAAGCGAATGAGTTTGTATATCTTAGATGTGCTTTTAGCAGGGATGGAAGGTACATCGCTGACATAGCAAGAAGAGTAAATTTGGGGAATAGTGTGAATGGAGCGTTAGGTAAACTTCTAGGTGCTAAGAACCTCAGCCAGAAGGCCCAGCTTGCCATACACAACGCGGTGATGGTACCTACGCTCACGTATGGAAGCGAGAGTTGGGTATGGAAGAGAGAGCATGAAAGTAGAGTAAACGCGGTCGAGATGCGAGCACTGCGCAAGATCTGCTCAGTGACGCTCGCGGACCGTGTTCGTAATACCGAAGTAAGAAAGAGAGTTGGTCTGAAAGAGAGCGGCGGGGTGAAGGTAAGGAAAGGAATGCTCCGGTGGTTCGGGCATGTGGAAAGAATGTATGATAAAAGAATGACTCAACAGATATACAATGCAAAAGTGGATGGATGCAGAAGTCGCGGAAGGCTACGATACACCTTCCATGATCAAATTGATCATGTATTAGCAGAAGGTGATGTCAGGAGCCTTAAAAACAGACAAGCGTACATGACAAGACCTATGAATATCAAAGAAGCAAGTGAGGTATGTAAGAATAAGCCTGTATGGCGCTCTGTTGTTCGTGCCTACCCCGCAAGGGACCTGGCGTGAAGTTATGTATGTATGTATCTTGAAAAGCACCCCACGCTTTTTTTTACAATAAAATCATGTTTTCTTACACTATTTTTATCCTAGTAAGGATAACGGCTCAAACTATTTAAAATATTGAATTATCATCGGTCCATGATGACTCTGTCATCTGAGGTATGACTCTATCATTTCATATATCACACATGTCAGTCCGAATGACGATAAAGACTTGTGCTTGACACTCTTTTTTATTTTTTTTATTACAAGAGTTCAGCAGACAGGCAGACGGCTCACTTGGTGGAAAGCGGTTACCAGCGCCTATGTACATTTGCAACACCAAAGGTGCTAGAGATGCGCTGCTGCTCTCTTAAGGCAGACTGGAACCTGGTCACTAATGCCGGAATACAACTCAAGGTTGTTATGGCGACATATTTTTATAGACCAGGGCTGGTAGCCATCCAGTCGGGCAAATGGCCTACTACCTGGCTGTGGGTTGTTTTGTCGCCTCTTACGACAGGCCGCCCGGCCGCAGGAAATTGTCTTCTTTCTCCGTTCCTGCACGAATAAACACTCGTCGAGTCACGCTTAGTTGTCGCTCATAGAGACTATGTCGTGGCCGGACCTTTAATCTTGTAAGTGTCTACCAAATTTACGACGCGAATATACCATAATAGCTTATCCAGACAACTCGTATGCACTCATATCATTTTAGTCATAGATATAAATAGAAATGCTTGATTAGGGTTGCCCATTTATAAATAAAATAATATTTTATTATCAGCACTTATAGAGCTTAAAAGATAATAAATGATAAACATATAAGATCAATGTCGGATTTTACGTGTATATTACTGTACTTATATTGTTGCCTAATCTCCTTTTTTTACCTAATCCCTGTCATTTGGGGCCGGTACTATATTGTTTTCTTTCAAACTCCACTATCCTGGCAGACGTCCTCTGTCATACCACAAATCATCATGTCATCCTTTTACACAAACAATCCATTTCTTTTTAGGTCCTCCTTTACACTTTAATACTTTTAAGTGTAACATTCTTTTTAATAAATGACTTTCATCCCTCATTACGTACTCTTACCTACAATTCAGCTGAGCAATAAGAAGACTAAATACATCAGGATAGGCTGTATGTACAAAGTTCTCTTGCCTGCCATTGTAGCGAATAGTACTACTAATGATCGTAGAGACATTTTAGTAGGCCAGAGCTGTATGATTTGTAGACTTCCAAAGATGCTGGGGCTTGATCGACTTGAACGATGGACCCCGGCTTCCCCGAGAATGGAAGAGGCCTCGTGAGGGAGCCCCACGCCTGCCAGGGAGCGCGGACTCGAGAAGCCCATTAAACAGTATCCCTGGCATAAGACGCAGCACAGAACACCCAGAGATTTTAGTGGATATGACTAACTGGGGAGTGGAAATAGCGTGGCACCATTTTTGACTGGGCGCGCTAGTGCCACCCCCGATTTGACGAATCCCACACTCGGGTCGCGAATTATCCCCCAAGGCTTCAGTGCCTGTCGCGGCTTAGTCTTCAAAAGGATTTCCCCTATACAAAAAAAACTGGACCCCGGCTTGAGGGGTTGCTAAACCAAACCACGTTCAATTATTATTGTTGGTATGTTGTTTATAAAGGCCGAACAAGGCGATGTCAATACATCTGGTTTAATATACTGTTTGTTGCATATTTGTGTGAAATACACTATACGAGCAATATTAGCTTGTACATGAGCAAAGACCTGCACAATTCAGCTATCTTTCACAGAGGCGAATCGAAATAGGCTACTAAATAATCTTTAAGAACGATTCTCTCTCACAACGCCCCTGCATTCAGCGCCCGTCGGTTTTATGGCTCCGCCAGTGTCTGGCGATGTCATCAAAGACATACATGTGCATATGGAACGTGTCATGTCATGTGATTCCGCCATAACTGGTATGGATTGTTGGGGCCTTAAAACGGTCTCTTATGGAGAATCTCATTATGAAATTGACATGATTATATCGAGGTATACTGACAGGTGTAAGATAATGCATATGGGCTACGTTCCATTTTTTAAAAGCTTTTATTTAACTAGCAATGGATGTATGCATGTAAGTTCGGATGCAATCTTTCAAGTTAAATTTGACCAACTTTCCGGTTTCCGGTTGAGCTGAAATTTTGCACGCATAAGTATATCGCGTCATAATGCAATACTATGGTACCATGGAGCTGATCTGATGATGGAGTCGGAGGGTGGCAATAGGAACTCCTGTACTAAACAAGTTAGACCCATCGGGTTTGGGCTCGTTTTACATGTCTTGGCTAACACTCTGCTGCTACATGATATCCAGGATCACAATAGCTTGTATTTAAAAATCTATTTACCTTAAAAATACTTTATTTTTAAGTACCTGAGTCTGAAAACTTGTAAAACAATTATTTTATATCTGAATACAAAAGCACAGACTTGACTGAAGGGTAGTGGAACTTAAGCGACCCTTAAACTTTTACAGCCTTATAATAATCTCGTTAAGAAACGATTAGGCATCTCTTAACTAAGAGAATCAGAATCAGTCCCTAATCAATGAATATCTCTGTTTTTCACTAATAAACGTTTATTACCTGTTGTGTATCTATGATGAGCACAGATAAACGAAATTATAATGGTAAACATAGGTTGTACCCAAAATATTCGACTACCTCTTTAGTCGAATATTTTGGGTACAGTAGTTTATGGGTGACATTTTCATTAATGAGTTGCTGATTTTCTTTAAATTTAAGAAACGATTATAAGTAAGGCCTATAAAGTGGTGAAATTTTTCAAGAAGAAAATTAAAAAAAATATTCAAACAGCCAGGAGTGTGCCAAATAATTCTGCAAATAAAATTAGAAAATCATTATTATACGTATTATTACATTGTATCTTTGCTGATAGTGCAAAAGGGACTTTTTGTATATCTCTAATATCGTCAGATAGGAAAAAATCCCCTTGCTTTCAAATCTCTGATAGTGGGTTAATCTGCATGTAACAATTTGCTTGTTTTTTTATAATTTTTATTTTTTATAACTAATCTATATAACGCGATTGTTTGCTTGAACGCACTAATCTCAGGAACTATTGGTCTGATTTGAAAAATTCTTCAGTGTTAAATAGCCCATTTATCGAGCCAGGCTTATAGACTATATATTATCACACTAAGACCAATGGGAGCGGAGCATCAATGAATAATGTTTCAAAATCGTTTTTTTAACTTACTTTTTTAAATATTCCACGCAGACGAAGCCCCGTGCAGAAACTAGTTATTTAATAAAATTGTAAATCTGCAGTGTCTGTACATTGAAGGCAGTTAAAGAAAACTGCGATAGACTATATGAACGACGAACAATATACAATACGATACATTTTTTTTAGATTTCTTGTCTGTTTGTTCGACATTCACGTAAAAACTACTCAGCCGACATCAATGCCTTTTCGTTGAACGATTGCAAATTCTTTGATATAGAATCTGCGGTACTTCACATCCCGGGAATGCCGCGGGAATTTTTCCAAGATTAGTTTCAAGTAGTATATGACTTTAGTAACATTACTTATCCCGGATTTTTACTAGAATACCCTGGTATTTGTGTATTTTCATATTAAAAACCCACTGCCTTGCTCGGTAGGTATAGCATTTGTATCTAAATATTGGTAAGACGACTTTCATTTTCTGCTGTGTCTAATGAGGACGACGAATAATAGTTATTTACACTCAACCCTGTTTACATACTCGCGCTGCCCACTTTCCTCGCCACTATCCTGCTCGCCGCCGCAGAAGTAGGCATAGTGTAAAGTTATAAACAGGCCACTTCTCGTACAATATTTGGCCCGACTTTATATAGGCACGGTTTTTAGTAATTTTTTCTATATTATATCCGATGATGATTAGTACACATTTAGTAGATTAGCCCACCCCATTAGTGCTGAGGCCGTGACGATAACGCGTTATTTCTAGTTAATGTTTCACTCCGTTATTATGTAGTAGCTGCGATAAAAAGTAATCCACTACGGCGATTGTACCAGTTTTCAAATTACCAATAATTACAGTAATTTTAGAAATATTTTCTACGTTTTTTTGTTGTTAAATTATACAGTAGTTTTTGGGTAATTAACGAGAGCGCAATTTACCGTTATTTTGTTAGGTTTATGTTTGTTTAGCCGTGGTAGATTAGTAGTTGAAGCACTTGCATCCTTAACTCAAGTAGGTAATACGGGTTCGAAACTGACCGAAAAGAAAGCACCACTTAGGCATTTTACTGACCGAATACGCATATTGTAACAATTACCACGAGCTGGCGATGAAGAAAAACATCGCGATGAAACATATCGAGATAACTGATATCCCACCCTCTAGCCTCTAGATAGCCTCTTTGGACAAGTGTGACGATTAATCTATCTACTCCTCTTGTAAAAATTGGGTGGCTCCAACCGTGAACTGGAACGTTTGTGAGTTGATATTATTTGTTTGTTTATCGACTTTTGCTAAGTTAGGTCGTGGTATATCACAAAAGCTGAAAACGGCGTCTAGCGTAAATCTAAGTTGAACGTCACTTTCGGCGTCAAATTGATATCGATGGTCACTCTGAAAATGCCTAAACGCGCGTCAGCTTTCCTCATACGCTATGCATGATTGGGACGGATTTGTTTGACAGATTAATTGACATCAAAAACGCTTTGCATCTACGCTGGAGTGCTCATGACAGCAGACACTGAGTAAGACGAGAGAGGCTCTGTAGCTACCACCCCTGGTCAAGAGTATGCCGCTATAACAACCTTGAGGTGTGTTCAGGCATTAGTGGTCAGGGCTTGTCTCGGTTTAGAGAGCAGCAGCGCATTGGCACCTTTGGTGTTGCAAATGTCCATAGGTGATGGTAATCGCTTTCCATCCGGTAGGCCGTCTACCTATCTGCTGAACTCATCAGCAATGAAAAAGTGCATTTTCACAATAAGTGTTCGTCGGTCGTGTACACATACAGGGCGTTAGTAGCTCACAACGCCCACAATGTCGTTAGCCGTTCCACAAGGCGACCGCTGTCAATGTGGTCGTGGCGAAAACGCCATTAACACCGTCATTATCGATCATATAACGCTCCTAACGACCCATGTCAAGATTATATGATAATATATTGATACATGGAAAGTGATCAGCGGCGTAACGTCAATCTGACGCCGTAAGCGGCGTGTAGCTTCGAACGACGCCAAAAAACACTTTAAACATCTGTCTTAGGGCACGGCCTAAGCTGTTACACAGATCAATATCTTACACACCATTAAGTACCTAGCATGTTGAATATTTAACTTCGTAATAACGTTTTTGAGATTTTAAATATTAAATTTAAAATCCTTCATAGATTCATATCTTGACCTTGGTCAATGTTGAATTTATTATAGCTCAATGGAAACATTACGTAAACAACTTGTCTTACACACACACATCAAAGTTACATAATAAGACGAAGCTATTTTTCTTGTAAAAATAGTTTACTTTTAATAACGACTTTTGTTTTAGACATCTAAAGAGTTAATTGAATAAAGCAATAGAACATCATATATGCGAAAGTTACTCTGTCTGTCTACCTGTTACACTTTCACGGAAAAGCTATTAAATTTAATAGCGAAGGTGGACAAGGGATATACTTTTCATTCCGGATAATGGGATAGATTTATGTAAAAGTTATCCCAGAAAGTAGGATAGGTTTTTTGTGATTGGCCATTTTCGTCATTTTGGTGATTTTTGACATTTATGTAGTTTACAGATAGATAGACAGGGATAGATAAATAAAACTAGAACGGTTTGAAATAGAGGATGGGAGTTTGTATGAGAGAACAATCATTTCTGAAGTTCAGATATAAAAAAATTATCGTTTATAAAAAAATGCGATAGTAACTCGTTCTGTCTGTTAAGCTTTAATGGAAAATTTACTAGGGGGAATTGATCGGCTTTGCTGTAATTTTCTTTAAATGTAGTTTTATTACCGAAAGTGGACATAAATACTTTTCATGCCGGAAGATGGTATAGTTTACGATATAAAATGAAGTGAATCTTCCGGGGGCAAGTGCCACTAACATGAAAAATAAATACTTACAATGTAACCTATATTAACATCTGCTTTTTAAACAAGAGATACGCACTAGCCCGGCGTAAGCTATAGGAGATACATAATTATATACATTTTAGTCATTTAAACTACCTAATTACGTCTTCTAGTCGAATAAGGCAAGTTAAACTTTTATTCAAAGTAAGTTCCACTGGAGAAAACTTTTTGAACGTCATACATATAATTTAAATTTTATTTTACACGCTGATATACCTGATACTATAGACATAGGTATATAATTATAGGCTTTCCCTAAGTAAGGATCTTTGAAAGAAAATGTATCGTTCGAGGTCTGCAACACATTGTTAGCACATCTACCCCAATTCTGCTATTTCAAGAGATTTATTGTTGCGCATGGCCTAATTGACAAACGCTCTCTGAAGCAATCATGCATGGAACGTCAAGGTGCCACCAATCCCTTTACAGCTTCACATGGCGGTCCATAGACGACGGTAACCACTTCCCATCAGGGCCGTTAGCCCGTTTGCTCTATACCAGCAATAATAAAGCAACTCAACAAACAAAAGCGTCTGCGGTAAGAACAAAACAAAAGGCGTCATTGAAAAAACTTTCCTAGAAGCCTTAGAAAGTAAACACGAGTAAACATTTACTACCTAAGGCTTTTTTCTAAGAAATGAAATTCGAATTTCTCCAAAAAAAACTTTTGTAAGGAAACCGATTGCCCTGCGGAATATCTTTTATAAGATGGAAATTTTTCCCCAGTTTTATACAAAAGGAAACCTTTGGAAAGGTCTGTCTGTTTTGTATAGAATTTCAAGGGAAAGTAAAATGTTTTCATGATATTTTGAAATGGATTAACAAATTATCAACTTTCAAAAAATTCCTTGCATTTATTTGGCTTTCCCCACTTTCCCCGTGTATTTTAAAAGCATCAATTTCTGGTTGAGATTTTTTTTTTGGATTGTTTTTATTATAGTTTCAAACATTATATGACATGTAGTATGTATACAGCGTTTTTGCGCTATTAAGACGCGTTCTTTACCAGTTCTATCGCCCCAAAATATAAGACCGTATCGTAACAAAGAATCAGCATAGTTATAACTGCTATTTGGTCGATAACTTTACTTAAGTTATACAGGGCATAGGAAAATCGGGATATCCTGTTGCATAAGTCGTTAATATGAGTATTATATATTTTAAATCACTATCAATACTTATGACATTAAAAATATGTCCTTATGATTTGTACAAAATGACTGAATGACTGTATATAGAGGTGAAAACTTCTTAAGGCTCGTTGGACATTTTTACGATGTGACCGTCATGCTCATATACAAAGTTTTCTTTTCTGACGTACTATCCTACGACCTTAGAATAATTACACTACACATTAACTACTAATCGTTTAGGTGTAATCTAATAATCGCGTTTGTTCTGTGATCCCCACAAGTGTGAAATAGTTTCCACTTCCCTATTTTTACGTACAATTTAATGTATTGGCAACATTATTTGTTTCACTGTGTGCGTTTCGTCGAGCGTAAATACAAGTACCTTACGCACACATAGATTATATTCTTGCCACGCTTTTGACAGACCGCTTTGAAGGGAACTATCGTTCTATGTGTAATTATTCTAAGCCTACCACTGATTAGCACACTGGTAGAACAAATGTTCATAGGTGATGATAACCGCTTTTCATCAGGTGCCGTCTGCCTGTCTGCTGAACTCATGTAATAAAAAAAACATACTTTGCGGTACTAAATATTCTTTTAGTTATTTCTAGTTGTTTTTTATTGTTCTACCAGGTCCAAAACCAGTATCAACTCGTAAATCGGCGAAGTGCATGTCTAACTATGAAACGAACCATAGAGACTACAAATCTGTTTGTGACACTAACTACAAAATCCTTATTCCTCAATAAGGAATTTCGAACAAATTCCTCAATTTATTCGAAAACAAAAACACTATCTAAGCTATAGATAATTTATATTGATTGTTTTATGCTTTATCACATTGATTATTTTAGTATTTTCAACTTTATTATTCAAATGTTTGATTTGAACAAGATTTGTTTGTATTTTTTTTTATCAAATTCAAAAGTTTTTATTCAAGATACGTTCCACTGGAGAACACTTTTTGAAGGTCATACATATAGGTTAAAATTAATTTTACTTCCTAGTCTATGGTACACCGAATTGCAACGTGTTATTGCTGTTAGGAGAAGAAGCGGCAAGAAACTCCCCAGCAACAGGTCTAGCTAAAAAATATTTTTCTTTATATTTGTTGTCCTATTTTTATTTAAGTACTTTTTTGAAAGTTTTATACAGAATTATATTACAGAATGACTTTTGAAGAATTAATGGAGTTGTGGCAAACAGTCCATATTCAATAAGACAGAGCGCAATCGGAGGATAGAAAATATTATTATAGTTATAAATATAAAGACATAACGTACTATTTTTTTGCAACATATCTCCATATATTCCTTACAAGTACGGCAAGATAAAAACGTTATACTCGTACAAAACCGTTCCATAACCAAACCATAAAGTTATTAAACGTTCAACCAATATTAGATGATTCATTTCTGTTTTTCAATTTAGGTGAATCAACCACACTTGAATATTTCTATCACTCAATCACAATCTTTATTTGCAAGAAAGTAGTTTATACAGGTGTTATACAATGGTATGTATTCTACCACATAATGGTGTAGTTATAACATGAATTAAAAATTACAATTTAATTTACATAAAATTCTATTATTTTTTTAAATTAAGCTTTGGTAATATATAAGCAATTAATGTCAAAAAAACAAATAGATCACTAAGATTTTCAAGATAAATAATAACGACAAGCACTTTTTTAAGAAATTCATCTAATAGAAACACTCCTTGATCAGCCACTTTTTTAAGACTGCAGTGAATTTTCTTGATTCAATGTAATTGAATACCGTAGTGATCTTTCAGTTTGAAGCTTTTCAACCAAACTGTTGGATTTGGTTGATTCGTCTAATAATAGAATAGAAAACACTTTATTTTTCACCAAAATAAACAATTACAGAATAAATAACTACAATAATTAGAGGCAAAACAAAAGGCCTTATCGCTTACAGCGATCTCTTCCAGGCAACCTGACTGAGAGGCACTTTTAGCATAGCATAGCTTTCTAGTATATTTAAATTAAAAACAAATAAAATACAAAAGGAAGAACAGTACAACGTGGACAGTAAACAACTACTTAGGAAAAAAGAAATATATAATATTTCATTATAGGTAATAGTTATTGACAGATTTTTTAAATATGGCAAGTGATTTAGCTTCTCTGACATCTACGGGCAAAGAGTTCCAAAGGCAGACAGCCTGCACAGCGAAGGATTTGGAGTAAAATGTTGAAGAATGTGCAGGTGCCTTTGACAGTAGGTTATTAGAGTAGCGCAAATCGAAGGTGTGTGATGTATGAAGGAAGTTGAATTCTTAAGGTCAGGAAGAGTATAGGGTATAAACAACAGCATTATGGTTATGGAACCGTTCAATGTGCGTCGTCAGACACGCACTTGGACTTTTGTTTATCAAATGACAGTAACAAACTCCGTAAACATGAGTTTCCGTAACACGCCTACGTTTCTTGTCATTTCAATTTGTCCATGTCAATTTTTGCTCTTAATATAATGTGACAAGCTGTCAATAAAGGCTTACAACAGCAAGTAACATATGAAGGAATTCCAATAATGATATAAATCTACGCTATCAAGGTTAGGCAAATATACAACTTTTCCTCGATATTTTATAACAAGTAGAAAACGCTTGAATAAATTTGCTTCGATATAAGAAATTGTATTTTTTTTATTATAATATAAAACTAATGTATTCCCCCGTACGGATAAGCACTATTCTACTTACATTAAAATTAATTAGATTTTTTAATTATTTAAAGCTTTAGTGAAATATTATCTAACTCATTGTGAAGACCGATTAAACTTCCATTGCGTGGTTTAGGAGCAGTGAACGGATATATAGACAGACTGGGAAAGCGATTTTGTTTTATAGCATGCAAAGGTTTCCAATTACGGATACTGTAAGTAAGACTTACAAAATCGAAATAATAAATATCTAAAAGTATAAACAAACCATGGAGAACTTGCTTGAAATTCGTGGGTATTATGTTAAATAAGCCAAGCAAACTCTCCTTACTAACCTAAAGACATGCACAGCTATAAATAAAACCCCGAAACCTATCATCACGTAAAGGGCCAGCAATTTCAGAAGGTTGGCAAGTGGCAAGGCGGGGGCAGGACAACGCGGTCGATCGCCTCGACCGGCGGAGTGCACGTTGCGGCAACGTCGCGCCGGCGGAGCGGCAACAGCGCCAATCAGCTGTTGGCCGGGACTCAATATATTCATAACAGGCCGCGAAAACGTGCACTTCTGTGTTCATTGCTCTACTTCAGGGGGAAGATATCAAAACATTGGTTACTTACGCAGTTTTGAAGGGCTTTCTTGATTTTTTGTACATACATATTATGACGTATGTTTCCCATAGGGGTAGGCAAAGACTATGGATCTGCGCTTTCGCGTCATCTCCTTTCATTAACCTCCTCATGCATGCACGTTTATTTGAGATGCTTCGTACCTGATCTCTCTTTAACACATTTGCTATTTGATCATGGTGTCTACCGGCATCAATCTACCGTTCACAATGCCGTCATACACTTGTTTTGTGATTCTACTTTCATCCGTTCTGTCCACATGCCCAAATCATCTTATCATTCCTTTTTCAACTCTTGCAATTACATCTTCTTTCAATTCATAACGTTCCCTTATTATACTGTTACATACCGACAAAGAAACGCACACTTGCTTGTCGTAAAGCACAGTTACGACAACAGGCACCTCCCTCCTTCCCTCCCTCGTCATTCTTTTGTTTACTTTGTGTTTCGGCCCAGTAGTTTTATCTGAATCCCAAACAAAGGGACAAGAAATCGTTTAAAAAAATTTATTATGTTCTCCATCGTTTCTATAGTGTATTTCAGTGGCTTATTTTAAAGCTTTAATATACAAACACGGCATCTTTAAAATGTTATAACATTATAGATTTAATAAAATCTTGAACGTGTTTTTTGAATATGTTTTGGTTGTAGTATATTACTAATGGTTACCTCAATTACTTAGCTAGGAAGCTAGGTAATGCCGCTCTTTGGAACAAACATGGCGTATCGTTTCAGGCATTGTATTGACAGTGACAGTTACCTGTTAACCGTTTACGAAGCAATCAATAATCATAACCTAACGCAATTCGAGCCTGAGCAAGTGAAACTAAAATCCCGGGCGAGAGTCCCGAGACCTCGCGGAAGGAAGTGCAGCGTGGTGGGGCGCGCGGGGACGGGAGTAGCTCAATAATTTGCGTGGCCTGGCGTCGGAGGGGGTGAGACGAGGCCGGGGGGAGGGGTAGTACAGCGCGTGCGGTGCAATAGCCTAGCCGAGTCGAGTAGCCCGCAAGGTCACTGCCGGTATTCTGTTCACGCTACTTCATTCATGAAAATACAATTATGATTTTCTAATTTCCAGTCTTCGGTTACTAGGCCTTTGAGTTTTGCTAAATTAATGTGTTCGGTTCCTATACAGTATTCGTATTCAGAACAAATATAGACAGTTCATTAATATACTATCATGATTTATAAAACCTACATGACCGAGTCTTACTGTACCTTTCACAAAGGCTCTAAAGTGATACCTAGTGCGGGAAAAGTTTCCCTTGGGACGCCTTTTAGGTATATCTGTTAACTGTTATTTATATTTTTGTAATATAAAAGAGAGAGAGATATATATATAACACTTTATTGCATAACAAAATATACAATTACAAAAAACAGACCATATTTAGAATATTGTTACGAGCTACATATGATTCGAATTAAAATGCCGTTAGCACTACTATAGAATTTATTAGCTATTCAAAAACGTATAAAACATGTACAAATATAACTAGACACTACTAGTACAAACTGCACGATTCAGTAACACGCGCAAAGTCCGTCACTATATCGCTCATCGTCTTGCTCGTACCGTAATCCTAGCTTGATTGCCCCACCTCTCCATTCGGGCATTATTTTATACTAACTATACAATACAAAAATCGACCGCGTGGACTGGTCCGAGAAACCGTAATCTCCACACCTGGTTAATTATTCCTGCGAACGGCCAACAAAGTCAACAATGACAATAGGCTATTATCTAATTGAAAACTTTAGTAACAAAATAAAAAAAAGTAAACAAAAGAACTCCACATGCGGGAAGGTTAATAAACTAGGTGCGCATTTCTTTTTCGGTATGTAACAATATTTTCTATGCAATACAATACGCGGCCTTATCGTTCGAAGCGATCTCTTCCAGGCAACCTAAATCAAATAAATTTGAATCTGGCGATATAGTTTTTGCAGGAAAAAGGCAATAGATACTTATTTATTTTTAATATCAGCCCGTTAATATTCCACTGCTGGGCTTGGGCCTGCCACTAGTAGTGGGTCACTCTGCATCTGAGACCGAAGCTTATTTCGCGGTTGAACAATGGGTGTTGCTTCGTTCATCACCTCATGTTCTTCCACACAAGCGCCGGGTACGGGAGGCATGTTTAGGTTTTGCGAAGTAGTTGGTTCCACCCAGTCTTCACACATGCACACGGCGCTTATCGCCGCTGGTCTCAGCATGGTACGAAACCTATTCCTGTATCATCAAAAAAAAAACTGCAGGAGGCCAGTATTTTTTTTTTTCAATTTTATACAAAGAGAAAACATACAAACGTTAACTTTCCACGGAGCTCTGTGACGGAAAACCTCGTACTTTCTATTCACGCCAACTTTCTTGTATTCATTTCCTCGCTGTACAATCTTTACGCGTCACTAAAACATAAATTTTCATTACCTCGATAAGTAAAACTGAACATTGCCGCGTGAAAAATATGTCGTGTCGAATTATTCCTCGTTTTAAATAGTAGCTTGGTAAGGCCTTGTAAAATATCCAACCGTGTTATGTTAGAACGACGTAAGCGATATATATGTTACAAAAAAACTGCTTAAAAAATGTTAATAATCTTTATATGACATAATTTAAATAATAAAGAAGAAAAGAATAGAATATACTTTATTGTATAATGTTATACAATATACATTTCAAAAAGTTTAAGTACAGAAGACAAAAGACTGTCATCTCACTAAAAGCAATTTCTTCCAGACAACCTTAGAATGGATTAGAAAAAAATAAAAAATTAAAATATAATAAAAACTTTAAAATAAATTATAAATTAAGTAATATTAAAAACTAGAACTAAATAAATAAGGGTATAATTATAGATAACATATTGGCCCCAAACCTCTGTCATTTATCGGGAACATTCCCAAAAGGCTGGTGGCGTTATCACGTTGTATTTTTTTTAATTGCTGAAGCTCAGCAGACAAGCTGGCGGCCCAACTGTAAAGGAAACCTGGTTACCATCACCTATGGACATGAACAATACCAGTGTTGCTGCATAATACAATAAAGATAAAATAACTCTAAACCCACATTATTATTAAAAACTTGACATTAATACATTAAACACAGAGTACATAAATATAACAGAAGAACATTAAATAACAAGAACAGACATATTGATCTTAATTCGTTATCTGTCATGTTGATATGACAACTGACATTTACATTAAAAGCGTGTCTGAGAATAACACTCCAAAAAGAAAAAATATACTACATTCCAAAAAGTGGTCGTTTTAGAAAGGTATTAACCGACAACAGTGGTGCTAGTGTATACGCAAAACTCTGATATACATACATATCGTCATGATCGTAGAACAGTGTCGGATGTGACATTGGATCAACTTTACAGGGTAGCCATTTAAAATATTATACGTGGTTTTTTGGCCATAACTTTTTTTTTATCAATTCCGTTAAGGTGAAAATTCACATACATATTACTAAAAAGGTTCTTTTTAAATTGGAATTAAAATTACACGTAATTACTTAACGGTTTCCTAGAAAATTCACATGCTTCATTTTACTTCGGAGCCAGCGCAATCGTATAGTACCATCCAACGTTATTCTACGAAAAAAAGATGTCGGTGAAGCGACAGATGTTATTTTACGACCATGTTCTATCAACATAGAATTGAATGTTTTTGACGGATGTGTTATGTTGTACTTTATTATCGCTAAAATAATTCTCAAATTATTGAGTAATAGTCCTTTTTATTAAATTTTCATAGTTTACTAGCAACGACACAAATCACAACATCACAGCATATAGAGCTAAAGTAACCACATTAATTAAAATTAGTTATATCGAAACATATTCTTAAACATCACAATCTACAGTAATCAAAATACGGCAAATAAGGTATTAAAAAAGTGAAAATAAAATTGAAGAAAATATTTTACAATTGTAAAAAGAGCCCTGGAAATGCAATATTTTATTAGGTACATTTTATTCGGATTCATTAGTATCCTCAGAAACAATGTGGGCATGAGGTAAATTCTTGAAAAGTTATGGTATTTGTTAGGCATTATTCCAGAATCACAAAGGCTTACGAGATCTTTATATTCATCATTACTGATAAGTATTGCATCTTCATAAGCTTTGGATAAGGTTGGAGACACAAACTTCTTTATAAAATCACAAATACAGCTGGCTGGCTAATTCGTTTGCACCATGTTTAGTTTTACTTTCACCCCACATACTCGTATAACAATAAACCTTGTTTATTAGCCAGGTTATTATTATATATGGTAAAATTATAGCACGAAAATTTTCGCTTATAATGAAGAATGCTAATTTTTTCATGAGGACACGATAAAACCTTTTGAAAGTCAAAAGTAGCACACACAATACGTCCATTGGAACTTGGAGCGTCATTTTTATCATGGTATTTTAAGGTCATTTTTTTTGTTATTTAGATGTTTTTCGTATTCATTTTTGAGATCGTCAAACGGATTTTATGATCGTTTAAAACTGTGACAGTATCTTTTTTGGGTAGATAGAAACTCAAATTATAGTGCGTGTTTACAATATCTCTGTTTTCTCTAAGCTTTATTTGAGTAGTTGTTGAATCTGGGCTATTGCTGGGCTTTGTATAAATTAAACATCCTAGGAATGCTAAAGTCACCGTCTAAATACAGTCTTTTGAATGCTGCTCTATTATAATGAGACTCTACAGGGACAAATGAATTTACGTGGGTACAAACCGATGTTATCATTTCGTCGTCAACAACCCTATTATGACTCTTATGTATATCCCTCAGATCTTTTTCTATCGAAGTGCTTCCGTCATAATAATATTTAATCCAAGCTGTCCGTATGTATCATTCACTAATGGAATACGTATTTAAAAATATAGTTTTACAGACCTCTATTTTTGGTATTTTGGCAAAAAATACTTGTACTTTAACTGACGATTATGTTTTTATATGCCCTTCATCTTTGTCTATTTAGTAGTTCGCAAAATGAGCCCATTGTTTCTCATTATCGCCGAATTTTCAAAAAAATTCAAAAGAATCCTTTCTTTCTTTGGGAGTCAATAATGTGCCACATTTATTTCTACACCTGCGTACGCATTGTTTTTTTTTGGAACAGTAATGCCCTTTTTAGACGAGTATTCTTTTCTTTCGTTTTTTAGGTGCTTTCTCTTCAAGTATTTCCAGTTGTGATAATTGTGTACAAATCATGATGCTGTGTTGACGGATAAACGGTTCCCATAATCGTCACAATATTGTGACCGAGACAAAAAATATCGGTACATATTTTATCATGGCTAGTTTCTGGTGATGACATAGGACTTGGCTCGTTGTTGTCAATAGCCGAGGCAGTAGGTTGAGGAAAAGGAGACAAATCTGTGATCAAGATGGATATATAGAATTATTAAGTGTTGAAGCCGAGTTGATGCTTAAGTCAGATACGATATTATATTGATTATCTGATGGTAGTAGACATGGGGTGATCTATGGCCATAATCATCCCTAAAAAAAGTCTGGTATGATATGTATTTTGATTAAAATTTTCATTGTCTTCTCATTATTTTAAGATCTCCCTTGTTCCATCGTCTTCTAAGAAAACATCCTTGCAAATATCTTGTATTTTTTCCTACAATTTTTCGAGCTCTCGAGGGTAATGGTGAAAGGCGTTCTGAAAAAATATTTAAGTCCTTAAAATAACACTAAGTGCACTCACTCATTCTCTGTATTAAAAAAAACTCGTTATGTTAGTTCAGTAATAAGTAAAGTAATAAAAGTAATAAAAATTAAGTACAACGTAGGTAGATGGCTAAGACGTAAAAATAATAAAATTATGATGAAATTTGTTTCTTAGTTTTACAATAATAATAACTCTTTCAGTTAGATTAATGTTTTATACAAAAAAAGTTAAAATCAACAAAAACTAATTAGTTTTAGAAAAGAAAAAAGTTGGAAGTGAATTTAAGTACTAAGGATAAAGTGGGATTGGCACATACGACACTTAAACGATTTTTTTTTTGCGTAGAAAATGGTCGGTTGTGATTATTCGTCAGTATAGCGTCCACAGAACAATGTAGTATAGTTACATGCGTCTTGATGATGAAATCTCGTATGATAATAATTATAATTTAATGTAACAATAATTATAACTTTACTATCAGTTAGGCAACATTTTTTTGAAGGAAAATAATAATTTTATAATAATCCATAGAAAACGGACGGATAATCAGAACCGACATTTAACTATGTATCTAACTTAGTTTTGCATAAAATCATAAAATATTTGAAACAATTTTTATAACGGCAATAAGTTATTTACCTGGAGTCTCTGGTCCTCATCACTTTTCTCTTTATGACTAAAGTCCATAAATTGTTCAGCTTTGATTGCCTATTCTACAAGTTTCATCATAAGCTTTGATCTTCTCGACTTCATTGTGGCACAACTTTTAATAGAACAATTTATAACTAGCCCTTAACTAATATAGCTTAGTTAAATTTAACGAGCATAGAGCGTAATTAATTGTCCAGCAAAACCTAAATCTAGTGCAATGCGCTAGGTGATAGTTCAGCGAACAATGACGCTTGCGCAGATCCGTCGCGAGCGGGAGCGGGTTGCGTGGGAACACCACGCATCGTACACAGTGGGATACACACAACCGTCGTTTTTCTATGAGCGCTTGTCAGATCCGTCAGTATTCCGACTCAGTAATTCAAAATCTACTATTTAAAAAACATTTTTTTTAATGCGGGTGTAAAATTTATATTACGTAGTACACAAATACAAAAAAAAGTGATTTTCGTATTTTTTTCAAAACCGACATTATTCTACGATCATGACGATATTGTCACGCCTGTTTCTCATGGGGGTTAGCAGAGATTATATTGGCTACTTTGGAAATCCCTGCTCTAGACCAAGGGTGGTAGCAGTGTTGCCAGACGTCCCAATTTTGGCGGGACGTTCCGATTTTTAAATCAAAATTAAATGTCACGCGAGGGAGAGGCTCAGTCCCGCTTTCAGGGATAACACTTCTTTTTATTTCGCCAGGTCGTACTCTTACGTATTATTAGTCCCGAGCACATAAAAAGACACTTTTGACTATTAGGACCCTTTTTATTCCACTATTACGAATAATAGGTGACTTGGAGTCTCAATATACGAGACCTCAAAGGTCTACCGGACCGATATGGTATTAGTTTAGGCAATCCAGCCGGCAGCCATAAACCAGGTCCGTAGCTGTAGAGCTGTGGCTAATAACCAAGAGAACTCTTTGAATTTGGAAAAAGATTTGGTATTTATAGGCAATTACTGCTGATCGACATTTTGGAAACCGACGTCAATGACTGTTTGACTCAGCAATAAATGCTTGCCGAATTTGTTGAAATCGTAACACTAAGAAGGAACAAGAAAGACCATTTCATTTTTTTGATAGAAGCCCGCTTTTTTCACTCAAGAAGTTCCAAAATCCCGAGATGGCAATAAAATCTGGCAAAACTGGGTGATAGCCTAACCCTATCTCCTGGCTGTGGATTGTTATGTCGCCTCTTCCTCTTGAAATAGGCCGCCCGGCCGCAAGAAACTGTCTTCTTTCTTCGTTCCTGCACGGATAAGTATAATGATTCATTCATCCAGTAATAATTACCTTAATACACATACAAAATAAACTAATAACAAAATTTGAATCCGTTACATAAAACGTAATTACTAACAACTAATGGTAGCCTAGTGGTCGAAATTCGACCTTAATTAATTTAAATTCTAACTTTGAACATTATTAAGGTGCTGTCTAAGACTATACTTTTATAATCACAGATTTCGCCAAGGGTACGCTGTTAATTTGACTTTAACAATCAATAAAAGAGTATATATGCGTGTGTGTGTTAAATACATGTATTTTTTTTTAATTTAGTGTATTTTGTATGCGTAATTTAAAAAAATAGTAGCATTCTGCACTCCTTCTCTATATAAACGATAAGTATCCGAAATTTCATACTCCTCCATCGGCGCGATTTTTGTAAAAATGGGTACACAGTTTTTACGTCATGTATTAATATAATTATAACATAATATCAAGAAAATTATACACTATTATTATACATACATTTAAATACAAATAACTGCATGAAATTGTTCCTTATAAAGCAATTGTTTGTAATTACATACAATTTTATTCATGACAGTTTTATTGCATTAATCTATCAAGCAGTAATTATATCAATTATATGTTAATGAATATAGTAATGCCAGGGAAACTTCGTCCGTCCTGCCATGACTACGTGTTTGCTATTGAGTTTTAATGGCGCGTAGCGGCATTAAAAAAAACAACCGCGGTACCAAGTCTTTTGGCTGCGTCTATCTCACAGAAACTAGTCTATTTCAAATAGCTTTCTTATTAGTTGTGATATCCATAAAACATAGTCCTCGCCATAAAGGAAGTCCTACAGACGCGGCTCTGCAGTCACCTTACTTAATCTTGCCAGATTAATACCGTTTTTATTTTAAATTTTTATAATTACATTAAAAAAAAATTTAAAACTAAACCCTAAAATATACCTATACTAATATTATCTATATACATCTTAATATTACAAATAGTAAAGGAGTTTTTGGCGGGAACTGAACGGAGATGTTGTGCTGTGCAGGTTTATTTAAAAAAAATGTGTAAAATTACTCTAAAATGAACAATAGTTGTAGGATATTCATAGATTTTGAGTAGTAATTATGTGTTTTTGTGAGAAATGTGAACTGTATAGTCAAATGTGGCCTTTCGAGTTATCACAAGAACTCCGTTGAATGGCTTTAGTTAAAAACTTACAGTGCAGCTGAGCTATACATAGGCTTAAGAAAATGAATAAACTATATTGTAATCTAAGATCTGGCTTAAAGGCGTAGCTGCCAAGCCATAAACCTAAATAAATAAAAAATACAAAAATAGTAAATGGGTCCCAAATCATTGTCAGTTGGGAACGTTCCCGAAACGCTAGTTGCGTCAGCACGTTGTAGCGCAACGCTTATGCGTTGCCCTAAAATCTCTAAATAAAGGCCAGCGTTTCGGTCGCGTGAGACAGACCAGAGTGATTATTAGCTAATCCAATCGATGTAGGTAATTACTGAATCATAAATACAAAATATTCCATAATTAAAGCTGTATTTTCTGACTTACGAACTAAATTCGGTCAAATAGCGGAGTTGCCACTTTTAGTTAATTTATTTTCCATAGGACTTCTTTTGTGGCGCGGACTGTAAGTTTCCTATAAAACAAATATTAATTTTAGTTATGTACAAATATAATTTAATCCTATTAATGCTTAGTAATCATTTCATGCTTAGAGTCACGATTTATATTTCTCTATGTACGTGTGGCGAAACAAAACTTTTCGCCCACTGCCTGAAAGGTGAGGTTTTTAGAGTTAAGGATCGACAAGGGTGATGTCATGTCAAGATACAGAGAAAATATCATAAGACCCCGTCTATATAGAAGTTTCACTACAAAAAAGTCGTGACTAAAATGGACATATATTCATCCTTTTGAATCCTATCATATATATATATATATATATATATAAGTTATTATTACTCTGGACTATGTAAATATTATATCAAATTATATATTTGGCAAATGAACGGCTTATTTATTCCTGCAACGACCCGTCATACGTGTTTTTCCCGTACCGTCCTATTTGAACGACTGTAGTTACGGAAATCGCGGGAATATTGAACAAAAATGCAAAAAGTTATTCGATTTTCCAACCACGGTAATTGCCACTCATCAATAAGTTCAGACGATGGTTGTAATTTTGTGAAATAATCGACAAAAAGGAAAACCACCTCGTTAGCTACCGGATGCCTTAACCGGTGGTTTTAACCGGTAAATTTTAACAAGCAACTTACAGACTTGCTGTTTCGCAGCTTAATCTCTATGCAAGAAAGCCCATAAAAAAAACTCTTTTTTGTCAAGAGATTTCGTTGAGAACTTGAATATTGATTACATGAAAATTACGAATAGAGGAAAATATCGTCAATTTAACTATAATGTCACTGTTGAATAGAAATAAGTCGTTTTAATTTATTTATATACTAGGATATGCCCGCGATTTCGTCTTCGCTTGAATTTAAATTCCCGCTGCATTTCCGGAACACAAAATACTGCAGTATATTTGAAAAAGAATTAAGCCTATTGTTAAGTGAAAACTGTGTCAGCTAATTTTTGCGCACCCGAACAACCACAAACCGCTCCCGGGAAAATTCTTCCGGGATTACCGGGTAAAAAGTATAACACATTTTATTACATTAAATTTGGTGTCGATAAGTAAAAAAAGAAATTTAATTGTCAGAATGCCAAAATATTAATAATTGCTGCTCCGCTCCTATTGGTCTTACCGTGTTGATATATAGCCTTCCTCGATAAATGGGCTATCCAACACTGAAATAATTTTTCAAATCAGACCAGTAGTTCCTGAGATTAGTAGGTTTAAACAAACAAACAAACTGTTCAGCTTTATATATTAGTATAAGATTATACGCATGTCGTTGTTGTTAGGTAACTTATATTTAAATGTGTCAAATTCGCGGCATGTCTTTATGGTTAAAGAACATTGATTCAATGGTAAAGGCTGTTTAACCGACTTAAAAAAGGAGGAGGTTCGCAATTTGATTGGTTTTTCTTGGTTTTTTTATGTATGTACACTGTTTACTCTGAGATATATGATCCGATTTACGTGATTCTTTTTTAACATACTTTGGCCCACTAGCTTTTTTTTATGAACCTTTTACATATGATTTTTTTGTTTATTTGAACGATGTAATTGTCTTTGGAGAGACGTTTTTGAATATCTTTAACATAAAGGGCGGTTTTAGACTAGCATTTTATACGCGCGTATAATAAGCTCGTTTGTGGAAGCACAGTTTTTGCCATACGCGCATTTTTTTCCGGTCCCGTTTCTTGGGATCTATAATTTTTAAGACGCGGGACTTTTCGTAGGCCTACCCATAGCAAGCCACTAGAAAGTAACAAATAAAAAAACTTCGTTTATAAAAACAGACTTCAAAAACTAAAAAGTACTTAATAATAAAAACCAAAAAATAAATATTTACCCATTTATATATAAATGTATTTAACCGCCTTCTTTCTACAATATCTTGAAGTCTAATGTACTCTGTGATCAGTATATATTGATACGACCTGAAAGCCGACATAAGACAAAGTCACACCTGAGTAGCTGTGGACATTTTATTATCTTTTCTTCATTTGGACTTCTTTTGTTTACTATGTGTTTAAAATTTGTAATTAGAAAATCAGGCCATTGTGTATTGTAATCGTTTATGGTAGTCATTAGTCAGGTGTGATTTTAAGAAATTCAGTTCACTGAGGGAGGTACATTGTATTCGTGCAGTATTTTTTTTATTTTTTTTATTGCAGGAGATCAGCAGACAGGCAGACGGCCCACTTGATGGACATCGGTTACCATCGCCTATGGACATTTGCAACACCAAAGGTGCTACGAATGCGCTGGTGCTCTCTTTAGGGAGCCTGGAACCTGGTCACTAATGCCGGAACACAACTCAAGGTTGTTATGGCGACATACTCTAGACCAGGGGTGGTAGCCATCCAGTCGGGCAAATGCCCTACCACCTGGCTGTGGGTTGTTTTGTCGCCTCTTACGACAGGCCGCCGGGCCGCAGGAAATTGTATTCTTTCTCCGTTCCTGCACGGATAAGTATAAGTATAAAGCAATGACCTAATGGAGCGATCGGCAGTCGAGCAATAAGCTCAAACGAAGCAAGATGTGTGTACTACATTCGGTAATCTATTTAGTGACGGACTTGGCGCGTGTTATTATATTTATGCCTGTGTTATACGTGTTTGTATAGTCCTAATAAATTCTATAGTAATTTTAACGGCATTTTAATTCGAGTCCTGCAGCTCGTAACAATGTTTTAAAATAGAAATGTCACCCATTATTGTCCATGTCACTTACAACGCGTATTTTCGGAAACGTCAAATGATTAATTAAACGTCACTTAACGACCATTAATACATAAGTTTGCTTGTATTTCAAATTATTATTTGGGTTAATGAATGTGTTTCGTTCAGAAATATATATACCATAATTCATTTTTGTTGTGTATAATTAATAATAGTGTCAGATTTTATTTTGTAATCTTGAAAACTTACTTATCAATGGTAATTTTTTACATGTTCTAGTCAGAATTATTGTGTTTCTAATAATATATATAGTCCATATATGCTTTCCTATATTATAACCATTGTAAAATCTTAGTCAGCAGGTAATCATTGTCGTAAAAAAACAGTAAATAATACAAGTAAAAAGCTGTGGTAGCGTAATGGCTAGCGCACGCGTCGCAAACTCGAAGTTCCGCTTAGGCAGTTTTCTGATCTACTGTGCAAATGGTTACAATTACCACGTGCTAACAACGGTGAAGGAAATCATCGTGATGCAACCTGCACATCGAGAAGACCGATGTGACCGAGCGTGGCGGGTATACTGTCCGTTCCCTCTCTAATGGGAGGTCCGAGCCCAGCAGTGGTACATTTATGGGCTGATATTATTATATATTAAATTTGTTAGTAATTTGATTAAATAGGCAGGTTGAATTGATAGAATTTTTCAAAATTAAAGTCTAACACGGTAATTATATGAATAACCTTCAACAACAAAGCAAATTTAACAAGTGCTGCCGGTTTTCAGCTTCAAGTACATACCAATTATCCTTATATGAAATGTACTTTGCAAATATATGATTTTTTAATATATATATATCCTTATTTACAATTGAAGACATGAGTGGATGAAGGTGATAAGTCGCATAATTCCAATTCTGAGTAAATCAAGATAAAAGTTTTACTTTTATTTGAAACTGAACTAAATTTAACACCTTTTTCAACGTTTAATTTTTTTAAATATCCCTTATATCTATGGTCTAAGGTCTGTAGTCATTTGGTATCGATTTATAACATTCATCTACGCAAAAAAAAGCAAAAAACCTAATATGCGACATATCACCTTCATCCACTCACGTCTTCAATTACATTTTAAACTTCCTTACAAAAATATTTTTGCTGCAGTTCATAGCAATAACAAACATTCAAACACGCTATATCAACTGCATTGGAATCCACTTGCCTCCCCTCACTATAACTTATGATATTAAAAAGTACCACACAGTAATTTGTACTTTGACTATGACACATAGAGTTTATTTTTCAATAACGTACATAAATAAATTAGGTTTAATATTTTCATAAAATTCTTTCTTTTTGGAGAATATTGTCTCATCGAAATTTAAACCGTATTTCGTTGCAATAAAGATTATATTCACTTACAGAATTATGTTAATAAATTTAATACTTACAGAATTACAAATTCGGGTTATATGTACCGTATATGCTCTAGCATAAGGTCGATTTTAATATGGCCGATTGAAATATCGGAATGTGTGAATTTTATTAGTGAGGGGAGAATATTTTTAATTGACGGAACGTGGCATGTTTTGGACAATGTAAAATTGTTAAGGAATTTTAGGGGATTTAAGCTTGTTTCAGCTCATATGATTAAGGGTGAACACACTATTGCAGTTTTAGCTATAATCCCGTGCTTAGAAGAACAATAACTAAGCTACCCATGGGGAGGTTTTGGCGGGAGCTTAGAGAGTACTGTTTTACTATGAAGTATTTTTTTAATATGTTTAGTTTTTGTGAACAATTAACAAAAATTGTAGAATGTCGTTTGTTTTTCAGTTAGATTAGATATGTTGTGTTCTTTAGATATGTTGTGTTGAAAATGTGAACGGTGAATTATGCTTCTTCGAGTTTCGTCAAGAACTTCGTTGTTTCGCCTCAAACCTACCTACAATTTTATTAATCTTACTTACCTTAACTCTTGACTGTTAGTGTGACCAACTAAACAACAACATGTTGTATATATTTAAATAATCACACACTCAATATTTTCATTAGAGTCCGGCCCACGAAAGAAGATCTACGGAAAATAAAGGAACTAAAAATGACAGCTCCGCTATTTGATAGAATTTTCTTAGTAAAGTAGCCATGAAATAAACTTACACTCTTAATTATGGAATATATTGTATAATAAAACTAAGTTTGAACGATTTTAAACGCGGTAATTTATTTGATTTTTATTATTCCGACGTTTCAGCCACTTTTCAGTGGCCGTGATCACGGAAGACCAAGATGTCAAGTGTCAATGAGTATAGTTAAAGGTTTTATTTAGCCTACCGCCGACTCGTTCATTTTAATTATTTAGTTTTAATTTTGTTTGCGGTTATTATTTACTCTATGGGAGCCCAATCTAAATCACCACCGCTTCGCTACATGTTATGGCTTGAAGAGAAGAAACGACGCAAGAAACTCGTTGGTTTTTGCAGGGTTTTAGTAGCCTTGATGATCCGATCACAAACTGGTGGTACTTGCACTCAGTTATTACCTATATCGATTTAAAGATCAACAAATAATTACTCTGGCAGAAACAAACACGGCGATAGCAGCGCCACGTCTGTGCCACTTTTTTCGTGGCGCGAACTCTACGTTGAATTTTTTTCCACTAAATAATAGTATATAAAAATATTTTTAGTATTTTTTTATATTCGATACGAAACTTTAAAATATTTTGTAAGAATTCTCGATGATATTATCGCAATAATCTCTGCACTAACGTTGTTAAATTTACGCTTCAACGTTGCTACAAGTCTGCAATGCAAGTCAACTGATTTCGACGTAATATAACCGAGGGGTAGCCATTGGACCGGTGAAGTGAGTTTGATATCTAAAAATTGCATCTCACGTCGCGTATGCAATTGGCAGATGCAATTCATTCAGAATTTAGAAGACATTTTATTTCTTATGCAAATGTCATCATTAAAATTTTAAAGAAATTAAATAATGTTTAGTAATTGAATAGTACATGAAAGATAAGGATGTATGGTGCTGGTTTGGGGGGCTTTATAACACTTCACTTCACTGACCCCGGTCTTCCATCTTGTTCATCGAGCCCTTATCGGCGAGTTTGCGCCAACGGGCCTATAGCGTATACGTGTTTAGATATACTAGTAGGTGTAAGAAAAAGCAATTTATAGCATAAAGTACCACTTTGTTTTGATATTTGTCATATTCGTAATGTGAATCTGCGAAAGTGACCCGTTTAGGCCCCCAGATTAGTCCACTGGCCGAGAGAACCTTTATGCTTTCTTCTTTTCTTTTACGTTCTCCCCAATTATTTGGAGTCGGGACAATAATGTCTTTTCCTTTTGTCATTTGTGGCCTAATGTCAGTGACGTGGCACACAGAATGTAGTAACGAATAGCGAATTATATTCGAATAAATGATTCGATACATGCTGTTACACTAGTATTTATTTTAATTTTGAAGTAACGTATTTATTGTTGGTTTTATTACAATTTGTTTATTTGTTTTACGTATTAAATATTACATAAATAGACTTAGTTTTATTATTTATTATTTGATTAACAAAATTGGGTCGTTTTGGTCTTATGCCAAAAGGAAGGTTTGCACTGAAAATCAGCGTTGTGTCGGATATAATTCCAGCACAGTAATATGCTGAGTGCGAACGTTGTTTGCTGAAAATGCGGCGTACTAATTCTCAAAATATACTCTGTGTATAATGAATGTAATTATGTCGCTATTTCTTCAAATAAAGATTTTTTCTTTTTTTCCTTCGTTTAGGATTTTTACGCATATTAAGCGTAATGCAATCCGTTAGGTCTTGACAAAGCCCCTAAAACCTTTAATAATACAATTAAAGACCCTGTCAAAACAATCCTCACTCGTCAAAAATCAAAGTAAAATAATGAACCACCTATCAAAAGCAATAACATCGACTTAGTTCCCCCATTTTTCATACAAAATATGGCCCCCATCTCAACACTCATGCAAATTGCTTGGGGCACATTACAATGTCGACTTTGACGGCCTGTGATTAAAGTCGTGATTTATTTGACGGTTTGTTAAATTCAATTTATTGCATACGACAGGATTGCCTAGGAATTTTAATATGCTACATGTTTTTTGAGTACGCTATACGAAACATGAATAATGAAAGTTGGGACTTGTTTAAAAAATAAAACTTCGTTTAAAAAAGCTGACTTTAAAAACGAATAAAAAACCGACTTAAAGAACTAAAAAAATATAAAATCACTTATTTCTAAAGCTATTATTAATATATATTATCTTAAGTCTTAAGTCGGTGCTTAGTAATTTTCAAAATAAAGTAATTTTTATGTTTTACTTTGCACCGACTTCAAGATGTTTTAGATAATATATATTAATAATAATAGCTTTAGAAATAAGTAATTTTATACTTTATAGTTTTTTGAAGTCGGTTTTTTTAAAAACGAAGTTTTTTTATTTATTTATTTGTTACTTTTTAGTTTCTAGCTATCTATGGGTACGCCTACGGAAGATGTCGCGCGGAATGGAATTTTTTTTCATAAAAAATGTTCATAAAATGAAAACTACTGGGCCAAATTATGTCAAATTTTTAAGGGACCAAATGGCAGCTATCCCGCGTCGAACAAATAGAGAATCACGTAAATCGGATCATAAATCTCAGAGTAATCGGTGAACATACTTAAAAAAAAGATTCCGACGAATTGAAAACCTCCTCCTATTTTGAAGTGGTTAATAAAAAGTAAAAATAACTTAATAAAGATTTTTGACTAACAATTTATCTTGCTTATTAAGAGGCAAAATAATATAAAATTTTCTACACTTTGAAGTCGGCGCCGAGCAAATCATAAAGATTATGCACATACACATCTTATAACAACAAAATGTTGCAAAATATTGTTTATTGGTAGCATTAAGTTGATTAAAGATAAAAAATACAAGCATTTATTTTTGATATCGTGTTCAATTCTTAAAGAAAGCATAAAATGTCGAGGAAAGAATGAATCTTTATTTGTAGAAATACAGGTTTACATATCGATTGGTCTCATTGTATTTGACCGAAATATGGTCATACAAATATTTGGGTACATGTCATGTGTCCTTAAAAAAATTATAACAATTCTAAATTTATAAACATGTTTGATTAAATGAAACCGGAGAAGCACCAGCTAGCTGAAATGATTAGGTATTAAGTCACATCCTACCTGCAATTTATCTTTTAACTTCGTAAAGCCTCTCTTGAGAAGTTTTCTCACGTCCAATGGATTAGTAACTCGTGTAAGCCGACAGATAAAAGTATAAGTCCACAAGTACCTATAAGTTCTTGTTGGACCTGTGGCTAAATGCGGAAAGCGTGCTTGGCGCACTTTTAAAATATAGAAGAAAATATTAACTTCCTGTCTGTTGATCATAAAACCTATAGGTATGGATAGTGCGGGGACTTTTGGAGTTTGACGAATGTTTGTTCGAATTTCAATTTTTATAGCTAAAAAAATATTCTTAAATAGCATATAGCAGCGAAACTGAGTTAGCGTTACCGTCATGACGACGTGTCATTATATAATGAACTAGCTGATGCCAGCGACTTCGTCCGCGTGGTGCGGTTTTTTAACTATCTTACGGGAACTCTTGAATTTTTCGGGATCAAAAGGGTCCTATATGTTGACCAGGGATATAAGCGACCAGCATACAATTATATGTATACATATATTGCAATGGAAGCACCAAAAACGCTACTGTAGCGCCACCTTTGTCGGTATATTCATTCATCACACGGAAACGACGACATTTATCGGGAAAAAATATCCTAAATGGAATGTAAACCTAGCTCCATGTCAAGTTTCATGTAAATCCGTTAAGTAGTTTTCATGTCATGTTCTATAGAGCTAAATATTAAGTATGTTTGCTTATATTGTTAATGAATGGCCTCTGCGATTGAGCGGGTTAAGCCTTTGCCGGCCTACCTCACTGCAGCGCAGAGGCTTCCGGTTCGATTCCTGGTATGGTAAATTTGGAAACGAATTTTCTCCATTCTTTACTTTACTTGCTACGCAACGAGTTGTTGATCAACCACCATCCTACAGTCGGCCATCCTGAAAAACTAAAATGTTGACTATAGCTAACTTCACGGTGTAGCTTTTTCGTGTGACGGTGTGCGCGCGCATCGTAAAAATTTACTCTCATCGCGCCTAAAGAAGTATAACTTCAATAATACCGTGCTTAAGACTGTTAAAAATTAATTTTAATTACGTGGAAAATAGTTTAATGGTATTGCAAAAGCGGTTTTTGTTTTTCATCCAACATCTTAGATCCGACAAGATGAAATGATAAAAACTGTATTTTTTCAAACTCAAACCAAATCCATCGTTCATTACATGACGCTGCACATCCACTTTCGTAATGTTTCTTTGATCTTTGAAAAGTTCAAAAGAATAGTGTTTTTTACTTTTATCAAGCATAAAGCGGTTGTATTGTAACTGTTCTTAGATGAAAGGAATTGATGACTTTATTAGATTTGTTTTGTGTCTTTGGAACGGAAATTTAAAGGTTTTTAAGCAAAAAATAAATGAATGGGCTTAATAATAGTATACTTAAAAATACAGTTTGAGATGTTTTAATTGATTTAATTTAAAACAGTGACAAAGGTTTTTTCTAACCATAGATTATGTGTAGCATTTTTTTTAATTGAAATCACTTTAGAATCGTTGTGATTTGAAACTCGATGAAACGAAAAAGCGACACTAGAAACATAGAAACACTTAAAATTGGGACTTTTAAATTCGAAATAAAACGCATTTCTCTTAACTTTTTAGTATTAATTTTCACTTAAACTTAGGTTGTCTGGAAGAAATCGCCATGGGTGATAAGACCGCCGGTTATAATACGGCCGGCGTAACTTGGCAAATGTGAACATAGGCTCTGCGAACTTTAGAGCATGTACACTCGTGTGATGAGTGGGCATACGACTCGTCAATGAATACAATTGGTCGCCCTTCATCCCTGTATTTTTTCATTGCTTTGTACTAGTTGGTCACTGTATTTTCTTCACGAGTTTACATGCGCTAAAGTTCGCAGAGCCTATGTTCACATTCGCCAAGTTACGCCGGCCGTATTATATACTCGTATATTAATGTTCTTGATGTTATGTAGCATTTTAGTACAATAAAGTATTTTCTATTCTATTCTATTATGTATACACGTCGCGAAAACTTAAGAAAATATTATATTCTATTCTAAAAGATTTCAAATGAACCTTAGCTCTTTCTGTATATTCTTAAGGCAGATATTCTTTTATACGTAGATCAAAGGAAATTTTTGCGTAACAGTGCATTAAATTTGGAATTTTATACTAGTGATTTAATCTGTAATTTAGATTGAATTATTACGAATAAGGATCAAAATACCTAAGAACAAAGACGTCTACAATAGAATAGAAATTCGAAAATGTGTGTGTGCAGTTCACATTTATTTACTAAGTATGTACTAGTTTATATTCTTTGAAGTTTAACTGTTTACGCAGCGGAAGCTCTCAAAGGGAAAAAAACCCCAAATTTGAAACATACGTCATTGGTGTTCCGCTCATATTGGTCTTAGCGTGATGAAGTATAGCCTATAGCCTTTCTCGATAAATGGGCTATCTAACACTGTAATAATTTTTCTAATCACACCAGTAGTTCCTGAGATTAGCGCGTTCAAACAAACTCTTCAGCTTTATATATTAGTATAAGATAAATCGATTATGTTCTCGCACTGCAATGCGGTGCGATCGGCTTCCTTTAGTCGGCTTCACTCTGAGAGCTCGGTGTATCTATTTAAACTAACAATGAGGCTGCCTGTACTTTCTGGTCTTTTCTACTACATTCTTTAATTCTGCAGGCTTTTTTTGATTTTAATATTTTTACCCTGATTAATAATATGTTTTCAGAGAAAATTAAATGTTAATGAAACAACTAGTTTCAATTGTGAGTGACAATTTATTTAAGTTCAAATTTTACTTAATATACAAATATATATCTGACCATATAAAATTGTCTGCCCCTTCAGATCATCTTTAAAAGGTATATATATACTGAATTAAAGTATAAAATTCCTTTCTAACTTTATATGTACCTGCAAAACTGACGTGGTCTTAGCGAACATTCCTAGCAATAATAAAAAAGCCATTTAACTTAACTACAACTTAGCCACACAATGCACTTAGCAAACCGTAGTTTAAGTAACATCTATGTTAAGTTATAACTTCAGAATTCCTACGATGGATCGACGCGGGGTGCGGGGCGCGGGCGCGGGGAGTCAACGACCTCGCGCTGACGATGCGCGTCTCCGTTGTACTACGACACTTGTTTTTATAAAGGGCGGGATTTGTTGTATGTTCCCGTGATACATGTTACCATTGTATTGAGTGGTTGGAAGTATTGGCTGGCTTGCAATAACGAGACAGATGTGCACATCTTTATATATATATGTTGGTGTGTGTGTCACTGAACTCGTCCTAAACGGTTAATAAATAATAATAATAGCAGCCTGTAAATATCCCACTGCTGGGCTTATACCTCCCACTATAGGGACAGGGAATGGACTTTATAATAATGGCCACACTTGTTCAAGGCGGCTTGGCAGATTTGACACATCGGTTATTTTGATGTGTAGGTTTTATCACTATGTTTTCTTTCACTGTTGTTAGCTCGTGATGGTTGTAACAATATGCACATTAGGTCCGAAAACTGCGAAAGTTGCGCATACGTGTCGGCCCGGATTCGAACTAACGCTCTTTGAGTTGTGACGCGTAGGGTAGCCATTACACTACCACGACATACAGTGGAATCGATCGTGTTCAAATAGCTTTATGCTAAAAGTGAAATTTTTCCTAAAGGTCTTATGAAATCCGAAAAATTATTATTTGTTTAATTACAAAGGGTTTATAAGACATTGATATCCTTGCTTATCATATTGAAATTACAAATTTTCAAACATCAACATATAATATTATATTTCCTTATATGTTCATGTTTAGAAATTTTTCTTTTCTTTTTCCAGTCTTAAATATGAGCTACATAAATATTTGTAAGTATTTAAGGGTTCATCCACAAATAACTCCTACTGCCCCGTCCTTGTTAAAACTGATCACATTCTTAAAAATCCTGCCCCTTACTGTAACATCATAAATTGTGCAATTTTACATCAAGAGATTATTAAATTAAAACAGCAGTTTCGTAATCAGCTTAAATATATTAGATTTTGAAATATGACGTCTCGAAATTTCGAGCCCCGCCCATCTCTTGTCATACAATGTCACACTTGTTCGTAATTTTGGATGGTCCCTTAGTTATAGGGGATCCAATATACTGATACTTACTCACAATCTATATGGCATAAATAAGTAAATAAGATTCTTCAATATAACATCATAAAGTAAGACTAAGAAATATATAGATTTAATATTTATCGTTTATATATTCTTGAAAGCACTTAAACGTTCAAGCACACTAGTGAATTGAGTGTCGAGGGTTCTTGTAGTTTAATTGAAAACTTAGACAAGACTTTTTGGAAAATTTATCGTACGATTGCAAAAACGATTTCAACCTGAACATATAATGTTTCCAATGTTTTTACATATATACTCGTCTACATCGCTTTTTCTATAATTTACTTAAAATTCGTTACTTTACAATACGTCATTAGTCTCCAATTATTTGTCTAGGCAGTGTGTTCTAGGGGACTCTCCTACAAGAACCATAGAATAAATCGGCTTCTCAACGGTCTGTCGTAAAATACAATGAATATAGCGAACATAGTTACAGAGCTTCCACAGTGGTGAATAAATGAGTATTACTGCATTTGGAGTTGACCGCAATAGCCGTTCGCCACGGTGCGGTGGCCAACGCATTGTGGTAAACGTTTTAAGGACGTCTACCTTGCACTATAGCGGTTAATACACTACAAAGATTTAAGAAACGTTGCTGTAAGTCATGGGACTGTAATAATAGAAAGAATCGGAATTATTTATCTAGGCCACACCAATTGTGACTCTAACTCAGTTTATGTTAGGGCTGTAATGACATACATTTAATACAAATAATCTCGAAAGACGTCACAAAGAGGTGTTATATTCTATGGTAAAATATGTTTAAAATATAGCGTACTAATGGATAACTCGGATCATTGCATCATTGATGGTAATGTAATAAAATAAAATTACCTAAAATTTAAAGTTACCAAAAATTCTTAAGTATCTCTCTTTGCACTTTTGAAATAACGGTTATTAAAAGCTATTTTTATTTTGTATATATATGAAATATTAATTATCAGATTAAAATTAAATAAAAATAACGTCATTTTGTGAATGCGACAGAATAACCCGCCTGTTCAAGTGAAGCTTTATTCGTCAATTAGCTCCCATTTGACGTTGAGAGCGTCACGTTAAAAGTCACGTTGAGAATTCATATCTCACTGAAACTATCCCCTTAAAACAAAAAATAGCCTCTATTCATCCCAATTATGAAGTGCATGTATGTATTTCATGATAAACAGTTCATTTCTAAGGTTGTGAAATGGTAACAAGCAAATTTCCAAGCAGTAATCTCCACATTTAGTTATTAATATGCATAGATCTTAATAAAACGGTAACCTGTTTTCTTATAAGAAAATTCTTGACTCAAATTTTAGATGAATTGTACACAATTCATCTAAAATTTGAGTCAAGAATTTTCATTGATCAATCAAGAAATTTAATGTAAATTAACCAACTAAATACATTTAGTTGGTTAATTTGCATTCTACTTTAATATCTAACTCCAGATGTTCTCTAAGTTGACTGAGATTTAATAGTATAATTGATCGCTAAGATAATATATGTGTTTATATGTCCGAAATGTTTCATTTCAAAGGGAAAACAATGTATGTATAAAATACGAGGAAGTACGCTTTACTTTTTAGTAAGAGAACCTACTTTTGAACGGTATAAGCAGTCTAAGTTTGTTAATTTTTCTTTTTTCATGATAATACATCGTACTAATTATGTACACTAAAAATTTTTGTTCCCATGGCTTTTTTTCAGGATGCAAATTCAAGAAATCGATAATAATACTTGATTAGGTCTATTAACTCTTAAAGCGAAATTTGAAAACTTTTGAAATTCATATTTACTTTAATTTATAGGTTATGTTACCAAGTATAATTTTGTAAAAAAATGCAAACGAAATATTTTTTATAAGTTTTTGTCTCAATTATTATAGATTTATCTAGGGGATTATCTGGATGTGCGAATAACATGGGCATTGGACGTACATCATGGTTTCAAATATACACAATAATAACAAAAGTTAAATTCATATCCACCGAACTATGAATTTTATGCTATTTAATATTCAAAAGCCGTGTTCGATAACACTAAAATATTAACATAAAATGTGTCATTATTGTCTTTTACTGCTCTACGTGACTTACTGTTTGAATACAATTATTGGATGTTTACCCATGTGTCTGTTAATAGAAGTAAAATATACTAAAGACGATTGGTTGTTTGATATTGATACAAAAGCTAAATCAAAATGATTTAGGTAGTTTTTTTATGTACAATATGAGAATCTTTATAACTTATCGAAGGAGTTGAGTATATTATTGTGGTAGACTTGTTTTTCACATTAACTTTACTTTGTTACTTATATAACAGAGCTGTAGTATACGTTATTTTTTATCGAGATCTATTTTGTGCTTTGTTAATTTATGCAAGCATGTTCATGTTGGTTTATTTGGGGATATGGGGCTTAAAGCTGCCGGTTTAAAAATCAATATAAATTGGAACTTTATGTCTTGCACCTACCAGTACATCTAAACACGTATCAATTTCACGAAGTGATTCTCCAATATCGGCAGGTTTAACCCCCTGATCAGATTTTTAGGTTCTAATGTTATATCCAAACTAAAAATCCACTTCGTAATCTGAAACTTCTTGGTGACATTTATTTGGAACACTTCTTTAAATCATCCAAACAATTTTACTGACCCTTTTCTCGCGAGAGTTCTTATAGGTGTGCCCTGCGAAAACTTTTGCATTATGCGAAATCGTTTTGGTATAAAAAAGTAAATAAATGAGTTCATTTATTTGTTTGTTCCCGTTTCTCGGCCTTGAATGACACAAAAGCTTTAATTATTAAATAAATTTATTCATGAAACTTTGTATATACATTACATTTTCATAGCTACTTTATAGTAGATATTATATATTTGCTGCCAATCATGAAACTGAAATAATTGCGGTCTAATCAACAGTAGAATTATTTTAATAACGAAATACGATAACATTTGATAAATACAAATAGATATTCTATTCAATAGATAACTGTGGCTATGACTTTATTCGCGCGAGACGCATCCTTATATCTTCTGAACCCTGCAAGATGTCGAAATGAAACATACGCTCGAGTTTAAAAACAAACTTCTGCTTTGATCACTTAAGTTTTCATTGAAATCCATTCCAACGTTTCGGAGCCTATTCCAAGCAATTTGATTATACAGAACGGTCATTTATAATTGCAGGTCTAGTATAAATAACTATTTCCTTTAAACTATTTGGCTAATTTGCACCTATAAGATATAGGTGCAGATTAGCATTATATAGGTGAATGTATCATGATGATTTCAATTATTTTCATCTTAGCCTTAATAGTTATTCTAAAAAACGATAATAAACGTGGACTGTAATATTACAGTATATTAATCTTTTTGTTTTAGAATACGGACTTATTAGTAAGTATTTCTTAGTTTCCGTGTTGTAAAAAGTCTAAAGCAACATAATGCAATGATAGTGTATATCTATCTGTGTGCCTGAACATCCGTGCAGGAACAGAAAAAGAATATTATTTTCCTTCGGCCGGGCGGCCTGTCGTAAAAGGCGACAAAACAACTCACAACCAGGTGGTAGGGTATTTGTCCGTCTGGTTACCTACCATTGGTTGTGTCCCAGGATTAGTGGCCAGCTTCCAGTCCCACTTTAGAGAGCGGCAGCACTTTGGTAGCACCTTTGTTGTTACAAATGTCCATAGGCGATAGGAACGGCTTTCCATCAGGTGTGTTCAATGCCTATCTTCTGAGCTCACGTAATTAAAAAAATGTACACACTGTCTCTTCACTCTGATCTTCCTGAGAGTGCGCGTATCGCGATATATTTTCTTAATTATATTTAATAAAATATTGTTTCCAATATCAAAATAATGTTAACTTGTTCATGTTCATGTTCATTATTTACTATAACTCCATTAATTCTTACAAAATGTGATTGTATAACATACTTCTGTATATCATTTTCTTTTAATTTAAATTTAAAAAAGGAACCTTAAATAGATAAATATGAAGTAAAAAAATTAGCTAGACGTGTTGGTGGGGAGTTGCTCTTCTCTTCTTCTTCTTAAATAACGATAACACGTAACTAATCGGTGTACATAGAATAGGAAGTAGGTTTTTTGAACTTATATTTATACCCCCAAAAAATGATCTCCAGTGGAACTTAGATTAAATAAAAACTTGACTTCAAACATGAACATTTTCGAGCTCTCTCACAATACAACTCCCCGATTTTTTTTAAATAGCACGAAATGAGCGCTGTCCAAAGTGTCCGTGAAAAAAAACGTATCGCGTATGCAAATGGGAACGTGCGAGAATCGGCACGATCAAGCAAGGACCTTTGCTTCGCAGTTATGCAAGCACGAATGTTATGTCTGCAATTCGACTTAACCTGGCCTTTACACTCAATCCAGGCGACAGGATGAATAAAACCAAACACAAGTACCATTGCGATCGTACAAACAGTGTCAAAATTCCTTTATAGTCAAGATGGAGAATACGGTTAAGGCTCCTTGGGACATAATTTTTATCCGTGCAGGAACGGGCAAAGGATACAATTGCCTGCGGTCGGGCGGCCTGTCGTAAGAGGCGACAAAACAAGCCACAGCCAGGTGGTAGCGTGGTAGGGCATTTGTCTGACTGGATGGTTACCACGCCTAGTCTGAAGTATGTTGCCATAAAAACCTTGAGTTTTGTGCCGACATTAGTGATCAGGCTCCAGTCTCCGTTAAGAGAGCAACAGCGCATTTGTAGCACCTTTGGTGTTACAAATGACCATAGGCGATGGTAACCGTTTTCCATCAAGTGGGCCTTCTGCCTATGTGCTGATCTCCTGCAATAAAAAAACATAAGCTTAGACGATCTCCATCGAGACTTAAAAGACCGCGTCATTAATGTAATTAAAAAATACGCTGAAGCCCACCAGCAACGGCTTCATCACCATGTACACGTCGAGACCATTCAGCTACTTGATAAAACAGATTTCTTAAGAAGACTCAATATTACGAAACCATTTTAGTTAGTGTTATAATACTATCATAATAATAAAGTGTAGTGCTATGTGCGAAACATGAACAAAGAACATATTAACAAAATGTCCTCTCCTTAATAAAGATAGCAAACGTGTTATTGGACACATTCTTAGTTTTAGTTATATCTAGTTATTTTAGGTCAGATTTAAATTACTCATAAGGCTTATTTCCTAAATTAGATTGTAATTTTAATGTTGTATCAGTAAGGTACATCATTTATGGAGATCTCTCCACGTCCTCGAGAGGGACGCAAGGAGACATAGCCCCCCATAGGATAGACTAGGCGTATTGTTGGGAAGTTTCTTTCGTATAACACATAACACATTGCGAAACGGCAGTAAGATAGCATAGGCCGCCGCGAACCGCCGATCCCGGTCCGCCGGGATCCTTCTTCTCGGGCTTTATATTACCCATCGCCCGTTCTCAATCAGTTCATTGTGTCGCCCATTGGCGGGCATCATCAGATTCATCCCCCTCTCATGGCAACAGTCCAACCGAGGTAAAACTCCCTAGGGAGCTCCCTCAAGCAAGTTGCCCCCGGGCTCGAGCGCCTTCGCGAGGCCCCAAAAACCCCGGTAAAGTTGTGAGGTCTTCGGACCAACAACATAAAGTCAAGTCAAATAAAAAAAAAATCATTTATGGAAATAAAAGATGGGAAAGTCCACTAGTAGGGAAATTTCTTGCACCTCTCGTTATGTCCGTGTTTGAATAGTTAGTAAAGCTAAGAGACACCATTTAGTTCTATATTCAAACAGTAGTTGGCGCGAAATTCGTTTTAAAAAAGGTAAATAACGAGAAGTGTGCCGAGTTACGCCGGACTCCCCACTTTGAATATTATACTCTGATTTTTAATTACCTGGACTATAATGACAGCTGCGATCAAACTTTTTTTATGTTGCAAGCTTGGAGCAACTCATCACTGTGAGTTAAATCCTACAAAAATTACAAGCTTTTAGTTAACTTGCAATGGATATATGTATGTTCTTGCAAGATGCTGATATTTTGCACGTATGTGTATATCGCGTGACCATGCAATAATATGGTACCATGGTGCTGATCTGGGCTCATTTTACTTGTCTTGGCTAGCACTCTGCTGCTACATGATATCCAGGATGTCAAAAGCCTGTATTTAAAAACCTTTTTAGAAAATCATATTCTATAGTAACTCACAGTGGTGAGTTGTTGATTCAACTCGCGCAATCCACTAATAAGTAAAAAAAACTTCATTAGGCTTGAAATAACACGTAGTTGGTAGATTTTATTTTATTTAACTCCACAGACGTCGCATGCAATGATTTAATTACTTACTACGCCATTCATTCATAATCAATTCTGCGTCCCTGCAAATGTAAAGAGCGTGAGCACAGTTCAGAATTAAGATACAATTTTTCTTAAAAGCAACTGAAGGGAAAATAATTTTATTAAGAGGAATTCTAAGAAAGAAAGAAAAACTTTATTTGATTAAAAATAGCGACGTAGTTACATTCTTTACACATTATTACACACAAAACATTTGAGAATTTGTACGCCGCATTTTCAGCAAACAAGGTTCTGAGTGCAACTCAGCATATTGTTGTGCCGGAGTGATATCTGACACAACGCTGATTTTCAGTGCAAACCTTCCTTGTGGCGTAAGACCATTCTGTAGCTATGTACGTCCATTTAAAAGCAAGCCGTGGTAAACAGAAAAATGTTTGCACCAACTATATAGGTTACCCGTTCGTTGACTTAAGCATTCCATGTTTTCAGTGCATTGGTTTGATGCGAATTTGCATTTTGATACGAGATAGAACGGACGTGTAACTTTGTTAGTTCATTCACTTCGAAATGGAACCTTTTAAGTTCTATTTTCAAATATGTCTATGTGGCCAGTATTTTTTTATTGGTATTAATAAAAAGTTCGTCATACATCATTGTTATTTAAAAAAAAATGAGAATATCACCCAAAAACTGAAAGTCGTACTTGCTACATCTGGGACATGTTTTATTAGTGATTGAGGCTAAATGCTTAGCTACATTAGTGTGTATATAATACATACGGTGTCTGTAAATGTTGAAAGTCATTAACAATTAATAACAAACAGGCGTTCCATTAGTAGCTCACAACGTCCAAATGCTCAGTTACCCGTTTTACCTGGCAACCGCGGTCGTGGCGAAAACGCCACTAACGACATCATTATTTTCGATCTCACAACGCTCACAACGACCCAAAAAATCGCGGTCGGGAACGTGATCGTTGTGAGTCCCTAATGGAACGAAACCAATGTCGCATTAAAGCCATCACTACATTTTTTTACTTTTAGCTTGGTCCGCCGTTTGACACTACAGAAATTGATCCTTACAAGCTACACTATATTTTGATATAGTAATACAAGTAATGTAGTAGCATAGTAATAGCAGAGTACAGTGTTTATTTTTTCAAAACAAGTAAGATGGTGAATTGCATTTTGGTAGCTCCTTAAGTGGCCATTCTGGTTATTTTCTGTTTTTTAGTGTGAACTTAAGAGAGCTTTGGTTAGCAACAAGAAACAACCTTGATTCGTTGCGTTGAACTTTATTCATTGCGCGCGCGCATAAATATGTATGAATTCGGCGCAAACGCACTCACGAGCTGTGCTTGGTTGCGTTTGTCAACTGGGATTGGTGTGTGGTAGTTATAGACTGTTTATTTTACTACTCTGTCAATAAAGTAACGGAAAACGGTCAATAATACACAAAATTAGATATCCATTCAAATTTATTTTATCACCTTTAAAGCATACCTTTTTTTACGAGGTGTAAACCGTCATGGACACCAGACACTCTTTGTGGACTACGTAGTAGTAGTGTTGGACTCCCAACGGCATGCTCGGACCTACCAACTAAAACACTTATTTGTGCCATCTTGATGCCATGTGCCAGGATCTCGTGAACCAAAGATACATGGCCCTGATGGCGGTGGTTTTTATAGAACCCCTCTTTCCAGCGAAAAAAAATTGCACGCGCGTGCGACAATCCCCACGCACCTTCCAAGTATATTATAGTTATGACACTAGACGCTAAACTACGCTGGAAGGCTCACGTTAAGAAGAAACGCGATGAACTGGAAGCACGTTACAGAAGTATGTACTGGCTACGTGGAAAATATTCCAAGTTGTCAATACCTAACAAACTGCGCCTCTATTAACAAGTCCTGATGCCGGTATACACCTTTGGCCTACAGTTCTGGGGCTGTACCAAACCAAGCAACATAGGAATAATACAACGATTCCAAAACAAAGTACTAAAAAAAATAAAATCATAGTTTAAGAAAACCGACTTCATAAACTAAAAAACTAAAATGTATAAAATAACTTATTTCTAAAGCTATTATTATTAATATATATTATCTAAAACATCTTAAAGTCGGTGCTTAGTAATTTGCAAAATATAGTAATTTTTATTATGTTTTACTTTGCACCGACTTCAAGATTTAGTCTTAGATAATATATATTAATAATAATAGCTTTAGAAATAAGTTATTTTATACATTTTAGTTTTTTAGTTTTTGAAGTCGGTTTTTTTAAACGAAGTTTTTATTTTTTATTTGTTACTTTTTAGTGTCTAGCTATGTATGGGTGGACATACGAATGGTGCCGCGCTTCTTAAAAAATATAGGTCCCAAGAAACGGGAACAAAAAAATGATCGTAAAATGAAAACTACTGGGCCAAACTATGTCAAATTTTTAGGGGACCACATGGCAGCTATTCCGCGTCAAACAAAAAAAGAATCACGTAAATCGGATCATAAATCTCAGAGTAATCCGTGTACATATGGAGTGAAAAGGATTTTTTTTTTCATAAAAAAATGTTCATAAAATGAAAAGTACTGGGCCAAACTATGTAAAATTTTTAGGGGACCAATTGGAAGCTATTCCGCGTCGAACGAAAAAAGAATCACGTAAATCGGATCATAAACCACGGAGTAATCGGCGAACATACATAAAAAAAGCAACAAAAAAAAGATCCCGGCGAATTGACTCCTCCTTTTTTCGAAGTCGGTTAAAAAGGCATTGTAAACGCGCCATGATACATTAGATCGGGCGACCTCCATCGGGACCTAAACGTGGAGTTTGTTACTAGCATTATCAGAAAGTACGCGGAAGATCACGATCGTCGGCTTCACCATCACGGATATAAAAGGAAGGCTCGAAAGGACAAAACCGTTTGAACTAGTGCTATAAACAAAACTAAAGTGTAGTGTATAATATGGCCGGCGTAACTTGGCCAATGTGAACATAGGCTTTGCGAACTTTAGAGCATGTACACTGTGATGAGTGGGCATACGACTCGTCAGTGAATACAATTGGTCGCCCTTCATCCCTGTATTTTTTCATTGCTTTGTACTAGTTGGTCACTGTATTTTATTCATGAGTTTACATGCACTAAAGTTCGCAGAGCCTATGTTCACATTCGCCAAGTTACGACTGCCGTATTATACTGTGCTAAATTATCAAGGACACATGAACAAAGTGTCCTCCCCCTAATACAGACAATAAGAAAAGTGCTAATGGACACTTTCTTAGTTGAATACTTTTAGTTAATTTACGTTATATTTAAATTACTTATCAGTCTTTTTGGTAATGGTGGTTTGGTGGTATTTTTAAATAGAAAATTTATGAAAAACACTCTTCAAAGTATGCTCCTTTAGAAACGAGCCACTTACGTTAACGAATAATTCAATCATCAAAAAAAAATTTAAACGCCTTTTCCGGAAATGAGTTTAGTTCTTATCGTGGATTCTCCTTTTCTTCCGAATGAAAACGGGTGTCACGAAGTGTTAAGAGTTAAGGAAAATGAAAGAAATCGGCTATAGCCAAATCTGGTGAATAAGGTTGCTCGATGGTATTTGTTGAGTTTTTGGTCAAAAATTCGTTCACAATCATGACCTTGTTCGAAGGCGCATTATCGTGGTGCAAAATTCAAGAATTTTCTTTCCACAAGTCTGGCTTTTCTCGTCGAAATTACGGCCGCATAACGCTCAAATGCTTTATCTACCGTTTGAGCTTTCGGTAAGAATTCCGAGTGCACAACACCTCAGTAGTCAAAGCAGTCAACATGACTTTGACTTCCGATCGACTTTGGCGTAGTTTTTTCGGTTCCCGTTCAGTTGGAAGGCGCCACTCCGAAACTTGTTGACTAGTTTGCATGTCAATCTCGTAAACCCACGACCCACGCCTCATCACCTGCAACAATGCGTTTCATGAATGTTGGGTCAGAATTGACTAGTTCAAGCAATACCTCAGCGACCCTTAGGTGATTGAGTTTTTGGAGAAAATTCAGGTCTTTTGGGACTAGCCGACCGGCAACGTTCCGTACCCAAGTGATTATATAAAATGAGAGAAAGAAAGGTCCGCGGCTATTTCTCTCAAACTTGTGAGAATCTTGAGTCACTATTTTCTTCACTTTGCGATTTTACTTTTAGTCGAAGGCGTTGATGGCCTACCAGGGCGAGACAAATATTGCAGCATAGCTCGACCGCTTTTCAACGCTTTGTGCCACTAATAAGCACGTGTTTTTGATATAATCAATTCATCGTAGGCCTTCACACGAAATTCCATTGGATATGCAAAATTTAAGACAAACTCTTTGTTCAGTATTTTTGTATATTATGAAATTCGCAACACACTAGATATGACCTAACTAAAACAAAACTGTATTTAAACTAAATAACTCAAACTCCGTGCCAAAATGAGAAACAGTTGTGCCAATCAAACAACAACAAAAAAATGAATTTGAAACCATACATTATTTATTTTGACATTACAAACAGACACTTCAATTTTATTTATTTAGATGTATAGAAGATAGAAAAAAATATTTATTGCTGCAAATGTTATATATAAAAATTGTGATACCGCATTTATATTGATAAACTTGATTTTAAACTATTCTCTTCATGCTCTTGCAAAGATCAAGTAAGTTTGAAGTAACTTATTCATTTACTAAGTACAAACAATATCTGTCAAGTTTTAAGTTAAGAGAATGCACTGCGAAGCTCTCATTCACAGAACAGTTATTATAACTGGCCAAGTACAGTTATGGCGGTTTAACTTAATGCAACTAAGTTACTGAGCCGAGAATTAAGATAGCAAAAAGTTAGTTTAGCGAAGGAGCTCATACAGAAATTTGCTTTTGTAGTATACTTACCTATATACCTACCTAATAGGATATGAACGCGATTTCGTCCACGCTTGACTAAAAAATTTCGCGAGATTCCCGGGGACACAGAATGCCATATTTATAAAAGAATAATAAAAAAATATATCACAAATTTTATCACATAAAGTTGCTATCGATCAGTGGAAAAAATACTTTCGGATTCGATCTTTTTTAATGCCATTTTAAATAATTCCCAAAAAAATTACCACGACATTCTCGGGATAAAAGTAGCTCAAACTTTAAGTCTCAGAATTTTCTGTCGATCAGAGAAAATCCCTTCTAAATCGGTCCGGTAATTTTTACGGGAAACCTGAGCAAATAGACAAGAAATATAAAACATTGTATCCTGTTCTCCGTCGTTTATATAAAAAAACTGGAATAAACCAGTTATTTTTTTTTAAATACCTTCAATGTACAGACACGGCATGTTGAGCATTTTATAATATTAAAGATTAATACTTAAAATGCATCAATGTAAAAAATCGTGCTGAAGCAGTGGAAATTATTAACACTGATAACAGGAAATATATACTAGTATTGTATACCTATACCAGTACATTTTGAAGTGGCTCTTGATCACCTAATCCTAAATGTCTGCTATTAACAGAACCTTTTCATTCATTATAATGAATGAGTGGTATTTGTTGAGATTTTGGTCAAAAATTCGTTCACAATCATGACCTTGTTCGAAGGCGCATTATCGTGGTGCAAAATCCAAGAATTTCGTTTTCACAAATCTGGCCTTCACCTTAGTTCATCACTACATAATATTATTATATGTATACATGTCATTCGCCTTACATACGTCTGACATAAAAACCCAAATATGTTGATCATGGCTATAAGCTCCACACAAAATTTCATTTAAATCGGTCCAGTCGTTTCGGAAATTAGCTCATACAAACAGACAGACAAACAGAGGAACAAAAGGAAAATTAAAAAATCTAAATTAGTTCTATTTCGTTCTTACATCCCCTGAGTCGGTTTTTAGCATTTTTTTCATTGTACAGAAATTCGACCTCGACAATTTTATTATATGTTTAGATATCTCGAGTCACTCGAATATGACATATAGGACGAATTATTATGGCAGTGAATATGTTAGGTGTTCGGTTTAAGTAACAAAAATATAAGCCTAACAAACAAAGCGGTACCCAAATTTAACAATAAATAAAATAGGGTTGCGGTTGTCTGGGGATTTGTGTCGATGCTATCCGCAGGATCTCGTTAACGGGATTTCAGTTGGGGAATCCCGGGCAGGATCCCGCGGGACCGCTTCGGACGACCGAAGGCGGATTATAGATGCGTCTGCTTGTCCAAAGTGTTATATGGCTTAGGAAAAAGTAAAAAGGGTTTGCTTTAGCGCTTATAAATTCTACAGAAGGTATCTGCTTTCTATTTACTCCTATACCTACATGTCGTACACTTATGTATATATTAATATGTGAAGCAAAAACTTTGTATCCCTTTTTACAAAAAGTGCGAACGGAGGAGTATGAAATTTCGCACACCTATAGTTTATATAGAGAAGCGACGAATGCTAATATTTTTTTAATTATGCATAAAAAATACATTATATATGCAATATGCTTGTCCACTACCACCCCTGGTCTAGAGTATGCCGCTATAACAACTTTGAGTTATGTTCCGCTATTAGTGGCCAGGTTTCAGTCTGAAAATGCGGCGTACAAATTCTCAAAATATGCTCTATATAAAATATTATATAAGGAATTTGATTAAACCGCTATTTCTTCAAATAAAGTATTTCTTTCAATCTTCGAAGTACAGCTGCAGGTGCAAACATCTTTCCTGAATTTGGGGCTCTAGAATAGGAGACAACATAAACGCCTAAAATTTGACTTTATCGGTAAAAGATATAGGAACTCCATCAAAGATAATCTTCGGCAATAAAGGATATCTTATACTGGAAACCATCCTGAAGCCACACCTACTGAAATTACCTTTTTTTTTTAAGGATTCACAGTTAGTCCATATTTAGTTTTTGCAACATCAGCTCTGTTATAAAATGGAAATCCTTAACATTGTCCTTCCTGATGTCGGAAAACCTCGGCAGGCCGCACGTGTAGTATAGCGATTTTAAATGAATCGCCATGTTTTTGAAGAGAAACTTCTTGAAATCGTAGTGATTTGAAACTCGATGAAACGAAAAAGCGACACTAAAAAAAGATGAACACATAAATCTGTAGGGCTAAGCCGTATATTTCATAATTTAAACACTATTCTCATACAGACAGAGTTGGAAATGTTATAAAATTTTTCGTTAACACTTCAAATTTCTTGTTTAAATCTTATACTAATTAACTACATGAAGTGTGCTTGATTGTTTCAAACGCGCCAATCTCAGGAACTACTCCTATAATTTGATTTTTGTTTCAGTGTTAGATAGCCCATTTTTCGAGGAAGGCTATCGGCTATATATCAGCACGCTTAGCCCAATAGGAGCGGAGCACCAGAAGAATGTTTCATAATCGGGATTTTTGTATAACTTACTTTTTTTAACTATTCCACTCGGACGAAATCGCGGGTAGTAGCAAGTTTTTCTTATTTTTTTTATTGCATGATTTCAGCAGACAGGCAGACGGCCCACTAGAAGGAAAGCGGTTACCATCGCCTATGGACATTTGTAACACCAAAGGTGATACGAATACGCTGCTTCTCTCTTAAGGGAGACTGAAACCTGGTCACTACTAATGCCGGAACACAACTCAAAGTTGTTATGGCGACATACCTTAGACCAGGGGTGGTAGCCATCCAGTCGGGCAAATGCCCTACCACCTGGCTGTGGGTTGTTTTGTCGCCTCTTACGACAGGCCGCCCGGGCGCAAGAAATTTTATTCTTTCTCCGGTCCTGCACGGATGTGAATCACATAGTTTAGAATCTCTCCCAGCCCTGGTCACACTTTATTTCACTTCTAATGCGTGTGAACTGTAAAGATACACATTTTTTTTATAATTGCAGTGTTACTAGTGCGCAACACTCGAATTAAAATGCCGTTGGAACTACTATAGAATTTATTAGAACAATACAAACACGTATAAAAGAGGTACAAATGTAACTAGACACTACTAGTACAAACTGCACGACTCAATAACACGGTTAATGTCCGTCACTTTATCGCTCATCGAATCTACGTCTTGCTCGTATCGTAATCCTCGCTCGACTGCCCCACCCCTCCGTTCGGGCATTGTTTTATATTAACTATATAATACAAAAATCTACCACGTGAACTGGGGTTTCCGAGAAACCGTAATCTTCACACCCGGTTAATTATTCCTGCGAACGGCCAACGAAGTCGAAAACAATAACAATAGGCTATTGTCTAATTTAAAATAAATTTTAAGAACTCCGTATGCGTGTAATATACCGGGTGCGCATTTCTTTGTCGGTATGTAACAATACATTAGAAGAAAAATGAGGCTTCTACTATCGCCAAAATGTCTAACAGTGCCTTAGAAATTATTCGAAGTCTTAACGAGCTGCTAATTAGACTTCCGTCATTATATTGTTACAATATCACGTCTTGAATTATCTCTCATTTTCCATTGTCTTACTTCTAATAAACCATTTGTCTTCAACATAATAGCACTGTTATATCCCGGATCCATCAATGTCACCCTGGAGCTGAATCGATCCGATATTATTGAGGTATTATTATTAATCCTCTTATCATATTACGTATGAGGGTTGAGTAATCATTTGGAAGGTAATAAAACTACGTATTAACGGTTTTAAGGTTGGTTAATTATTTGATTTTTATTATTCCGACGTTTCACGACGTGATGACGGAAGACAAAGATGTCAACTGTCAATGAGTATTGTTAACGTTGAAACGTCGGAATAATAAAAATCTAATAAATTATCGCGCTTAAAAACGTTAAAACGTAGTTTTATTATGTATACTTGTCACGAAAACTTAGAGAATATTTTTAGAAGAGGATTAACGATAACTCACTCGTGCTAACTCTGTATGTTCACGCCATAACGAGTCTGACTATGAAATTTTAATACTAAGGTTCGGGGTTCCCAACCGTACTATAATATATAATCTCGTACTATATATTAGCCAATTGTCCTATATATTGTAGAAAAACAATATAGCACAATTTACACTATATTTTCATGGCTAATTCAATTGTCACGCTTTGTGTTCAAATTCCTATATTATTAATTTTTTTTTAAATAGATTTTTGCTGACTTCGTCTACGTCTGCGATGATATAAAACGTTTTTGATAAATATAAAAAAAAAAACAAATTTATCTCCGACATCATTAATTACAGTTTAGTTTTTGACGGGAACTGAAAGGATATGTTGTGCTGTGCAGTTTTATTTTCTAAAAATGTTTAAAATTACTCTAAAATGAACAATAGTTGTAGGATATTGATAGTTTTTGAGTAGTCATAATGTGTTTTTGTGAGAAATGTGATCTGTATAGTCAAATGTGGCCTTTTGAGTTGTCACAAGAACTCCGTTGAATGGCTTTAGTTGATAACTTACACAGCTGGGCTTAAGAAAATGAAGAAACTATATTGTAATCTAAGATCTGGCTTGAAGGCCTAGTTGCCAAGCCATAAACCTAAATAAAATAAAATAATTTACTTGTGGTAGCTTAGAATATTTAAACTACTATACTATTATTATTATTATCTCTTAAAACAAGCAAAAACATGACGAAAAGCCATTCCAACATCTCTTACATACAACATCATACATGTTATAAACGACGTCCGTTTCCGCCATATTGACATACGCACACATACAACTCTTATCGATCCAAGACACATGTAACATTAAGAAGCCGAAGGAAAACGTATCTTACGCGATAAGGAATAGAGTTAAATATTGTATAAAACAATCTGACCTATAAATGGGGAGGTCGGATTAATTTGCGACAGGAACGTATTTGGAGCGATGAAAAACGTTTTTCGGATGACGTGACGTAATTAATTGAATTAAATTGAAATGTATGATGGAAGGAGTAACGCAAGGGAAACGGTTAATATATGTTAGTTATTACAGCTCGAACTGACGTAGTAGAGCCATGCAGGAATCATGATCTTGATTGCCGCTCTAAGGTAATCTACCAATTACACTATCATTTTGTTACCTAAAATGCCGCTAGAATTACTATAGACTTTATTAGAACTATACAAACACGTATAACACAGGTACAGGTATAAACGTAATGCCGAACGAAGTTCGTAATTCAATAAAACGCGCAAAGTCCGTCACTCATTAGATTCGATCGTAGTACACAAGTCTCGCTTCGCTCGTGGTTCTCGCTCGACTGCCTCGTCCCTTAATCGGGCAATTGCTTTATACTGCACAGAATTTCCTAGAATCAGCTTATACTTTAAATCCATAACACCTGGCTAATGTTCACAATACAACCATAAGTAAACAGAGGGCGACCATAAAAGGAGTCCAATGTTATTAGTACTAATGCTGGCGGGTAATAAATGCGCTTTGTTTCACATATGCAGGTGGGTTTTGTTTGTCGGCATCTGAGTCTTGACAATATTTTTATTTGCGAGTATAGCGGGTACGCACTTAGGATTGGAAGAAAACACCAGTTTTTAACTAAACACTTATATTTACTTACACAGCCGTACGGGTCTCCCCTACACAATGGCTAACGATGCATTGACTCGACGACAAGTTGTCTCACTCACAATACCGTCGCCGATATTGTGAAGACCACCTTCTGCTACTGCAGAGCTCACCTTCGAGTTTACCTGTCCACTAAATACACTACTAAACTCGTCACAGTCTTTTATGAAACTTCTCAACTCTTTCGTATCACACTTATCGCTTCGCTGTCTCGAACTGAACTCAACTCTGAAGTGCCCGGTTGGCGCGCCTTACACCGCTACCCGGAAGAATCTTCTGGAACTACAATTTCGGTCTTCTTTTCGTTATTCTTTTATTTAATATCTGTCTCTTTCTAAACATCTAACTATCTCTGTTTTTTCCTTCCCGAACTTTCTATTCTAGAGCTTTCGTTCAACGTCTATCCCTTTCTAAAAGGTATCCGTCCTTGTCTTCCCTATTTAAAAAATGTAATACGTCATTTTACTCACAAAAAATTGGCAACCCAAATTTTACACGGGCAATTTTTTGAGAAATAATTGCTTGCCAGCAGTAATGGATCGATCTGGAGCAATTGCAACAAAATGCGGCAATTGTTTCGGGATAATTGGTCCATATATTCCACATCTCTCAATGTTGCCATATGAGTTGTCGAATATCCAATCGGTTTAGTTAATGCTCTTTTTATCCCGTTTGTACGTATAACCACGTCTCGTTTTCGCGAGAGAAATTTGCGCGTGCCAAGTTTTTTAAGTTGCTCTATATTGCATGTTAAATTGCTTGATAATTGTCAAGCATTGACCAGGATCGAGCAATATCATCTGCTCTCGTAAGAGCACCTTTAGGTGTGATACCACGCTGTCATAGGATATCGTGCAGGAACGAAGAAGGAATACTATTTTCTACGTTTGGACGGCCTTCCGTAAGAGTTGACACAACAACCCACTGACCCACTGGACTACCACCCCTGGTCTGAAATATATCGCCATGACAACCTCGAGCTGTGTTGCAGCATTAGTGGTCAAATTTTAGTCTACCTTTAGAGAGCTGCAACACCTTGGTTACAAATGTCCATTGGCGACGGCAAACGCTTTCCATCAGGTGGGCCGTTTACGTATCTGCTGAACTAGTGAAATAAAGAAGAATTGTAATGTATATTTAAATTAATAACTTTTATGTTATTTATTGACGTTTATCTACTAGGCGATTGTAATATTCAATATTTCTTCTTACGGCGTTGTTTTTTGAACAAAACTGCGTGGGAAGCTCTAGAAAAAAGTAATTTCGTTATTACATAAAGGAGGGGTAAACAACGTCACGTAATAATCCTATTACGCTGAATCTCGCCAATCAGTACACGTGTATAATTTTTATATTTACTAAGCGATAAGACTTTTGTAACATTAATTATTTTTTGTAATGTTACATTAATATTATCGCAGCAATAACTCTAGATTGTGGTGATATTTTAATTTTTAATTCAGTAAATAATCGTGCTCTGCTCCCTGGTTCTAAATTCAAATGTATTTTCATAGTGTGCAATGCATCTTTTTTTAAAGTATGGCTTTGCACGATTTGTGTATCTAGTTAGTGTCGTTTCATGAATATTCTAATTTTAAAATAATAAGTAAATAAATTTACAGAATTTTCTTGTTATGAAACAAACTAGCTACTTTCTTGTAATCGGCTGGCTGATGATGGTAACTGTAACACAAATTTCATCCTAGCACGGGTTCTTGTATAATGGTAACCACATGACTAACACACCTTGTTCTTTTTTGTATACCTAATATTTTGTCTTTTTATTTTTTTTATTTGTAACGTAATTAAAAAACGTAGCTTGTAGCATTATTATAAATTTTCCATTAAATGATTTTCAGTTATTTTAAAATAAATAGTATTTTCCAACACACGCAAAAACTAGTGAACGATTTATGATGACACTTTCCGATACATTTATTAGTCATCAGAATCGTACATAGGACATATGTTACAATAAATTGTGACATTATTTAAGTATAAAAGAATTTAATAATATCATCTAACCCTAAAAATATAATGACATAAATAATCATAAATGTTGTATATTTAAGTTTGGGTCGGGGGCAACACCGAAGGCTGGAGAAAATGGAAACTAATAAAACTTAGTGTTGATTGACAGTCACTTGTTTTATTTATAACTAGCCGTTGCCGCCTGCTTCGACGGGCGAATGACATTGTAGAATTTTTAAAAACGAATCACGGTTTATTATAAGAGAAAATCATCCGCATGGAGTGCGCTATTTAAGTAGCTAAAAAATTAGGCAACGTGAAGTTCGTAATTAATTTCTTCCTCTAAGGTTCACATAAAAAAGGTAGTGTAACCATGAACAAATGACTATAGTTGTTTCTAACATAGAGGTTATGTTAAATCAAGTTCCTCTTTTATGAGCTAGAAAACAAATGAACCAAGGATAAATGCCTGTCTTTTGTTTTATGGGAGCAAATAAATTAATAAACAAACAAATTGAGAAAACATGGCAAAGGGCTCATAGAATTTGAAAAATATATAGCCTACGATTAATTATACGATTAATTCCGCGTCGAATGGTTGTGGTTTCATGCTGATCGGTCCAGTAGTTTTCGAGTTTACCTCGGACAAAGAAAACAAACTTTGCTTATATTTTATTAATAATGATTGATATAAATACTTTGTAAAGAACAATTAATACATTATTTGACTCATTTGACTTCTATCTACATATAATGCAATAAGTATATGCCCTCATACAAAATCTATTTATTAACGTTTTGTAAGTTTATAAAACTAAGTGTTGTTGTATAACGTCATGAGTGCTAATGATAAAGACAAAATATGATTATTGTATAAAATACAAGTCAAACGTACTCCGATAAAATACGTCGAAGCGTTAACACAATCTTTTAATTAATCGATTTTCCAACATTCGTTGTCAGCACGAAATGAGGTATAAATCATTTGCAATTGTCACTTTGGTAACTGCAAAAGCACTCTGAGGTTTTACAACAAGTTGATATCACACTCCGCTCTCCAGATATTGTTTAAAGTTGTCAAATGGGTCGTTTTGGTCTTACGCCAAAAGGAAGGTTTGCACTGAAAACCAGCGTTGTGTCAGATATAATTCCGGCACAGCAATATGCTGAGTGCAAACCTTGTTTGCTGAAAATGAGGAAAATTCTCAAAATATGCTTTGTGTATTGTATAAAGAATTTAATTACGTGGCTATTTCTTCTAATGAAGTCTTCCTTTCTTTCTTTCAAATGGCAAGTATCAATCCCGTGAAAGTGAACTAATAAAAAAAACTAGAATTCACTACTTTAATTCGAATAAAGAACCGAAAAAATGCGTTTGAATGTCTTGGATTGCAGTAGCAAAAAACATCCCTATGTTTTGACAATAGTGAAAAAAAATCAAAACAAGCCAGCCCCCATTATTCGCACTACCCGTTAAACGGGCCCCGGGTACGCCTATGCGTGTATTCTAGGTCAAGGGGTGGTGGGTGGTGCCACCCCTGACACAACCCACCGCCCCGCGATAGGGGGCTATTAGGATTTTTTGTGTATTTGTATTTTTGCACGGATGTTTTTTTGCATATTTTTGTTTTTGTAGGTGTGTTTTTATTTTGCAGTTTTTTATATATTTTTTTAATTTCTAGCCATTTGTGAATAGGCATGCGACGTCGCTTAAGAAAAATAACGATTTTAAAAATATCGGTTTTTAATTTTGAACGATGTACGGAACGACCGTGGTCGCCATGTGGAATGGCAGACGGAGCATTTTGGGCGTTTTAAGATACTAAAGGAACGCGCCCACTATGATTTGGTATTATAATACAGTACATGTGGTTTTTTTTAAATCACCGAGTTCCTGAATACCTGACAAGGTTTAATGGTTTTTCAAAAATTGAATTCTATCACAGTGTTCGTCAAAATCGGCCCCTGGACTCCTTTGTGTTTTTCGCTATTTTGTGTAGTATAGGATTAGAAAACATATGTATATATATGTCTATTTTAACTAGTGGTTAGGGGTCGAAATTCGACCGTACATTTATTTAAATTATTAGTTTTAATATTATTAAGGTTCTGTTGTCAAAGACTATACTTGTATAATCACAGATTTCGCCAAGGCTGCTTGTTGATTTGACTAAACAATAAACAAGAGAGTACATATGCGTGTGTGTGTCAAATATTTATATGGTAATGTGCGTCCTTTTTTTTATTGATTTAATGTATTCTTTAAGCATTATTAAAAAAATATTAGCGTTCGTCGCTTCTTCTCTATAACTATAAGTGTAATCTTACTTACTTAAGTAATCTTTTTAACTACTGAAGTGGGATGCTAGATTATTCCTGAGTAACATAGGTTATATTTGATTGAGATTGATTTGAAACATAAAATACTAACAATAACGTCTATATACATAATAGAACACTGTAAATTCATTAGAAAATATCATCAATATTTTATCAAATTAAATAACATGCGCGACTATGCAATTAGACCTACCTATAAAAATAATTTAATTCTACCAAACTCCAAACTTAATATGCACAGCTGTGGCCCGAACGCAATGGCCATTAAAATATATAATAAATTGCCTGCTAAATTAAAAAACACTAAAGACGACATCTTTTTAAAAGAACTTAAAAATATATTAATAATAAAATACTGCAATATAAACGATTTTTTTAAAGATGATATAAAATAGATATAATGACATTTTTCAGTACGTGAAATAGACCGATCCGCTCCGCACAGTATCTATTGCTATACCCTGCTAGGGTTATTGTGAACATGTAAAACTGTTTATAATAATTGTGCAATAAATGATTGAGTATTGAGTATTGATTGAGTATTAATAATATATTTTATTTTTTCAATGACGTCCAGTGAAATGGGCACGTATCAGCTACTTACTAAATAACTTTAGATATATAAGTTTTTTGAAATGCTTCACTTATTTGACGTTAATATTCACGTGTCTCCGTTTACACTTTTAAACATTCGTTTGACCAAATAGAGAAATAAATAATAGAAACTAATTCTCACATTTTATTTCTAAATGTATGCATTGTCTATGATGTTAATTCGCTTCAAGCCGGTCACATGCCAATTGGTGGCAATTGTTTGACCCTGGCACAAGCAGCTGCATGAGATGTCAATCGGCATCCATCAGTTAATAGTTGTGTATATTACCTCTGAAGGATATATCTGTAATGTTTGTATTATCGAACAATATAAAAACCGTCTAGTGTGTTTTTTCTTAAAAAACCGGTCGTCTCATGCATCGCTGGAGGATGTATCATGTGATATCTATGCAGATAAATAAAATTGAAGTGTATGTTTGTAATGACCATGTTCTCTGTAATGTTGGTGGACAGTAAAGTGTATTGTATTATCTAAATCAAAACGAAATGTTTCAATTTCCTTAATACGTCACACACTCTCAATTTGCGCCCCACTAATAATCTCATGTTAATGGCACCTGCACACTCTTCATCTTTTTATTCCAACCCCTTCGCCATGCAGGTTGCCTTACAAACTTGTAAACTGTTTGTCCACTGACGTCAGAAAAGCTAAATCTTTTGCCGTATTTAAAAATTTACTCAGAAATCATTGTTAGTCTTACGCAATAATGTATGTGATTTTTACAATACTTTAGGCTGTAATCTCCTGTCCATATATGTCTTTTTTTTCTTTTTTCTTTGTTGCATAAGAATTACAGATAATTTAAGAATTTTCGGAGTCAGGTTCCCTGAAAGAGATAGCTTTTAGCGATAAGACCGCCTTTTGTTTTACCAAGCAACTATCGTCTTGTTGTAAATAAATAAATTATTCATTACACAGTACATAAGCATCTTACCGACCCAAATACTCAGACAGGAGTCTGATTTTGTGACATGAAAAAATCATCGTTATTATTTTAAATTAAAATTTAATTGTTATAAAAAATTGACTTGTTGCATGTTTTTGTAATTTTTGTTTTGGTGAACAATAAAGTGTCGTCTGTGTGTCTATGTCTATGAAATAATAACAAACGAAAAAGGCATCTAACAAATCAAAAAGAATAGGATAACTACATAATTTATTATGAGTTGCCAATTCCAGACTTGCTTCTCTTCTATAGAGATACAGAAAAATCTTTTAAATTTAAATAGATAAGCTAAGAAGTTAGAAGAGGTCCTGTCTTCATCTGAGTCAGAAATCGAGTGAGCTTCATTGTTTTTAAAACTTTCTTCTCTACGAGAACAAAAATGATGTTTGTGCTGAAAAATTGTTTAGTGTAATCTGTCTTATTGGCCTGCCACAAGGACTCGCCTATCAGCCAGGTTATGAATCTTTGTCAATCTCGTTTGACGTTAATGAAAGAAATATAATTTGGTCTATACTTCTTTAACAGTAACTAAATTTGCTTTAGAAGTGGTGGTAGGTTCATTGCCTTTCAATAAGTAGGTAATCAGTAAAATTCCATTTTGAAATAAATACATTCATCAGCATTATCTTATTATTTATTTAGGTTTATGGCTTGCCAGCGAGGCCTTTAAGCCAAATCTTAGATTAAAATATAGTTTCTTCATTTTCTTAGGCCTAAGTTTAATTCAGCTGAGCTGTAGATTATCAACTGAAGCCATTCAACGGAGTTTTTGTGACAACTCAAAAGGTCACATTTGGCTATACAGTTCACATTTTTCACAAAAACACATAATTACTACTTCAAAACTATCAATGTCGTACAACTATTGTTCATTATAGAGTAATTTTACACATTTTTAGAAAACACAACTTGCACAACAGCACAACATTTCCTTTTAGTTCACGCCAAAAACTCCCATTTACATTATCATACTCTTTAACATGAAGATTACACTATAACTTTAATATTCGTGGATACTTGACACTGGCTAGATATACATATCGTGCAAAGCCCCATTAAAAAAAAACTACTCAACTTTCAGTACTCGATTATTGTAAATTCGAAATAGATCAAATCAATTTTGTGTTAATCGATAAATTGTGTCTGAATTTAATAATACACAAGCCTAGAGTCCTACGTAGCTAAAATACTTAGCAAAAAAAGCGTTGGAGCGAATTTAATCAAGTGGAAAATGTTATCTTAAAAAAGTCGAACAACTTCGCTTCGGAATCTCTCAAATTACTAAAAATGAAAAAGAATTCTCTATTCTTCGGAGGGTAGTACGTTAAAATGTTTCGTGGAGCTACGGTAGGGTTAGGGTTGCCAAGACATGAGACAAATAAAGCTAAAACAATAATTACACTACACAAATTTAGGGTCCTGGTAAAGAGGGTGTGGACGTGGGCACTGAGGTGTGATATAGTACGAACGATCGAAGTCGTCCGTAACTACCTATTTGAACTCTCGATATGTTATGAAGCAACCCATAATTCGTCCAAGTATATGCAAATACATAAAGGTATAACCTGACCATAACGTTTAGAACGAGAACAAATTTTTTTCAAATGAATTTTGCCCTCTGGCAAAATTCTATTTTATCTATAGACTCAGTGAATCATAAACAAAGCGAATTTATCCATGTTATTTTAATTTTAACGTTGATGAGAGTCTAAAATCCGCTAAAAAATAACTAAATACACATTTAACAATACCAAGTTTCACGTGAGCAATGATTTTTAAAATTCACCAAGGATGTCTAGTGCAAAATATTTTTGTTATAATTCGATGATAATTATTAAAGAACAGCCGAAAGAATAAGTTTTTAATGGTTAGTTTAGCTTCTTTTAATCAAAGACTTATTCTGTTAATGATCACATCTCTTGCTTATAAAATTATGGTCATTATTATAAAAGTAAATGTCACAGGCTATGTTGTCAAAATTTGTACGTCGTGACGAAAGCAACTTGATACTTGCACGATGTTTGATATCGTATTAAAAATCACTAGTAAGTATCAAATTTACTCTTAATTGTTTTCTACTTTATTTTGCTACCCTGTAAGGTTTTATACAGAAAGGCTATAAGTAAGAAATAAATAAGTATCGTATAAAATCATTAGCGTTGTCTTTTTGATTCATACGGATAAGAATACGCCTGTTCTCGCTGAAAACATTTTTTTTTAACTCAGGGGGAATGTCTTTTATTGTGATACACACAGGAGTCTTGGATACAGGGGAAGACTAAAAACGCCGCGTAGTGCTGCACGCTTCGTGTGGGACTCTTGCACCAAACGGCAAAGAGGATCTCCTTCATTAAAAGAGGAGGTCGAACAACTACCCACTAAACCTACCTGGGTCCCTATGAGAGCATATTTAGAGTGTCAGGGACGTATAACGTAGTTAAACTCTTCTGATATCCTAGTGCGCCGATTTGGTATTTAACCCCTGAAAGCAGAGTAACAGTTCGTACAGTAGAGGTTATTCCACCGACACCCTCGTAAACAGTGGCCCACGGAGTCCACGGATAATGGGAAACAGCGCTGATAACAACTATCGTACTCCTGTAAGTGCTGTGATGCAGTTTGGCAGCCCTATTTTAGGTTGAATAGAGGTGAAATGGGGGTGGGATAGGTATTGATGTAAGAGTTGCCTGTCAATATGTAGGCACAGGTGAAATGGTGAAGTGTTTATATATGGAGCAAATCACGGATCCTCGTTTTGTACTTATAGCTGCCTGATGTCCGGTTTTTAACCGGGCAGTCCGATTTTCTTTATGTTTGTCCGGTTTAAAAGCAAATTCGTTCATTATCTAGCGAACTTTCGTGTCTCGCCGTAAATATAGTAAAAATGAGTTATGCGTTTTCTTTGATATAGCTGCTAGTTGCGCTAATTTCAAAGATGTTATTTCAAACAATAAAACTTTATTAAAAGCAGTGGTATCGTCGTCAGCCATTCGCAGTCCCCTGCTGGACGTAGGCCTCCCCAATTCAGCGCCACTTATCCCTGTCCTCTGACTTCTTTATCCAGCGCCTAGCGGCGACCTTGCACGGTTCGTCGGTCCATCGGGCTGGGGCGTCCGACACTACGTTTACCGAGACGCGGTCTCCAGGACTCGTCTGCTCCATCTGCCGTCGGTCCTGCGGCAAACGTGACCAGCCCACTGCCACTTCAATAATTTTGCGAGCTATGTCGGTTACCTTGGTTCTATTAGATATCCTCATTTCTAATTTTATCCATAAGATAAACACCCAACATTGCTTGCTCCATAGCCCGCTGAGCGACTTGGAACTTGTGGACCAATCCTGCAGTCAGTATCCAAGTCTCGAAGACTTGTCTTCAACCATTGCGGAATGGTCGCCGAGAAGACTTGACGAAGCTTACCAAATGTTAACCAGTCCAACTGAATTCTCCTTTTGTCTTCCCCTCGAAGTTGGTAAAAGCAGTGGCATCGATAACTAAATGTAAATGGAAAAGTTTTTGGCTTCGATACAAATTAAGTAGCTTTAAAATAAAAAAATTCCGATATAGCTCTGATTTTTTTATTGTTTAACAACTAAGGACTCGAGTTCCGTACCCTTCTTAATTTCTAGATTTAATTATTTTAAGAATTTAACACGCTTATTGTTATTTTGGTTCTTGTGTGTCACATTAATTTCGTGATTTTTGTGTTGAAGTGTATGTATCTTACGAATAACTTATATATTCATTTATTCTAATTTTAATACTAAACTTATACGAATGTAGAGTGTATCTGTTACATGCTGGTGCTGTGAGGAAGTGCATGTGCAGTGTGTGCCTTATGTCTATCTTATATATATATATATAAATCTCGTGTCACGATGTTTGTCCGCGATGAACTCCTAAACTACTCAACCGATTTTAATCAAATTTGCACACCGTGTGCAGTTTGATCCAACTTGAAAGATAGGATAGTTTTTATACCGTTGGAACCGGTAGGTGGCGCTGAGATCGGGTTCTAGAATCCTCTTAACAACGGGGAGCGATTTTGTTTTTGTGTGTTTGAGTGGGTACCCGGATGGTTTAAATCCACAATTGGAACCGGTAGGTGGCGCTGGGATCGGGTCATATTTTTTCAGAGCAGGACAACGTCTGCTGGGGCCGCTAGTACTTATATATATTATTCTATCTTGTGCCGTGTGTGTTGTTTTTTCCTTTCTGTGCATGGGTTATTAATGTTTAGGCTCTTTGTGTGTCTTGGTTTTTTTGTGAAGTGTGCGTGTAATGCAATGCGGTGGTAGTGCGCGTTGGTTTGAGTATGTTTATGTATAGCGCTGATTTTCAGTGCCAACCTCCATACACTTGACCCAATAACATCTCTATACATATTATATGTGTACACAAAAATACATACAGCATATACACAAATGCATATAAGTATATTAGTTTGGCCCAAAAAAACCGTTTTTTAGTCTCGAGTGAAAAAGAAATAGTTTTTGATGTCTTAGTGTTGCCAGATGTCCAAATTCCAGCCATGCTGAAATCATTATCTTGATTACAAGATAAGGTTATGCATTGTCGGCAACTCTAAATAGTAATGATTATAAACAAGCTAGTCAAGTATTGAGGTTAGGTCGTCTCGCATTATGACATTACCATGAAATGCCAATTATGTTGTATCTTGAAACATTGCTCAATAAGTAAGAATGCCTTGAGAATTGTGCGTTTTCTAAAGATTATCAATTTGCGAGGGTCAGAGGTTATACTAGGATATGGCCGCGACTTTATCCACGTTTCATTTCGAATTCCCGGGACACAAAGTATCGCAGCACTTAAAAAAGAATTTAAGCTAACGTTTCAGTCAAAAAACTGTGTCGGAATAAGCTAATTGTATGTTCCCGAACAACCACAAACCCTTTCCGGGAAATTTAATTTAATAATCCCGGGGATAAGAAGTAGTAGTAGTAAAAATCAGCCCAGTACTTTTTACGTGAATCCCGAACAAACAACAAACAGACCAGAAATCTAAAATAAATGTTATGTAGTGCAAAAAGTTAATTTATTCAAGTTGGTTTTTTTAATAGCTTTAATGTTTAGTAAAATGTACCTCTTGAAATTGCCACGACAACTCTCAATTGGTGTCATTAAAAAATTTAGAACTTTACCGAGGCATTTGCTTGAAGATTAGTTTAAAAATTTAATATTTATAGACATCTGCCACTGGCTAAATATACAAAGCATGAAGAGCCAAGTTAAAAAGCATGAATGAAGAAGAACAAGATGAAGATTATCCCAAGTGTGAATTTATATTTGAATACTGTTTTGGAATACGGGCCTTGCTTGTAAATAATAAAGCTTTATGTTATTTACTTAACATTAAGTTATTGCCTAAATAACCTTAAAACTGAACTTTAAATGGCATGGGAGATAAAGGTGCGGTCATGATTGCGACTGCAAACTGCCAAATGTTACTTTTTGAGGTCCGTTACAAAAGTGGGTTTGCCGCTTTATCGATAGCATATCATGAGCTTCTTATTTGTAAGTACAAATATCACAGAAGTGTGCTATTTTAGTATTTACCAGGTAAATACCAGAATATATGTAATACAAAGCCCAGTCAAATTATAATTGACGCCAGACGAAGGCCTTTTGACGTTAGTCTTTGGACTAACGTCGAAAAATCTTCGTTTGACGTCATTCAAAGTGCTTACGTTCACTAAAAAGCTAAGACTTTCACTACAAACAAAATTTTGCTAATAAACAATTAATCGTCTTGATATAAAATTACTATTTGGTTTTACATAATATCACGCCTGTTTCCCATGGGGATGGGCAGAGTATGGCTCTCCACGTACGACGATCCTGACAAACAACTTTCGCTTCACCTACTTTCATAATCCTACTTACACGCACTTTTTGCTTTGTCTTTTTTTTTGTTTTTAACTTTTATTTTGTAATTTATTATTATATGCTTACATTCATATACATTAGGAATACATTTGAACTGTGGCACAGAAACGTCATGGGTTTATTTGTGCCGCAGGGAGTCATGTACACAATATTTTTATGTCAAAAATAAGAACAGAGGCGAGTAATTTTTATCATTGTTCTAGTGTTTAATTCTAATTTGATAATATTATCGGTGTATCATCATTCTAGTATATGGTTTTCATTTTAGTCCCAGATCTGCACATGTGCTGTAATTATACATGTATCTATTATTATACACGTTTTCACTACAAAATTACAAAGCAAAACATAACCCCCTCAGTTTCTAGCTAAATGCTCCGAATAATCTGTTCTAGAGTGAGTCGAGTTTAACATTACGCATTTTATGGTCGCAGTCTGTAGTCGCTTATGAAACCGTTCCTTAAGGGTTGCGTATTAGACATTGTAAGTTTAATATTAATTATAGTTATATTTCATTAATGCCATTCGCGTGTTAGGTTACAGCATTTAATGTTTGTTTACTGAAATAATGCGTCTTTTAATGATTATATATTGTTGTAATATGAGTTAGATTTGATTAAATGTTGTGTTTAATATATTATAAAACATACGGAGACTTTGTTAAAAAATAATCAAATACATTTAATTTAATTGAAAATAAATTTAATGAAGTTTATTTTATTTGGGAGGCTAACAGTTATCATTAGTAATTACTAGAAATAAGCTAGATTACATATTAATTTATTTTTAATTAGGTTTATGGCTTGGCAGCTAGGCCTTTAATCCAGATCCACAATATAGTTTCTTCATTTTCTCAAGCCTATGTGTAGCGCAGCTGAACCAGGTTATCAGCTGGTGCCATTCAACGGAGTTCTTGTGACAACTGAAAAGGTCACATTTGACTATACAGTTCACATTTAACACAAAACACATAGTTACTAGTCAAAAACTATCAATATCCTACAACTATTGTTTATTTTAGAGTATTTTTACACATTTTTAGAAAATAAAACTGCACAGCACATCTTTCAGTTCCCGCAAGAAAGTCCATGGCGATATTATATGGGGCTTTTTTAAAGAGCCCAATCTTTTAACCACGTTATGCAAGCAGACGCTGTTTGATTCGTTTGTATAGTTGAGTTATAATTTGAAAATACTTTACTGACGTATTTCTCCCGTACCGCCTTATTTGAAATGGACTGTAATGATCTACTATTTCACTTCCACAGTTCATAGTTTAATTAAATATCGGATGGATAGTTTCATTTCTTGCAACGGTATAAATATTTTAACGTTTGGCTTCAGTAGATAATGTGTTTTTAACAAGACGTAAAGAAATAAATGGGTATCACGCAACATGGAAATTAGTCTAACCTTGTATCAAATATCTGCCAAATTAGAGCTAAATTCATTACGAAGGTTCAAAACAATATAAAAAATATTTTATATTTCTTTGTTTTTAAAAATGGTTGTATATGATTTATATATCTAGCTAGTGGTAAGACTCAAAAATATTTACCTGTGCTATGTTGGTATTAGTGACTGCGTCCTAGTGCTTTTCATTTTAACGTTAAAAATAATGCAGCAATTAGCTACATTCTGAATTTTCGGTTAATGATTGACGTCATTAATCACATTAAAAAATACATGGAAACCTTGGCTAAATCTGCGTAATATTTTATTAGTGAGGTAGGTACAGAAAGCATCTTCAAGCAGAAGTCTTGAAGAAGTTTTATTTTGTAATATGAAGAAAAAACACGTCTCACATCTTTCTCATTCCGATTATTTGCGCTCTAGTAATAATCTCTCTTAAATAACTCCTGTACACACTTCTTCCTTCGTTGATAACTCCTCCACGGTACAGGCTTTCCGTTTATAGAGCTCACTGCCATCCAACATCAGACAAGCTAAATCCATATTGTCTTTTACACTGATGGCTACTAATTATTTTTGGTCTTCTCAGGTCTAATAATTCTGCTGATTCTATATTAGTATGATATTTTTTATATAGTATATGAAGAATATTATTTATTTACTTATTCTAGGATTTTTTCATATTGTTTATTGTCTTTACCGCAAATGTCATCTTTCAATATTTTCCTACCAGGCAACACCATAAGATTGCCTGGAAGAGATCACTTCAAACGAAAAGGCTGCCCTTTTATTATACATTTATTTTGTCTACTTTTTAAGAATATAGGTTTAATTTTTGGTGAACAATAAAGTGCTTCCATTTTACTCAAACTGATTTTCACTTCAATCAGATTTGCAACCCAAAATACTACGTGTTGATTTTTGTCCCAGATAAAACATTTTGAAAATAGAAGTACACAACACAACATCATCAACAACACCTTCGACTTTCCGCCGAAAAAAAAACCAATTACTGTAATATGAGAGTGTTCATAATTTTGGAAAGTAGAACACAAAAACAAACATGGCCGTCACGCTGATCCCGCGTGAATTTCGTAACGGGGTTACCGTTACTCAATTTTTACTTGTCATTTTCGTCTCAGTAATGAGGATTAACTACATCTCGTTGCCAAATTGTGTAAATTATCGCCTGTCCCTTTTATAATGTAAATGAAAATAATACAATACACCAGTGCTTATTGAAACAAAAATTAAACAAGCAAATAATCCCTTTGGCACTATTAACTAAATTATTATCCTGAATTTTCTGTTTGACATTTTGTTTTAGGAATATGAATATCGTTAAGATGTTTAAGATAATATATATTAAAAATAAGATATTATAATTAATAATAGCTTTAGAAATAAGTTATTTTATACTTTTTAGTTTTTGAAGTCGGTGTTTTTATGTTTCATAAAAAGATAACTTATTTGTGAGGGAAATTGTTTCAAAGTCATGGAAGTAATAATGAGGTTAATTCAGCAAAAAATTCATTTATTATATCGCTTTAATTTTACACGACTCGCTAATAAGTAATAAGAACCCGTTATTTTCACATAAATTATCGTATTTATTAATTTTATACTTAGATCATACATAAAGATGTGGTGTGTTAGTTAGCTGTTTGCGTGAATTGTTAAACTATAAATAAAATGTACATGATTTAGGGCCGCTTGCATAAGGTTGTTTAAATTTATTTAAGAAACACAAAACGTATTTAACACCCTTAAATACAATTAGTGTCTTGTACAACGCAAAATTTACCGCTAATGGTCTGATTTGAAAAAAAAATCAGTGTTAGATAGCCCATTTATCGATGAAGGCTATAGGCTATCATCACCCTAGGACCAATAGGTACGGAGCGCCAATGAAGAATATTTCAAAATCGTCGCGGGCACAGCTATAAAAAATATGACAGTCGCTATTAGTCATGCGATAGTCATCCGCACCCCGCTGTATGTAAGACTACAACCTTACAACCATAATAACACTGTTAAGGCATGCGCGTTAAAATGACTTGCAATGCTAGTTACACTATATTTACTTTTAAATTATTCATCAAGTAACGTAAAGTAGGTCAAGTGCAGTGCGTCCGTTTCAACATGTGCATAGTTATGTTCATTATTATTAATTGCATACCTTGTATCCTCTATATACTTCTTTTTATCTTTATGGCTAGGGCTATTCAAGGGTTGAGTAATTAAAGGGCAGTAGTTCTAGTAGGTAGACTATACAGTTCACATTTCTCACAAAACACAAAATCTCTACTCAAAAACTATCAATATCCTACAACCATTGTTTATTTTAGAGTAATTTTACACATTTTTAGAAAATAAAACTGCATAGCACAACGTCTCCTTTCAGTTCCCGCCAAAAACTCACAATATCTTTTATATTTTTATAAGAGGCCTTACAGCAGCAATTAATAACTAAATACAGAAGTGAATATATATAAAACTTATCGCTGTTTTTCCTTAAAATTGTTGTTAATGTATATATTTTAAATTACAGACAGTATAGACACTATTTCTTATTAAACGACTGGTTCGAAATTTACTTATGGCGCGTTCTTAGATTTGACAAATCGTTCATTTGCCTTATTATCGGTTAAAATTTGACATCAGCTCCATTTATCTTCGTCTTCCTATTCATTCTACTGCTGGATGTAGGCGTCCCCAAATACTCGCCACATATCTCGGTCTCCTGTCTTCCTCAGCTAGATTTCCTTCATCTCATCTTCCTTCCTACTCCATTTATGTAATGTCAAATTTCAGCGGATTTTAAGACAATTTAACAAGTTTGTATAAATCACCGGCCAAATTTTGATATAATATATTTTTGTCTTTTTCCATGCACCTTTTCTATTGACTTTGACGTTGGCAAAATAAATGCCATTGGCATTGAAACCATACTTAAAAAAGGCAAGTGAATTAATAGTAAGCACAGAGTATATAGTAAGCATAGTAGTAGTAGGAACCGACCATTAGTGAACAAGCAATACAAAACATCTCAGAATAACTAAAACACATCACGTATATTATATTGTCTTTTTTCTGAGTTGGCAGCATTTTTAATAAAATTGGACAAGCACTTGACAGTTCACGCACTAGGAAGGGTTCTTTGAAAGTGACAGACGTCGACAATTTCCGTCATTTAACTATGGAACTGTAAATAAACAAATAACCTAATTGAAAATATCAAACTACTCAACATATATTGTTCAAACTTATTTTTCTATTCATTGTAATAGTGTCCAAAATTCGTATTCTATTAAATCCACAATATTATCTAGATATCGTCGCGGCGGTAATTAAAAAAACTATTGACACTACCATCATTACAAATGGCGTTAGCTGGCATGAATATAGCTACCAATAATTTAAGACATTTATTTCGGGAGTTTTCGCTTATAAATACAATGTAAATTCTATACCAGGAACTGAAGAGACTGTGTTTTTTATGGCGTTATAGAAAGTTGTATAAATGGAGGGAAGTCTGTTATTTTGTCTGACCTCTTTTGCTGTATTCTTTTACTTTATTTTATTCATATCTTGTGATATTGAGGCATCTTGATGATAAAGGAAGTACTTAGAAATTTCGGATTTCTTAAAAATTTCGCTATGTATGATGCCGATGGTCGAGTTTATTACGGGCTAGGATAATGAAGCGATAAAAGAATATACACAGCTGCGAAGCTTTTACTTTTTGCAAAGTAAAAGGTACTTTTTATTACTTAATTGGACGTAGTTACGCAAAAAGATCCAACCCACAAAATGTTACTTTTTAATTATTAAAGTTTTAGCTGTATTTCCGCATTGATGTACTTGTTTGTGTCTATGGGTTCTTAGTAAAATATAAGCGTAAATGTATCATTTTTATACAAATACATAGAACTTTAATAATTTAAAAGTAACATTTTTTAGGTTGGTTCCTTTTTGCGTAACTACGTCCAATTGTTGTCGTTATTGAGAATGGCTGTAATACTTTATAGAGTGTATCATTGTATGCAAGACAAGCTAAACCAACTAAGCCAAGTGATTTTGACGCTTAAGAGAGTTGTTGTTAAATCGAGTGACGATACATAGAGTTTACACTGTATGTATCAAGACAGACTGGCGTGCTACGGGCGGGCATGCCATTGGTATTAACAGAATACGAAAATAAGATAAACCTACGATTGAGACGATAATGTCCAAAGATTTTGACGAGATAATAGCAGAGTTGGGTCACCGGTCTGATTAACGATACTCCACACGATTATGTATGTTGAATAAAATTTGGAATTCTTAGTTACATCTACCACCCCTAATTGTAGTCGTTTCGTGGTTTAACGCATTTTTGTTCAGCGCTAACATAGACCACACCTGTGTCAAATATCCATATAAACCTAGTAGATTTTGAGAAAATTGACTTTGTTCATACGTACTTACTAATTTTTAAGAAAAAGCATATAAAGACAAACAGAGTGGTCATTAATAAAAACATAAGACTATTGTTTTCTCAAAATGGCTGCAGACCCTTAAACAAGAACAATTACTATTTAGTACTCGTATTTATACAAATGCTAATTATTAATTAGATACACGACGTAATTAGCTTTAATTAGTACCCTACAATGTATGGTTTATGTAAAATAAATATGACTCAAAATATATTACACCTATCACACCGTGACGAAGGTTTAATAATTTACATAGCGGCTTTTACATCGTTACGGTGTAATCAATATAATCTGTGTTCCGGCGGTGTTGCCACTGCATTGTTATTTTTAATTGATTGGAATAATAAAGGCGTTATATAATTATACCTACTATAGACCTTTTTCCTTTATATTCTGTGAGTAATATTATGTTGTTTTGCACTTTATTTCAACTGTCAAAAATAGCACTTCTAGTGTAAAACTAACTCAGCAGGGTTTTAATCTTTTCTGATGCTGCAACACAAAAGACGCGTATAAAATGGCATTACTTGGACGCAATAAATATTAACGGCCTGGCCACGACCTCCGACCTAGGGCTTAAGCAAGGGGTGATACGACGAGTGACACGCCAGTGGTTGGCGTCGGATGCGAGAACTCGTGGTATATTTCATACATTTTATACTTTTGTCACTGTCGTCTAGTACCTAGCTGTTTCTTACAGCGGCAAGGCTGTGACCATAACATGCCTGAGGCCACTTCAGGATACGATGTTTTCCGACTGTATTGTGTCAGCTTATGTAATACGTCCAGACGTTTCAGAGGTTAGCCGGAACATCCAGACAAAATTTTAAAAATAGTATTTTTTTATATTAGTACCGTATATACTTTCTTATGCATTTAGGATAAAGTTGTTATTTTGACAATACAAACAAACACTTCAATTTTATTTGTCTGTACAGATAAGACTTTTCATAGCATATATTACCTTCAGAATATGAGCGTCCTGTAAATGTGAATTACCTGTTGTTCATACTAAAGTCCTATATATGATCAATATTTATTTATAAAGCAGTTAGCAGTTTAATAGAATTATTATCGTTTTGTGTTGTCCTCAAATTATCAGTAAACGTTCATCACCGCTTAAAGTTATTATAATTTAATATCTGATCGCCCTACATCTGTCATTTTTACATACTCGCTCCGACATTGGCAAAATCAACGCGCGCATAAAGCGTTGGACCCATCGCCGACCAAGAATAGAATAGATAAGACTATATGTTTCTGTATTTACGTAATTAACTTTCGTATTTTTCTCTTTTCCAGCCAAAAGAGTTACAACAGCCCCTGGAGTTGGACGACGGTCACCGCGACGGGGGACTGACCGCGCGCACCGCGCGGGCCGCTCGCGCGACAACAGTAGACTAGACGCGACTGGGACACGGCCTGTGGGATGCACTTGAAGCGGGGTTCTTAGTAAAATCTCACCCGCAACTGTAGCCAAATGAAATTAGCGCTAAACGAGTAGAGTAGACCATCTATGGGTATGATATATCGTTACTGAGAAAACTGGCAAATCAACTAACTGTTGACAATTTTGCCATTGCAGATTTTCATTTGCAAGAGTACAATTACTTCCAACAAAATGTCTTTTTAGAACATATGACTCATACGTGACGTTTATACTGAAAAAAATATCTTGTGAGAGGTAATTGTAATCTCGTAAATGACAGTCGAAGACCTATAATTTAAAATTGCCAACCGTTGATTCAGTTGCTGTATTTCACGATAGGTACGCTAAGTATTATGTCATCCCCATGCATAATTAGATTACTTTTTAATAGTTTTAAGCGCGGTTATTTTTCGGCCACTTTTCAATAGTCGCGCTCACGGAAGACAAAGACGAAGTGTCAATGAGTATTGTCAAAGTTTTTTTTAGCTTACCGCGAACTTGTTCACTTTACTTACTATTTACTCTATGGGAGACTAATCTATTCCCATACCTAGCCAAATATTATTCTACACGTTTAGCGCTGTCACTTGTCTACAGGGGCTGACGGCTGACAGCTGTCGCTTGAGCAACTACGAACCTAAGATGTTGGTTTTCAGTATTATTTATATTTATTGCTGAAAAAGAAAGTTTATTCTCAGATCTTCAGTTTGACACTATGTGTATTAAATTCTGAACATTAGACAATATTTCAAACAGATCTTGAAACACAAATATTATTGATTATGTAAGCGCCGGAACGATGACGTTCGTAAGAAAAAATCTTGTGCGTCTCAGGACGCCCGACAGAAGTGATAACTTGCGCGAGAACAAGAAAGCCAGACAGACTGGCGCCATAACGCGTTACGTAACGAAGCGGTTTACCGTCCCATATGAAGTTATCACTTCAAAAATTGTTAGTTTACATGTAGGGCTAGTTTAAATACCTACGTATGTTTTACTATTTTTTGGTCATAGATTTATTTATCTTTTTTAACGATTTTTGATAAATTTCAACTGTATCGACTTTAATATATTTTTATTACTTTTTTTTGGTGTCTTCACGTCGCACTTGTGTCTATGGACACGGTTTTTGTGCTGCTTTGTACTATCATCTTTTTTTAAACACAGCTGATGTGAAAAAAAAACAAATTTATTTACCTGTATAATTATTATTACTAATGTTTTAGCGATGTTATTTTTACTTGAGAGTAGAGATGGGACTTGGTGGTATAGCTCCTCACAAAACTATACAATCACTTTCGATTTGTATTCCAGTTACTTTAATTTTTAAAGTTATAGGGCGATTGGGTATTTGACAGTTTAATCAACTGAAGTACTTTTTATCTGGCTTGTCACATCACAATGATAACAAGACATTTTGACGACTACTAATAAATAATTATAATAGTTTTATTTGAAAGAACTATTCTATAGGAATGCTACTTTAGAACTTATTGTAATAATTATATGTCAAATACCCCATTGTAATTTTTGTACTGCTTTTGCACGATTGCAAAGATGACTAACTTTAACAAGTTCTTTCAGATATGCATTCGTCAAGTTTGTATGATGTTTTTAACAAATATTAAACCCCGAAACATTTTTTTGCTTAAGCGACAGATGACATATGTAGGAAGCCTAAAGAGGTTATTGAGATGAAAAATTTGTATGCATAATGGAGAGTAACGGATCAGGAAACCTCGGTATATTATTAATAATACACTGGTTTTATTATCAAACAATATGCGTGATAAAGAGTGGCATAAGTCAATTGTTTGTGCGTATGTTGTATAAGCAATAATTAGTTTGTTTTACCTGCTAAATTATTAGCAAACACTCTGCTTGCCCGCTCCCGTATTCTGTGTAAGCAACAACTTACCTAAATATAGAAGTAATGTACCTAAACATTACTTGCTAATGATGCTACAAGAAAATTTTGTTAGTGTTTTTGGTTCTTTCAAATGTCAAGTAATTTATCAGATGTTTTCAATGTTACTGAAGTCCAATTTACGTGCGTATCGTATAAGCGTATGACAGTGACAATTGATTAGTGTCTGTAGTAAAATAATTTATTATGGATATTTTGCTATCATGATCAACTACTTTAAGTTTATTAAGAACACTTGTTATTTGTTAGGTGCAGTTGCTATTTTGTAAAGCGTAAAACTTCTAAATACAAACTTTAAAATTAATGTTTATCTTGATGTTCAGTTAGGTTAACGTAAAAAGTAATCAAGTTTCAATTCAACTGTTCCTAATAACTGTTCTTAGTGCAACGCCTTTAATTGTTGTTGGATACATTCGTTATTAATTAAAAATACAGGTGTATTATGTTAATTAAGTTACTAAGACCCCGCTTCAACGAAAAGGTGAACTAAATGATCCGTCCGATGAGCAAGACCCCGTCGCGTGGCCGCGGCTGTCCTACTGGACACGTTCTGGAGTTAGAAGAGCGACACGCCATCTGTTATCCAAGACAAAAATTAATTCTGCTAAATCATATGTTAACATTTCTATTAAACAGATTAAAAAAATCATGGTAATGTGTTATAATTGATTATTTATAACACGCAATTATTTGAAACGAAAATGTACACTGTTCATACATTTAATATTTGATAGCACTGAAACTAATTTTAAATTATTATTGTTGACGGAAATAATCTGTGTTCAAGAGAAGAGAAGAAAAGTACAGAAAAGAACAAAATATTTTTTCACTTCTTTTTTAGTTACATACAAAAGTTATAAAAAACAAAAATATATTACCGATTTAAAATATTAATTTATTAGCAATTTATATACAATTTTTATGCTTTTTGTTTTTAATTGAAATAAATATATCAAATCCATGGTATTTTGAATATAGAGCCTGGGAGAATATATTTTATAACAGATGTGATCCCGAAAATCTAAATATAGCCTTCCTTTTTCACTGATTTTAAAGACTGCCAAGTGAAATATTCAGCATATTCATATAAATAAATTTTGGTCGTATTACACAGATGAGGTGTCGGTTATCCGAACTCCTTAACAGCTTGTGAACTAATCTGTATTGAACAGTCTTATGATAATGCCAAGTCAGGTATTTTAAGCTATGTTAGATGCAAGAAGTAATGTGAAATGGCTATGTAAATGATTATTAACAGGTGAGTTTGTTTCATAATTGTGACATAATATTACAAGCATTGTACTAGTAGATTATCTGTATATTTAAGTATAGATAATATCCTAAGTATTTTAAGACAAGGATGAGATAAATCTAGGACTATAAAATAATTACTTTCCTTCAAACCAGCTACAGTTATTTGCAATACCAAATAAAAAATATCTTGTTATTTACGTCATCCTTGTAAGACGATATCAAATACAAGAATATAGTGTTTTGTAAGTAAATTAAAACCGGTCATTATACCCTTTAAAATAACTTTATATAGTTAAATTGTCTGTTAATGTAAATTGTATTTTCCTTATCGAATATCAGATGGCGCTATAAGTAATTTAAAATCTTGCATCTATGCAATTATGAAAATTGTAAAAAAAACGAAAAGCTTTAATTAAGCAAATTCACTTTTGTAGTATACTAAAATTTTGCATGTATGTATTGAATTTATAAGTACAGATAAGTTCACACGTACGTGTGCGTTCTCTGGAATTGCTGTTTTCTATTTACTAGAACCCACCTACGCGGCGCATCTGCTTTTACGCACTGATAAACATTGTTTTTTTACTCGCTTAATTGATACACTACCATTTTAAACATGTTCAGTAATATTTCTTACAAATTGTATTATGTCTTGAAGACTGCATTAAATAGCATAAATGACACTTTCGTATTTTAATGTCATATTTTCGATGTTGTAGTGTCTTATAATAATATCATTGTATTAATAGCATAGTTTTCGAGACATAATAAATTCAATTGTCTTTCGAAAAAAATATGTTTAATTAAAGTTAGTGCAAAAAGTAGATGCGTCCAAAAACCATATCCCTAAATTGTAAGGTGCGTGAAATCGGGTACAGATAATATGTGCGTAGAGCATAATTAATTAATTATTTCTAACAATTTTAGTTGTGATATTTAACGACACGCGCCGCGCACGGCGGCTCGGCGCCTAGTTCCAAATCAGTGCAATCTGCGTTGAATTGTATTTATATTATAGTAGTTAGACAAGTTAAGTGGCGGTGCGATGCATTTAATTTATGTATTTGAGCTATATTGTAGGTTTGAATTGAAAATATTCGAATAATATTATCTGTTGGAGCAAAGAAGCTATTTACAGTTATTCATCAACAGAGGGTGATTTGTTAATCACTTTTGTTAATTTTGCTACCCTGACAGTTCATTGTTTCGTAAGTTGTTTAAATTTAAAAAAAATAAGCTAAAAAGATAGTTTAATTTGTATTTTTTTAGTCCTGAATTTTGAAGTCAAACCTGCTTCATATAGCTCTTTTTATATTAATAGACTTGCTAAGTAGACAATTGTTAGTTTTTCAATTAAAATTGTCTCTATAGCTCGGTATCTGGTTAAAATGAGAGTAATATAGTATATTATGATCTCTATGTTATGTAACCAATCAAGTATACGTGTATGTTTCTTTTAATTAACTATGCTGATTTTGTGGATGCTATTAAAATAACATTATTTTTTTTATAATTGTAACAGAAAGTGAAAATATGATTAATGAATACAGATCTGCAAATGGCTTAATCATTATAAATCAATTTAAATAAAAACGACATTATTAAAATTAATAGCGCCAAGTAAGAGCTATTTGCCACTTAGCCATGCCGGAACAACGCCTAGTAAACTATAAATTAAGTAATCCACAGTTTATTTATAGATAAAACTTAAATGACATGTCCGGCTCTCACAGAGCCACATTTTTATATAAGACTAAATCAGCATTGTATGTATCTAAGAATTATATTCTCATTTTATCCAGTGATTATAATCTATGTTAAGATTTGTAATTAAAACCATTGATACACGTTTTTATGACGATTTCCAAATATTATTACTGTAAATAAGAAAAGTTAATAGTACCCACATATAGATGGCGCTCATATTTTTAATATTTTATCTATATAACGTACCTACTCAATGAATTCTATCTAAATATTTCTAGAGCGCCTTAATAACCGCCAAATTAGACAAATAGACACATTTGTTAAAATCTCATAAGAACGTGGTATTAATGTTTAAACATTTTTAATTATAAAAATCTATTTATTTCGTTATTTTTTAAGTTTTCGATGATTTTAATTGTTCTCGTTACTTTTCCTTGGGAATCTTTATCGATTTATAACCTAGTAAGTACAATCTCATGTGCAGTTTATATAGCGGGGACTAACTGGTGTTTGAAATGAAGTATAATTGTTTACTACATCATGATTTTAATGTTTGAATTATTTGCAGTTTAAGTTTTATTTTCCAATTGTACTGTTTTATTGACATAATTGTTGTTTATTTAACATCTCGATTTTTCATTTTATAATAATAAGAAAGTGCAGGCGTCACAACTTCAGGTCTTTGGGGTAGTAGCCAATAAAAAAGATTTTTAAATTTTAATTTTTAAAATATATATTTATAAGACTTTTTTTAAAATGAATAGTCTGGAAGTCTGTGCGATAAGTGCTCGTGTAGTCCTAACAACTTAATGAAATACCAACCATAGCCACCTCTACATGCGAATAGGTCTGTATTATTGACCTCTATTATTATAACTAGAATGGCTGATAATAACAAGGATTCTTTTTATTTTTTTTTCAATTTGAAGGCCACTTGTGAGATTCTTTAGAACTAATTTTAGTTTTGACACTAGTAACTTTTTAGTTCATCAAGACTGTTGCGCTGAGCACCTTGACTATCGTCGCTAAGATGGCGTCAATCAAACAGGCACACAGCGTTGCCAGATGACCATGTCAATTAATCCCCAATTTTTTGTCAAAAATCCCCAAAAACAAGCTTTTTGAGAAAAAAAACCCTAAAATAGTTTTTACTTATTTTAAAGGAGAAAGAAAAAAGCAAAACCACCGTCGTAGCGAAAACGTCACTAATGACGTCACCATTTTCCCTCACGGGGCGCTGACAACGACCCGTGTCAATAGGTGCGTTAAATAACCATTCCACTTGAGTTTACGATTGTGACTCCAGCAAATAACTGAAACGGGAAAAAGCGCAGTTCTGAACGTGATCATTGTCAGTCTCTAACGGAAAGTAGCCTATGGGATACGACGCATACAAGTAGAGACGGTATAATAAATAAATAACTTAAATGAACGAACGAATGAATTTAATTATTAAAAGGAACTATTGAATTGAAGTATGACTCCCTGGTAGAGTATAACTCTAAGATAAAGTAATAATACCGTATTGTGACTTAGATACAATAATTTTAGTAATGAGAATTGTGTTGGTAGATGAATTATTGATACTTAAAATATCTCTCCAAAATTTCTCACAACAAAATATTTTTCCCCGAAAGTCCCCCCAAAGAATCTTTACCCCCGAATCTCCCCCCAGACGTGAAAAAAAACCCCGAATTTGCAGGAAATCCCCTCCATCTGGCAACGCTGCAGGCACAAAAATGTCAGCAGCCTGTCCATTATAATAAAGCCAGCAATACATCGGCCTAAAGTTGGTATGGCACTGAAAGTTCGGCTTAATACGCTCGCAGTTTTTTTTGTAATAATCTCTGACACATTAGCCGAAATTATGTAAGGTTTGGCGTAATGCCGAATCTTTCGGTTGGTGGTTTCTCTATGAGAATTTTTATAATAGCAACCCACACATTTCTCGACCGCGCCGTTTTAGTGCTTTTTACGGATTTAAAAGTATATAATGTCACCTCACATTGCCAACACTGGCATAATTAATCAAATCTTTAAAAGGATAAGGCAGGATTACAATTTACAATAAGGTGTACGAGGAAAAGTTTCGTATGTACTATTTTCCACCGCATGCTGAACTACGTAATTCAATTATTCGGCGCGTTTGGTGTTATGAGAACCAATAATTCACTCGTCAAAGAGTCTGCGTTTTACCTTCAGCAGGTGTGTCGTTACACTAATTGGATCACTGATCTATATGATGTACAACGTCAGATGGACTTGAGTTGCTCCAGATCTCACTATTAAAATGATAAACTGATTCACAATGGGAACAATCTTATTCTTCAAAGCACATTTACTTAAAAAAACCAATACAAAACTGATGGCGTATATTTAAATTTAAATTCATTCTGTATTTGATAGTAATACAATTCGCTACAATAGCTGGCAAAGGAACTTGGTTCATACAGTCTCGTATGTATTAAGTCTTCAGTATACCTCAGCCGAATGGATTCGACTGACGCCAATCAACGAAGTTCTGATGATAGCTCGAAATAATCGTTCTTTGGTTTAAATACATTTTTTTATAGATACGAATAAAAAGGTATTAGGCCTCGTTAAGCCCGCGGTCCTTTAAAAGTTACTTTAATGAAGGAACTATTATATCCCATTAATTTGTCCAATTTTATTAGCTAGGCGCCCAGGGTACTATTTTAAATAAAAGAACATGAATCACTGCTTCTAGATTCCACGCCACGAAAGAAATCCCACAGTACTGAACCTGTCCGAGTAATTATTTCCTAAACCGCAAAAAAATGTAGGTAGATATCATATGTATTGATATTTCATAATTAAAGCTGTAATATTATTTCCTGGCTAATTTACGAACAAAATGCTATCATGTGACGGCTGTCACTTTTAGTTCCTTATTTCCCATCGGTCTTCTTTCGTGGCGCGGACTTTAGTCAATTGACAAATTCGTAACGATGCAAACTTGAAAAAGGATTTTGGGCGTTAGGAGGATTTGCTAAACATCATATTTCTCATAAATTTAGTTTAAATCTGTGCAGGTTTGTGGTTTGCCAGTTGGTATCCCCGCGGAGTTGTTGATCGCATGGCACTCGCTAATTCAAAGTTTCCTGATTGTAATTTATTATTGACATGATAATTATGAAAATTACGCTTCTAAAGTGTATTATTACATAAATGTACATATAGGATGAACTAATACCTATTATTAAATAAATAGTGAATGTTGTAATTTGTATATAAGTAACGAAAATTAAATTTTAAATACATAGATAACATTGTGCGTATTTTTATTTATTTACGACGACCCCTTTTTATTCTCAAGCATGCACTTCATATTTACGAAGTACCTCAACGTCCGCCGAAGCAATGTCTGAAGTTGGGAGGTTTTGGAAAATGGGGAAATATCGAATTAAAACAACCATTAAAAATCAATATATAGAATATAATTATTAATACTAAAATATTATTATCATTACAGTCATCATTGTAATATAATACACAATATGACAGGTTGTAAAGTTTGGAAAACAGTGTTAAAATGGTAACTTTTGTCGAACCGTATTGCAGATTTCTAAAGTGTCAAAGTAAGAAAACTATACAGTATCTCGCGCTGACCAGATGTAGACAAAATAATACAATTCTCTAAAAATGACTATTATAATGCTACTATTATATACACAGTACAATACCTTGAATTCATTCAAATTATTTGCAAACTGTACTCAAAACTTTTACATTTACCACAAGGTCTATTGAATAGTCTAGAAAATTAACAATACTGATTGGAAAACTAACGCTTGTGATGATAATCTATCCATAATACAAAATATTTTGGAATGAATGACGGGTTACACAGAGCCAACGTTATTTAAAATGTTGTCTATTATAATTTCAAACCGACATTCCGAAATAGCACTGAAAATCAGTACTTAGTCGAAATACATTTCGACATTGTAAGATACTGTTTACCAACGTGAAACATATTTTCTTTTATTCGTCGACATACATAATATTACATATTAAAGAACGCATTAAATATTTTTCCTTTCTTGCAATGATAAAGTGTTTAATTTCAAGGCGTTCTACGCACACGCATATTCGCCAGAAATTAGATGCGCATAAATCAGGTAAAAAAAGTATGACCAAAGCCACGCCATCTATTGAGTAACTAACTTAAATTGTAAGTTGTGATTCAAATGGCTCTAGATGGCGTATACTTCTGAATAGTAATATTTATTACGAAGCTTGTACGAAAGTAACGATACTTGCTTAACAAGTTGACAAGAAACTAAAAAAATATTTAACTCGTTCTCGTTACGTTTGTAACGGTCTCATTTGATCAATTGTTCATGTTAATTATTTTTTTTTCTTGAAATTGAGAATTTTAATATTATTTCGTGACTTATGGCGACATCTGTTATTTGGTGGTAATGTTTGTTAAGCAACAATACGATCGTTATTGTATTGAGTGAGCTTGGATATTGGTATCTTGTTAATGAGAATGTAGGTTAGTTTAGACGTGTTTGGCTAGGTGGCGCTGGATCGCCTTAGGTTATTTCTCTACATATATTAATTTGTGGCCAGTTTTCACGTGGAAGTCCTGGCTGATGATTAAAAGCAAATTTTTCTAGATTTTTGTGTGTAGAATTTGGATATTTTGAAATTAAGAACAATCCGAGATTTCTTGAGGGAGACGTTTCGAGAAACTGGGCAGTCTGGGGAAAAACGTCGCGACGCGGCCACTATGTCCGGTGGAAGTCCGAAAAACAAATGAATTAAAAAAGGAAGAAATCTGTGGAGTTTCAAGAATGAAGAGCTGGATCTGAGAAGCCTGGATGCAGTGATTTAAAATAATTCAGTGCCGTTCGCGTAAAACATATACTAAACCGAGATAATGTAATAAAAGTTCATGGGCTTCCTCCAGTTGGTGCTAACTTCTGGAGTAGAGGTCTCGCGAGTGTGTGCTGTGTTGTGATAGAGTGTAGTGTTGGTGTAGTGAGTGTGTGCAATGGGATCCTTGAGGATGGTGCTGGGAGCTGTCTACGATCGTTTGAATTCCCGCGGTTGAGGCGACGTGCTCCGGAAGCTGCGTCAACTGCTCCTGTTGTCTTCGAAAGCTAAGTGAAATTTACTTTAATTGGCTTGCAATGTACATTCATAATAATTTTCTAAAATTATTTGACAATGTTTTTGAAATTTTTAAAATAGTTCATAATTTTCTACTCTAAAGCAAATATCCTTATTTTATGTCATCAAGCAGCGTTAGCCGCCATGTTGTTTGACTTGTAGATGGCAATCTTAAGCGTGGCCGTGTATAAGATATTAATGGAGTTGTCTTCATAATATATTGCAAGCCAATGTTCTTTGGTTTACTTTGATTGGACGGTTTTCATTACTTAGGATCGTATATAATTAACTCAGGTATGTGCAGTGCTATAATCTTTGATAACGAAATTCTTCAAGCCATGGTGGGATATTTACCCGTTGGATTTATTGATGCTTTAATACGGCTTTAAATGTTAAAAGCTTTGCTATGCGAGTGTTAATGTGTCCTCTAATACTTTTATTTCAGCTAATCAACCTTTTCTTTCAGCTGGCAATCTGGGTTTTGTGTCTGTGTGTTTGTTCTTTATTTTTCTTTGCTTGCGAATATTAGCTTGAAAACTGTCCAATAATTATTTTATTTTTTTCCTGTTTGTGTAAATTTTGTGTTGGGTTTATGATAATTGATACAGCTGTTTCTTAGTGCAAATCAATAACCTATAATTGTCTAACCAAATTCTTTATTTATGCTTGGATGTTTATATCCCAGGGCTATGAATTCTGAAGCATTTAAACCATTATAATCTATTTATAAACTTGATAAATATAATATTATTATGAATTTACCTAATTATCTGTTAATATTGGGGTGTCATATACACTGGAGAATGTGGCAATAGAGACTATAAAATTAACTTTCTTTTACATAAAGCAACTGTTCTAAGAACTATTAAGGAAGGTTCCAAGTGTCTAGTATATATATATATATTTCATTCTGTTGTATTACTTATTAGGTATTTATGTTATATAATGACATGTCTGTTTGTTTGAAGGGCATATAGAGTGAGTTAGACTGGTTACATGAGAAAGCTCCCATAAACCTTTAATTATTTGTTCACTTACTTGCCTTATATACCTATATATTGTATATACATATTTGGAATTAATTATATTCACATTTCTAGTCAATGAGCATTGACAGAGGTATATGAATTCTAATTTGAGGAATAAAGTTAATTCAGCTGCTTATGTACTTATATGTGTTTATATATGTATGTATTATTTATTGTACTCTTATTATTGAATATATTTTATTTTTGACTATTTACATAGTTTGATATTAGGGTTGTTAGGGGAATGTTATCTTATGTCAAGAACTTTAAAATTTTATCAACACTTCATTTAATTGATCGAATTTCATAATTTAATAATAGTTATGTTGATAAAGATGAACTATCGATTGATAATTTGCTTTGAAGTTGCTAATAAGCTAATGGACTCTGCTGAATTGATTTAATGCAGATTTTCCTCTACTATAAATAGTTTTATCATAATTTCTTCAATGTCATTAAAGTGAACCGCTATATGATAACTTTTAATTTAAAGAGTTTGAATCTTGAATATTTAATGGCTTCTTCAGACACACCTTTAACTAGGAAGTGGGTTAAAGGGTTGATGAAATAACATTAATTTAATAAAACTTCTAAATTTTACATTGAGATTAACGCGTCAACAATTAAATACTGAATTTCTATTTTCCTGATGAGCGATTATTGTCTTAACTGAAGTTATTATTTTAATAATGCAACTTATAGGGTCTATTTGCTGGGGTTTCAGTTCAGTTATGATCGTCTAAGTGAGATAGTTTGAATTGATTAATTTAAGTTTATAGTAGCGGAGATAGTGGTTGAAACCATATTTTCCTATTAGAGCTATTACTTGTATGTGCTTATATTGGTTTAGTGGTGAAGGGTTTAGGTCTTCGAGAGAGCAGTTATATTTCAGGAATTTGAAACATTAATTTTATTTTCTTTCAAGGTGAAACTTGGATTCTCTTGTCAAGTCTTACAGTTGGGAACCTAGGGTAACTGTGAACTAGTTAACTGAATTCCAGGGTGGATTGTTGCAATGCTTTGGTGGGTTTATGAACAGTGGTGGGGAATTTACTTAAGTTTGTCCAATACATGACAGGGTTGATGATTATTTTAATTGTGTTGCAGCTGATTGTTTATATGAAGATTGAGGTATATGGATTCATATTTGAAGGTTGTCTTGGGGTTTTATTATATCTGTATATATAAGTATTTATGTATTTATTCTATGACATTACATGATAACATTACACTATACAACAATCATGCATTCTATATGGGAAGGCTTAACTGACTTTAGAAAATTTAAAGTTTATTTTTTTGGCTTATTGGATTTTTCATGTTTTAAATACTTTCCTATTGAGAAAGCTTGCCTTGGCATTTGGCTTTGTTTGGCGCAAAGGAGTTGCTTATTATAATCCAAAATTTGCTAAAAGTTTCCTTTAGGTTTACTATACTTTCTTAAACAAACAACTCTGCTGTTGCTAAATGTGTATAAAATAGGCTTTCAATTAATATTACAAAATAATGAGAAGGGGGTGAAAGCACATATTGATTATTTCTATCTTAACTTTGATTAAGGACGCGGTTTATGGTCTTTGTAACCTTGGACAAATGACGTCGCAAACCATTTGTTTATTGGGACAATCTAATCTACCTAGGATAATTTCGACAATTACCCAGGTTTTTCTCGCGTACCGTTTTTAGGCAACCTAGTTTGTTTTGGTTATAATATGTGCCTTCATGAGACTAGGTTGATTTCACATATTGAGTTTAACTGAATGAGTAACTGAGGGATTGGAGACTGTTAAATCGCGGATCTGCTTGGAGGCGAAGTTGAGGGCCCCGGTGGCCAGCCTCTGGCCAATTGCAAGCGGATCATTCGTATCAAAATTTACATCTTTCCACTATATGTGATTTCACAAGAGTCTTAGAAGTAGGTAGGCCTGGCAAAGCTTGACTGAATTGGAAAGGGTGATTAATAAAAACTACTTATGAGCAGTGTTACTGATGTTGACATCTTTGATGCTGAGTATCACCAATTCATATCTAATTTAATCTTAAATCATTATTTTACGGTGCTATGCTCTCATCTCAAGGGTTAGGGTCATTAGGCAGGTGTAGGGTCCATCACTTTACTTAAACTTTAAACTTTCAATTTCATTTTCACGATGGATCCAGAAATCTGTCTTTGACAAGGGGATACATAATACAAGTGAAGGTGTCTCTCGCCTAATTTTAATTTAAAGTTTACTTACAATTCATAGAGAGACATTCTGAAACTTTTACTTTAACAATTTAGGAAAGGGAATTTCATGAGATGTAGAGAGTATCACTACTTAAACTTTATTTAAATTTTATTTTTAATTCACTGTGATATTCTACTTGCATCAGGGGAGGTCGCTGAGGTGATATTCCTCATAATTACAAATTTATTTGATATTTTGGAAGGGTGACTCTGAGATGAAATGTTCACTCAAGTCTTTTGGCCTTTCCAACTCATTTTACACAAAGGCACTCCAAATGTGTTTTCTAAATTGATAGGTCGTACTGTTGGTGAGTTTCTTGTCGGCTCTTCTCACCAGCGATAGTACGTTGTGAACCGACGCTAGTTTAGATAATGTTTATAATCAATTCAATAAATTCTAATTAAAAGATTGGAGGTTCTTCTTTTATTCTGATATGAGCTCTTTTACTGATAGCTAATGAATGCGGTGGCATAATATTAGAGAGGTGGCTTAGGTGGGGTGCCTACACAAAATTATATAATTTGTTAAGAAATTTATATTAAAATTCCCTTTGGCTAATAAAGGCACGGGCGTACTCAGATGATGAGCTTATATTATGAGTGACATATTTGTCATGATTCATAAAATGCATAGCATTTTACACTTACAACATATTACTACAAAGTTATTATTATATATATATTATTATACACCGATTTTAAGGGTCTTCCTGTTCTCTGATCAACACTCTTATATAACCTACCTTGTGAACATAGGGTTCGCGGCATTACAGCGAAGGGTTCCTACTACTAGAAGATCACGATATTTGGCCAATATTATTTGATTTATTCAATGAATAAGTTTTATTAATTTTCACTATATAAATTCTTTAATTTTATCTTTCACTCTATGCTTTAGCTTGAGTTTGTCATTCCTTGGCTCTTTGAGGGTCGGGGCGGACGTTACAATTTTGGTTAGCCGCGATCAGGATGTCAGGACCTGGTCTTCTGGGCGTGATGTGTCTAGGACACTTGGATTGAATCCTGGACGCTACAATTCGGTGCGCGTTCCCAGGATTCAAGAATTGGCTGCTGCGGCATGATGTGGAGTGGGTCTAGGACAGTTGGATCTTATCCTGGATCTCGCAGTTTCGACGCGCGAGTCCAAAATTACATTAGGTTTTCCATCCAAGGTGTCTGGATTGATGTTAGTGAACAAGTTCTGCTGTCGGGCTGAGTTATTTTATCCTTGTGTATCTGAAAGATACACAATTTGTTGTTTGTGAGGCGGAACAAGGTTTCAAAGGTTATAGAAGGGTTGTTGTTTATTTCAGAGTTGATAGGGTGATCGGTGGGTGGTGTAATAATTAACAGTTTGATTTTATAGGTAAATGATTTAGTTATTGTGGAAACCTTTTTAATTCTAGTTCACAAGCTTGCCGCTAGGGGGCGTAGCAGTGGCGTTATAATCTTAATTCTCATGTCTAATTTATTTCAGCATTTTATCGTTAGAGGGCGTCGCAGTGGCGTCATAATCTTAATTCTCATGTCTAATTTATTTCAGCATTTTATCGTTAGAGGGCGTCGCAGTGGCGTCATAATCTTAATTCTCATGTCTAATTTATTTCAGCATTTTATCGTTAGAGGGCGTCGTAGTGGCGTTATAATTTTAATTTTCGTGCTTAACTTAGTTCAGCATTTTACCATTAGAGGGCGCTGCAGTGGCCACAAAATTGGTTCATCAGTGTACTAGTAAAGGCGCCGCATTGATCTCCAAATTAATTCGGTATCTTCTCGTTAGAGGGCGCCATGGTGTTTTTGGAATTTTTATTCTCATGTTCAAATTAATTCGGTATTTTCTCGTTAGAGGGCGCCATGGTGATTTAGAATTTTTGTGCTTGTATTCAAATTAGTTCGTCACCTTGTCACTACGGGCGCTGCAGTGACGTTGAATTTTTAATTCTAGCGTCCAAATTAGTTCATCCTTTTGTCACTACGGGCGTTGCAAGGGACTTAGAAAATTTTATTTCTTGTATTGAATTAGTTCATCACTTTGCCGATGGGGGCGCCACAATGACCTTGTTGATTTTCCTTGTGCTTGTTTATTAATTATATAGCGAGACATATTTAATTTAATGGGGTGTATATTTTCAATTAAATGAAATATTAATCATTATTTTATGAAATTTTAATGAGAACTTTAATAAAAAAAAATTTTTATAATAGAATTGAGGAAGTTAGTTAACTGTTAATCAGTCATGTGTTATAAATGGGAGATAGGCTAATAATTATTTACTATGGTGGAGTCAGATGTTGCTATGAGGCATGAACTTAGGAATAATAATTAATAATTTAAATTATATTATACAAATAACTTATATAGTTTATGACTACTTATAGTTTGCTAGCGTTGAGTAAATATTTGAATGAAGTAATTGAAGGATGGAATTCTAATATTTCAGGATGAACCAAGAGATGTAACAGTGCTAGTTCACTGCTAATTATAGTGAATCAAGAGATATTATCTAATTGCTACAAAACAAAGAGCAGAAGCGCTCTCATATAAACAAAGGAGCTACTTTATTAATATTAATTGAAGATTAGTGCATATCATTTGATGCTGAAGAGTTACTGATATCTTGCTGCCATTATATTTGGAGAATAAATATTGAACAATTTGAAGAAATATATTGAGTGAAAAAAAAAAAAAAAAAATGCCGAAGGAAGTTCAGAAACCTGGAATGACTACAAGGGGTGAAAGGAGGAGTGCTGCGAGAGGTGCGGAGAGTACCAGATCTACGACTGCTGTCCAAAGGGGAAACCCGAGATTTTTGAGGATTATGAAGAGGATGTTGGACCAGACATTGAACCCTGTCCTTACAAAGATTAACCAATTAGAAAACAGTTTGACTTCAAATAGTGGAGAGGCCAGTTCGCAGAGGCCTGTGGCCTTGAGACTAGATCAAATGGATAGTGAAATGACATTGGCTTCTGGGAGAGTCAACCCTCGAGGAGTTATGGAGAATATTGAACCAGTGGCAGGTGGTTCAGCGGGATTAAGACCAGTTGAGAACAATATTACACAACCGAGTACTATGAAGACAGGTTATTCACAAACAGATACTGTTGAGAGGCATATGCCGTTGGCATGTTATCCTACAATGCCGGTTAATAATTTAGAGAAGCCGAAATTTCCAACACAGAAACAACATCCAGTTGCCTTCATAGAAGATTTATGTGCATATTTGAAGCGAATACCTATAGGGTTTAGCAATGAGATTGATCTCATTATTGAATGTTTGGATGGTGGTTCCAGGAGTTGGGCTCGTGTATACCGAGAGCGTTGGACCAATTTTGAAGATTTTAAACGAGATTTTCTAGAAACATACTGGGGAGAAGCTGAGCAGGGAGAGCTTCGTAAGAAAATAGTACATGGCACATGGAATCGCTCTGGCACTAGTATGCTGAATTACTTTATCACTTTATGTGGGCAAGCGAAGATGCTCACCTACCCAATACAGGAGACGCAACTCATAAATGATATCATGCATCACTTTCCAAAAGATGTGCAATATGCGTGGTCTACGAGTCAGAGCAGAACGATTATTGAAGCGTCGGAGTTCCTGAGGAAGCTCGACAATGTTAACAGAGGTGAAGTGCTGAATACTACACTGCGGGTACCTGCGTCATCACATGAACAGAATAATAATAATTGTAATAACAAGGCGAAGACCAGTTGGCAAATCAAGAAACAAACTTTGAAGCCAGTCCAAGTACCTCCAGTAGGCAGTACTAATGTTAATATTATAGAAGATTTAACTATACCACATGAAGAATATGATTATAATTTAAACTAGACTATGTTGGTGGGTGTGTGCCCGATCCATCAACTATAGGAGGGAATGATAAGTTGTTGATAGGGTTAAGAATTATGTCGTTGAGTGGGTGGAAACCTGGACAGTCTTTAGGCACTAGTAATTCTGGTATACTTATACCTATTATGGCTAAGGGTCAGTCCTCATTAGATAAATCAGGGCTAGGTTATATTGATGAAACCTCGGTGGGAGCATTTATTGATATTTTAAAATTACATTTGAAGGATGTAGATCCTAATTCTGTTATGACAAACGGATGTGTATCTTCCTTGTTTGAGGAGGAAGATGCTTATTTGCCAGATAAATTTGAGTTAGTGAAATCTATAATTACTGTTAAAATCTATGGGAAAGAAGTGAATTGTTTGGTAGACACGGGGAGTGACATTACATGTATTTCCAGCATCTTTTGGGAGTTAATATCAAAAGAATGTAGTAAAATTAATTTATTGCCCATCAGGCCAATTCAAATTAGGGGTCCAGTAGGTCAGAAAAGTACTAAAATTCAACAAATGGTATTGTTACCGGTTCAATTGGGAGGTAACATTATTGATATTAGTTTTTTAATTGTACCAAATTTGTTGCAATCTATGATTTTAGGCTTTGATTGGCTATCATTAGTTGAAGCCACGATTAAATTACAAGGTTCTGAAATGGGGTTATGTTTGAAAATTCATGAACAAGATGTAGTTTTGCCTTTTAGGAAGATAATCTTTGAGAGTGGAATATCAGAGATATCTACTCGAGATGTTGATGATTCAGATTTCCAAGAAAAGTTAAAGGAAATCAAAACGGGGATAGAGCTTTCGGATGTACAGTTAGAACAATTAAAACAAGTTTTGAGTAGGTTTCGTAGTATATTTTCTAATGTTTTGGGTCGTGCAAATTGTTACGAACATGAGATCAAGATGTCAGATAGTACTCCATTTATTAGAAGATCATATCCTGTGCCTTATGCTTACCGTCAAAAGATGGAGGAGAAATTGGCAGAGATGGTTGAAATGGGCATTATTTCGCGGGGTTCCACTCCATATAGTAGTCCGTTAACGTTTGCGATCAAACCCGACGGGTCCTTGCGTGTACTGTTAGATGCGCGGGAGATCAATAAGTTCATGGTAGCAGAGTCTGAAGCACCACCTATGCAGATTGATGTACTTAACGCCTTTCATGGGGTGTCATATATTAGTGTGGTTGATTTGAATAATGCTTATTTTCAGATACCTATTTCTAAAGAAAGTAGGAAATATACTGGGTTTACTTTTAATGGGAAGTCATATATGTATAATGTGCTTCCACAAGGTTTAAAAACTTCAGTGGGTAGTTTTAGTCGGGCTATGGATATTATATTGGGCCCAGAGGTTAGGCAATTTTGTGTAAATTATCTGGATGATTTAGCAATTTTAACTTGTGGTACTTTGACTGATCATTTAGAGCATTTGAGTATAATATTAAAGAAATTGCAAGATGCTGGTCTTACTTGTAACATTAAAAAGTGTAAATTCATATGTAAGGAAGTTAAAATGTTAGGACATATTATTTCCACTTCTGGTATTAGGACTGATCCGGGGAAAATAGAGTCTATACAGAAATTCCCTGTACCTAAGAAAATAAAACATTTAAGGGCTTTTCTTGGTTTATGTAACTATTACCGTCGATTTATACCTGGATATGTTGAAGTGACTGCGCCTTTATGTAAATTGTTAAGTAAGAGTCAAAGGTGGTCATGGGATTCGGAGGCACAAAAGGCGTTTGAAGAGTTGAAGCAGAGATTTATTAATACGATTATGCTTCATCATCCTGATATGTCGAAACCGTTTTATTTACAAACAGATAGTTCAGGGGTTGGAGTCGCTGGAGTTTTATTTCAATTGGATGATGAGGGGGAAATGTTGATTTTGGGATTTTATAGTAGACCGCTTAGGGGGGCAGAGCTACGTTGGACTACCACTGAAACTGAATTTTGGGCCGTGATTTGCTGTTTACGAAAGTTTGAGACGTATCTGAGAGGTGCTAGAGTAATAATTAGGACTGATCATAAGGCTCTGATGTTTGTGAGAACATGGAAATTATATAATAATCGTTTAACCCGTTGGATTTTATATTTAGAACAGTTTAATTATCAAATTGAACATGTTTATGGCAGAGACAATGTAGCTGTGGATGTATTGTCTAGATTTCCACCCAATGCGACTGTTGTCCAGGAAAATAAAATTTATTGCCCTGAAATTCATTATATGGAAACATCAAAAAATAAGGTTTTAATGTAGAAATTGTCAAATATTGTTCACTGGCAGTCGAATGATGATGAAGTCCAAGTGATCTTATCATTATTGGATCCAGCTAGGGGTGATAACATTCAGGGTAGACTAAATGGTATGGCAAAACGTTGTATTGTAAAAGATAATATATTGTATTTTGAACCTAGGCCTGGTATTTATGCAATTTATACACCACTTGCCTTGAGGGAAGAGTTGATTATACAAGTACATGAGGAAATGGGACACCAGGGGGTGTTTAAAACTTTGAAATATCTAAAGGACAGATTTTATTGGTTAAAAATGAATAAGAATGTTAAATCAGTTTTAAGGCGGTGCCACATTTGTCAAGTTTCGAAAAGTAATAATTTTAAATATGTGGGAAGGTGTCAGTCTATTGTTACTAATCAAATTGGAGATCTGGTCATGTGTGATCTTTTTGGGCCGTTACCTAGAGGGCAATTGGGGGTGTCTTTTATTTTAGTGTTTCAAGATTCATTTAGTAAATTCATACAATTATATAGTTTGGTCAGGGCTACATCTCGTGCTGTGGTTGCGAAACTAAAGCATTTCGTTAAAATTATTAAGCCAAAAATTATTATGACAGATAATGGAAGCCAATTTGCTTGTAATGGCTGGAGGAAGGCTTTACAAGACATAGGTATTAGACCATTATATACCACAGTTAGAAATCCGCGTCCAAATACAACAGAGAGAGTGAATAAGGAGTTGGGGAGGTTATTTAGGACATATTGTAGTACTGATCATAAAAAATGGGCAATGCTAGTAGGAAAGGTTGAAACACTCTATAATAATACATTTCATGAGAGTACTGGGTTTACGCCTAATGAAATTTTATATGGTACCAGAACTTCAATGTCGTTTGATACTTGTTTACCTAATCGAGCTGTAACATTGGATGTGGCAAAAGTAAGAGAGTTAGCTCGAGAAAATTTAAAGAAAAATAGTTTAAAACGGCAGCATAAATTTGATAAAACTCATAAACTAATTACTTATCAGATTGGTGACCTTGTTAAGGTTAGGAAGTGTAATAAATCTGTTGCTTTAAAGAAGATAACAAAGAAATTTGAATTGTTATACGAAGGTCCGTATATAGTGGCGGCTGTACCATTTCCAAATGTTTATACTTTGTATGATGAGGGTAAGGGTGTAATTAAAGGAAATTATAATGCTATTCATTTAAGTAAATATTATAGATAATACTATATATGTTATGTTAGGATTTGACTTTAAGAAATTGTAACTTTTATAATGAACATTGTGTTGTATCTCCCACATGATTCATTTCATGATCTATTAACGGTAAATATGTTGATCGTGTGTGATATATTTTAAATATTGTTTATGAAAAAAAAAAAAAAATTTTTAATGTTGGTTACCTTTTAGTGTTTAGTTAGTTGGATGTTTAAGTGTTTAGAAACACAATGTTCAAGATAAGGCATTGTTTTGTTTATTATTCATTAAATTGTTGATTGTATAATTAATAAAAATAAATGACAAAATGTTGTTTATGGGCTAGGGAAGTGGCTCAACTATATATAAATGTACTGTGAGTTCAGAGTTCAAGTTCAAGGTTCATTGACCTTGCATTGAAATCTTATTTGACTTAAATTTTGTTTTGTTCGCCAGCGGGGTGAATCGTTGTGCGTTTAGACTTCTATGTTTTGTTATTTTAATTACATGAAGTTGGAGATTTATTTGATGAGAAGGATCGTTGCGCGTTTAGTCCCCTATGTTTTGTTATATTATTTACATGAGTTTGAATATATATATTTATATATGGTTGGTGGGGTGAAGGGTGGCCGCTTTAAAAAAAAAAAAAAAAAAAAAAAAAATTACATGTATGTGCATAATTATGATTCTAATTATGAATAAAAACTGGTTAATTGATCAGACCGTGAGTTAGAATTTTATTTATCCGTAAACTCGCAAATAAATTTCGGGGTGGTGTAACGGTCTCATTTGATCAATTGTTCATGTTAATTATTTTTTTTCTTGAAATTGAGAATTTTAATATTATTTCGTGACTTATGGCGACATCTGTTATTTGGTGGTAATGTTTGTTAAGCAACAATACGATCGTTATTGTATTGAGTGAGCTTGGATATTGGTATCTTGTTAATGAGAATGTAGGTTAGTTTAGACGTGTTTGGCTAGGTGGCGCTGGATCGCCTTAGGTTATTTCTCTACATATATTAATTTGTGGCCAGTTTTCACGTGGAAGTCCTGGCTGATGATTAAAAGCAAATTTTTCTAGATTTTTGTGTGTAGAATTTGGATATTTTGAAATTAAGAACAATCCGAGATTTCTTGAGGGAGACGTTTCGAGAAACTGGGCAGTCTGGGGAAAAACGTCGCGACGCGGCCACTATGTCCGGTGGAAGTCCGAAAAACAAATGAATTAAAAAAGGAAGAAATCTGTGGAGTTTCAAGAATGAAGAGCTGGATCTGAGAAGCCTGGATGCAGTGATTTAAAATAATTCAGTGCCGTTCGCGTAAAACATATACTAAACCGAGATAATGTAATAAAAGTTCATGGGCTTCCTCCAGTTGGTGCTAACTTCTGGAGTAGAGGTCTCGCGAGTGTGTGCTGTGTTGTGATAGAGTGTAGTGTTGGTGTAGTGAGTGTGTGCAATGGGATCCTGAGGATGGTGCTGGGAGCTGTCTACGATCGTTTGAATTCCCGCGGTTGAGGCGACGTGCTCCGGAAGCTGCGTCAACTGCTCCTGTTGTCTTCGAAAGCTAAGTGAAATTTACTTTAATTGGCTTGCAATGTACATTCATAATAATTTTCTAAAATTATTTGACAATGTTTTTGAAATTTTTAAAATAGTTCATAATTTTCTACTCTAAAGCAAATATCCTTATTTTATGTCATCAAGCAGCGTTAGCCGCCATGTTGTTTGACTTGTAGATGGCAATCTTAAGCGTGGCCGTGTATAAGATATTAATGGAGTTGTCTTCATAATATATTGCAAGCCAATGTTCTTTGGTTTACTTTGATTGGACGGTTTTCATTACTTAGGATCGTATATAATTAACTCAGGTATGTGCAGTGCTATAATCTTTGATAACGAAATTCTTCAAGCCATGGTGGGATATTTACCCGTTGGATTTATTGATGCTTTAATACGGCTTTAAATGTTAAAAGCTTTGCTATGCGAGTGTTAATGTGTCCTCTAATACTTTTATTTCAGCTAATCAACCTTTTCTTTCAGCTGGCAATCTGGGTTTTGTGTCTGTGTGTTTGTTCTTTATTTTTCTTTGCTTGCGAATATTAGCTTGAAAACTGTCCAATAATTATTTTATTTTTTTCCTGTTTGTGTAAATTTTGTGTTGGGTTTATGATAATTGATACAGCTGTTTCTTAGTGCAAATCAATAACCTATAATTGTCTAACCAAATTCTTTATTTATGCTTGGATGTTTATATCCCAGGGCTATGAATTCTGAAGCATTTAAACCATTATAATCTATTTATAAACTTGATAAATATAATATTATTATGAATTTACCTAATTATCTGTTAATATTGGGGTGTCATATACACTGGAGAATGTGGCAATAGAGACTATAAAATTAACTTTCTTTTACATAAAGCAACTGTTCTAAGAACTATTAAGGAAGGTTCCAAGTGTCTAGTATATATATATATATTTCATTCTGTTGTATTACTTATTAGGTATTTATGTTATATAATGACATGTCTGTTTGTTTGAAGGGCATATAGAGTGAGTTAGACTGGTTACATGAGAAAGCTCCCATAAACCTTTAATTATTTGTTCACTTACTTGCCTTATATACCTATATATTGTATATACATATTTGGAATTAATTATATTCACATTTCTAGTCAATGAGCATTGACAGAGGTATATGAATTCTAATTTGAGGAATAAAGTTAATTCAGCTGCTTATGTACTTATATGTGTTTATATATGTATGTATTATTTATTGTACTCTTATTATTGAATATATTTTATTTTTGACTATTTACATAGTTTGATATTAGGGTTGTTAGGGGAATGTTATCTTATGTCAAGAACTTTAAAATTTTATCAACACTTCATTTAATTGATCGAATTTCATAATTTAATAATAGTTATGTTGATAAAGATGAACTATCGATTGATAATTTGCTTTGAAGTTGCTAATAAGCTAATGGACTCTGCTGAATTGATTTAATGCAGATTTTCCTCTACTATAAATAGTTTTATCATAATTTCTTCAATGTCATTAAAGTGAACCGCTATATGATAACTTTTAATTTAAAGAGTTTGAATCTTGAATATTTAATGGCTTCTTCAGACACACCTTTAACTAGGAAGTGGGTTAAAGGGTTGATGAAATAACATTAATTTAATAAAACTTCTAAATTTTACATTGAGATTAACGCGTCAACAATTAAATACTGAATTTCTATTTTCCTGATGAGCGATTATTGTCTTAACTGAAGTTATTATTTTAATAATGCAACTTATAGGGTCTATTTGCTGGGGTTTCAGTTCAGTTATGATCGTCTAAGTGAGATAGTTTGAATTGATTAATTTAAGTTTATAGTAGCGGAGATAGTGGTTGAAACCATATTTTCCTATTAGAGCTATTACTTGTATGTGCTTATATTGGTTTAGTGGTGAAGGGTTTAGGTCTTCGAGAGAGCAGTTATATTTCAGGAATTTGAAACATTAATTTTATTTTCTTTCAAGGTGAAACTTGGATTCTCTTGTCAAGTCTTACAGTTGGGAACCTAGGGTAACTGTGAACTAGTTAACTGAATTCCAGGGTGGATTGTTGCAATGCTTTGGTGGGTTTATGAACAGTGGTGGGGAATTTACTTAAGTTTGTCCAATACATGACAGGGTTGATGATTATTTTAATTGTGTTGCAGCTGATTGTTTATATGAAGATTGAGGTATATGGATTCATATTTGAAGGTTGTCTTGGGGTTTTATTATATCTGTATATATAAGTATTTATGTATTTATTCTATGACATTACATGATAACATTACACTATACAACAATCATGCATTCTATATGGGAAGGCTTAACTGACTTTAGAAAATTTAAAGTTTATTTTTTTGGCTTATTGGATTTTTCATGTTTTAAATACTTTCCTATTGAGAAAGCTTGCCTTGGCATTTGGCTTTGTTTGGCGCAAAGGAGTTGCTTATTATAATCCAAAATTTGCTAAAAGTTTCCTTTAGGTTTACTATACTTTCTTAAACAAACAACTCTGCTGTTGCTAAATGTGTATAAAATAGGCTTTCAATTAATATTACAAAATAATGAGAAGGGGGTGAAAGCACATATTGATTATTTCTATCTTAACTTTGATTAAGGACGCGGTTTATGGTCTTTGTAACCTTGGACAAATGACGTCGCAAACCATTTGTTTATTGGGACAATCTAATCTACCTAGGATAATTTCGACAATTACCCAGGTTTTTCTCGCGTACCGTTTTTAGGCAACCTAGTTTGTTTTGGTTATAATATGTGCCTTCATGAGACTAGGTTGATTTCACATATTGAGTTTAACTGAATGAGTAACTGAGGGATTGGAGACTGTTAAATCGCGGATCTGCTTGGAGGCGAAGTTGAGGGCCCCGGTGGCCAGCCTCTGGCCAATTGCAAGCGGATCATTCGTATCAAAATTTACATCTTTCCACTATATGTGATTTCACAAGAGTCTTAGAAGTAGGTAGGCCTGGCAAAGCTTGACTGAATTGGAAAGGGTGATTAATAAAAACTACTTATGAGCAGTGTTACTGATGTTGACATCTTTGATGCTGAGTATCACCAATTCATATCTAATTTAATCTTAAATCATTATTTTACGGTGCTATGCTCTCATCTCAAGGGTTAGGGTCATTAGGCAGGTGTAGGGTCCATCACTTTACTTAAACTTTAAACTTTCAATTTCATTTTCACGATGGATCCAGAAATCTGTCTTTGACAAGGGGATACATAATACAAGTGAAGGTGTCTCTCGCCTAATTTTAATTTAAAGTTTACTTACAATTCATAGAGAGACATTCTGAAACTTTTACTTTAACAATTTAGGAAAGGGAATTTCATGAGATGTAGAGAGTATCACTACTTAAACTTTATTTAAATTTTATTTTTAATTCACTGTGATATTCTACTTGCATCAGGGGAGGTCGCTGAGGTGATATTCCTCATAATTACAAATTTATTTGATATTTTGGAAGGGTGACTCTGAGATGAAATGTTCACTCAAGTCTTTTGGCCTTTCCAACTCATTTTACACAAAGGCACTCCAAATGTGTTTTCTAAATTGATAGGTCGTACTGTTGGTGAGTTTCTTGTCGGCTCTTCTCACCAGCGATAGTACGTTGTGAACCGACGCTAGTTTAGATAATGTTTATAATCAATTCAATAAATTCTAATTAAAAGATTGGAGGTTCTTCTTTTATTCTGATATGAGCTCTTTTACTGATAGCTAATGAATGCGGTGGCATAATATTAGAGAGGTGGCTTAGGTGGGGTGCCTACACAAAATTATATAATTTGTTAAGAAATTTATATTAAAATTCCCTTTGGCTAATAAAGGCACGGGCGTACTCAGATGATGAGCTTATATTATGAGTGACATATTTGTCATGATTCATAAAATGCATAGCATTTTACACTTACAACATATTACTACAAAGTTATTATTATATATATATTATTATACACCGATTTTAAGGGTCTTCCTGTTCTCTGATCAACACTCTTATATAACCTACCTTGTGAACATAGGGTTCGCGGCATTACAGCGAAGGGTTCCTACTACTAGAAGATCACGATATTTGGCCAATATTATTTGATTTATTCAATGAATAAGTTTTATTAATTTTCACTATATAAATTCTTTAATTTTATCTTTCACTCTATGCTTTAGCTTGAGTTTGTCATTCCTTGGCTCTTTGAGGGTCGGGGCGGACGTTACACGTTAAAATCAAAGCCTGAATCGATTATATACATACAGTAGAATAATTATTATTTGTTTCAAACAAGAAAGAAGACCTAGGTGTAGTATGGGCTCATTTTGTTTTAATATTTTATAGTTTAGCAGTTAGGCCTTTATGCCAAATATTAACTAATGATGTACGATGATTATAATTGGTACACTGGTGTTTGATTAACCATCGTCCCCGTACTTCGCCTCAAAGAATGACATTAGTTCAATAAATATAAAATTCAAAAAAATGTACAATATGGTAATCACATGTTGTATTTTGACGCTATTCGAGTCTTTTAATTTAAAAACATATTTATTAGGTGCTCCCTTACTGCGGGCATTCGTCTGTAATGTAACATTTATGATTCTATTGAGCATTTAGTTGATTCCACAATGTCAGACGAAGCGGTCGTTATGTTACAAATTGTAACAAAATATTACAGTTTGCGCACTGTAATGCTCGGATCTGTAAGGTTATATCACAGCTGAATGCTCGCGGTGAAAAGCACCTTTAAACATTTATTTCAATAATTGAATTTCAAGCGAGAGAAGAGTAACCTCCAAGTCATCTCTCCAGTCATGCACAATGTAGGATTTATTACGAAATTGTTAGTCTTATGCCCTTACTCTACCTGCCTTAGCGACTACCTGTGTCCAAATGATTCTTACTGCGTTAGCAATAAGCTAAATTAGTGTATATACATGAATTATCTCTCAATGTTTAACATCATTAACAATGACGTGTCTCTGTCTATAATATATCATATTATAGTCAGAGACACGTATATATCATTATATACATAATTATAATTTTATGGCTACGTTCCACATGAGGCTCACAAAGAACACGTTCACGACCGCGATTTTCCCCGTCCACTTGCTTCCGGGCGTTACAATCATAAACTCTAGTGGAACGGATTATGAAGCTTTAATGTCATCAACAACGAAATACACAAATATCATTGGTTGATTTGGAAATCGCGCTTATCGATATAGAGAACTACGCAATGTGGTAACGGCTGACGGAGAATTTTGGGCGTTGTGAGCTACTAGAGGAACGCGCCCTATGTAGACTGTACAAATATCTTGTTTTGGTAATGTAAACGTCACTGAGTAAGCAAACTTTTGAAATTAATAATTGTCTTATCATTGTGTCATGGCGGATAATTTAATGTGGAAATTAAAAATATATACGAAATAATAATAATAATTCTTTGTTGATCTAAAGAAACACATGTTTGAACACAAATAATTTGACAAAAATGAAACTTGTAATTGGCAAAATAATAGAATTTATTTTGAACGTACGTGACATCCCGTAATGGCAACGAAAGTATTTAAACCATAGACAAAAGAAAATATTTTAATGATTACATAAAATCATAATCATTACAGACTGTTCCGAATAACGCATTAAACCCTAGGACACAGCTGCGTTGTATTTATTAGTGCGCCAGTTAAAGCATCACAGCGCAGGTGTAGCAAGGGCAATAATATCAGTATCCCATACTTTTAGGTAAGAAATATTAACACACTATTAAAATTAAGAGAAAAACACTATCGAAATATACTTAGTATTTATTTTACATTAAAAAGTATCCAGGCTTCAATAGTAACATACAATCACAGATGGAAATAGCATTGAATGTACATTTCTTATATAACTCGCATACAAACATTGGAATATATATGGTTATAATAAATATACGTTCAACTATAATTTCTTATAAACGATATTGGCATAGAAGAAGAATATTAAAGTATGACAACGCCTAATTAAAACGCATGTTATGAAAAGTTCGATGTGATTTTTTACATATAAAATAACAGGTGTTATAATAAGATCTTAGTATCTATCCACTGAAATATCAAATAAACAAACATATGACAAATATAATTAATTAGATAGATAGATAAATAACTGTATTAGTAAATATAGGTATACTAGAATAAGACTATTAAAACAAGACAAGAAAAAGAAAAGGCTCTTGGCATATGACTCTACAATACAATACAATAATAGAAAGTAGTCATCGGCAAACCTTCTGCGCTGGACTTATAATTATTATTTGTATGTCTTTCAGGACCACGGGCAATAAAAATGGCCCGGACTTTTGGAGGGCTTGCGTAGGGCCATGGGGAGGCCAACACGTAGAATGCCCCTTGACAAATTTAATGTAAATATGTGGCGTGACACTGAGCGGCGATTATCCCTGTCTACACCATATAATCATGCACCCAAGGACAAGCCCCGGCCAGTGTAGGACTTTTGTGGGAAATGAGGACAAAAAGTACCGGGCTATTGGGGTGAACTGTTAGTGGTACTAGCGGTCTGGGAATATGGGGACTATGGCATCTGCCCGTCGCAATGTTCAGGGAACATGGATAAATGGGCAGACGGTGACTCGCCACTCCCTGAATGGGCCCCTAAAAATGCCATAAAAGGCAGGGGCAACATGGGTGTGAGTGGCTAAGGGGTGTAGAGAGGTGGGCTGCAGGTTCACCGAAGCTACTTCTGACGTGATGCCATTTATCACTTCCACCCCTGGAGCTTGAGTCTTAGCTCTAGCGATTTCCACTCCATGTCGGCTGGTTAAGGCAAGCAATAATAATAATTATTATTCTTGTTTTTTTTTAAGGTTCCGTTGCCAAAGACTATACTTCTATAATCACAGATTTCACCAAGGCTACACTGTTGATTTGACTTTAACAATAAACAAAAGAGTATATATGGGTGTGTATCAAATATATGGTAGTGTGTGTGATGTTTTTTTATTAAAGATTTAATATATTTTTTTATGCATAATTAAAAAACAAATTATCAGTCTGCACTCCTTCTCTATATAAACCATGTCTATGAAATTTCATACTCCAACGTCCGTGCAATTTCCGTCAAAAAGTTATGCTTATGCTTATTATGCTTCACATATTAATATATTTTTGAATAACAGATGGAGCCACTAATACTCAACTGCTACAACATAATGCAGTTAACAGGTGCTAAAAAGTACCTAAGTTGATACGACTGTCTGCTATCATTCCTCAGTATTCTTCTTCCATGCCATGATTGCTTTAGTACTAAACGTTACACGCGTATCTGAACAAGACAAGGAACATTATCAACATCCAAACATAGCCCAGAACTAGGGTTGCCACCCGTACTTTATTATAAAGTATTTTACGTTATTTCAGATAATTGTACTTTATGAGAATAATAAAGCTCACAAAAATACTTTATTTCGCATGATTTGATTTCTTTGATATTTTGAAAAGTTTAGTCGATTTAGACAAAATAAACGAAAATTAGCGATTGGTGATTTGTCACTGAATCGATGTCGCCACTCGCCAGCGCCACATCACTCAAGCACTACTTTTGTACAATTTCTGAACGCAACCTAACCTCAAATGTCAATGATGTCAGTGTGTCAATAATTGTCACAATTTTTTGTTTCTTTCGTGCAAAGCGCTTTGAGTGCAATTAGAATACGATTTAAAGTTTTATAGTTTTTTTATATTTTTTATTGCAGGAGGTCAGCAGACAGGCAGACGGCCCACTTGATGGAGAGCGGTTACCATCGCCTATGGACATTTGCAACACCAAAGATGCTACAAATGCGCTGCTGCCCTCTTAAAGGAGACTGGAACCTGGTCCACAACTCAAGGTTGTTATGGCGACATACTTACCTTGAAGCTGTAACATTGTACAATATCGTATATAATGTTTTTGACTGTATAGAGCTAAGTAACACTCTGTGCTATGCTGTTCCAAGAACTGTCCACAGGAGAGAGGTGCGCACGGGTAGACTTTTTGCTATAAGTGCCTGCCGTACGAACTCTGGCCTTCGCTCTCCTCTCACACGTATGGTCGACACACATAATAAACTCTTTGAACACATAGACATATTTGCCAATTCTACTTCTAAATTTAAATTCCTTGTTCACAAAACACTAACACAATACTAATTCCATTTCTATTTTCTCCTTGCTCTTTTTCCTTTTTTACTAACTTTCATTTCCTTTCCTGCATCAATAAGCATATACATATTTAATATTAAAGCCTAGCGATTACCAAAATTGCCAAAATCGCTTTAATAATTGTTGGGTTCGATAGCGTTCACTTTACTGCGGACTGCATTTTGTTTTAAATTCAAAGAAAACGGCGACGTGTGTATTCCTCAATATTTATTAACCAACTGACTTATATTACTATACCTCATACAATACAAATAATGCAAATTGAACGGAACATACCGGCCCCCAAAAGGCGGCACAAGCCTTTTCCATCAAATGCCATGACAACAAAAATAATTAGTTTTAACAAAATGATTCATTCATAAGAAATAGAGATACCACAAATTATATAATCCAAAACATACTTTATGAATCATTATTAAGAAAATCACTGCAATCAAAATTGTTATAGTAAAAACTATATCAAATTGATGAAAAATTATATAGCTAAATTATTATATCATAAAAAGTAACTTTCAAGCAATAATTAGAATCCTCATGAATGCTCTAACAAGCATATATTAACTTTTGCAAATATTACTTTAGGTATAAAAATTATTCATATTAAACATTGTTCAATACAATTCAATTATTTAAAATATCATAAATGTATACAATACTTCAAAATGTATAGCACAAAATCTATAACAAGTTGAGTAATAAGTAAAATATAATAAACATCATACAATTCAATTCAATTAAAGATATTTGTACTCATGATTGAACATTACATATTATTGAATTTTAATATTGAATAAAATACATTCTTAATAGAGTTGTGCATACATGTAGATGCAGGACGCATTATCCATGGGTAAGTCGATTGTGTACTTTATTTTAATTTCTTTTATTTGCAATATTTTTGTGTACCTTTTACTATCTATGTGTATGTTTCAGGTATGTTGCAGACCAAACTAATAATTTAGTAATTATCCATATTTTCATAGTCATTATGGACCTTCAGGTAAGTATATAAAATATCTTATGTAAAATTCTGTTTATAATTTTCATAACTTTTGAATAAACTTTACATGTATCCTCTTCTATAAAAATATAAATAAACTTCAGTCTTTAATTTCTAAATATGTTGTCTTATCCATGTTATACTAAATTTTCATAGTTTATTTTCTTGTTTAATTATCCTTTTGTTTCAGAATCCTCTTGGCTGTACTTTGATCTATGTTTATATAGTTGCCTCTAGTTTATGAAATTTGTAGTTTACAGGGCAGGAGTACACTAGCTAGTTCCTAAAGTGTTGATTTCCTTTTCACATCTTAGAAACTGTGAGTATGTCCCCTCTTTCTTATTTTCTTTTATACAGCTATCTGGTGGAAAATACATTGCTAAATTTCCTTTGTCTTGACTGAAAACTTTTCTAAATGACTGCTCGTTATGTTTTTCTAAATGTTCTTCTTTTTTGAATTTTGAATTTTTCTTCAAATATCTTTCAAGTTTCTCAGATCCTTTTATAGAGTAATTGCTATAATAATAATCCTTTGATATATCCTGTTTTATATTCGATGACAATTTATTTAAATATCTTCTTTCTTTATTTCTACTGTAGCTTCCACTGAATATTGTTTGACAATTTTCCACCTGTTTTACTTTCTTTGTTTCAGGTTTTATTTGTGAAATGCGATTTAAGTTGCTGTGATTTATGATTACGATTTCTTCTGGACATGTTTCTTGCATTGTTCCAAATAGGATCCATCCTAGGTTTGTATCTTGCGCACACGGGGAACCAGGAGGTCCTTTGATTATCTTATCCTTCCAAATTTGTGAACATGCTTGAACTCCTAGAAGCAAGTCTATTCTTTCTTTTCGATAGAAGTCTGGATCCGCTAATTGTAGTCCTTTTAAATGCGTCCAACCATGCATAGGGGGTTGAAATGTCGTCGTAGGTAGGTGTGTGGTTGGTCGCATGGTCATGGTATGTGCCTCGATATTGAGCTTGAAATTGTCCTCATACTTTGAAAGTAACTCAATATTGACCACGTGATTGCTTGTAGTCCTCTTTAAACCAACACCTGTGATTTTTCCCCTTGTAGGTATCTTCTTGAAGTTCAATGACTGTGCTGCACTTTTACTAATAAAGTTGGCCTGCGAACCAGTATCCAATAAAGCACGTAAGGTTGTGATGAATCCCTTCTCATTTCGAACGGGCACCAATACTGTAGGAAGCAAGGCCGTTGATTTAGTTGCTGCAAAATTGGAGACTATCTGGTTGCTTATGTCTTCAACGTTTTCTTCTTGGCTATCGCTCTGACTTCTTTGTCTATGCTGAGCTTGTGATTTATTTGCTAACTTGAAGGCGCTCTGTTCGTGAAGTAAAGAATGATGTCGTCTTTTACAGATGCGGCATGAAGATGAAACTCGACATTTGAATGCAGAATGACCGTCACCCAGGCAATTGAAACATAAGTTTTTATTTCTGACAAACTCATTTCTATCTTTAGGTTCTAGTTTGCTGAATTTCTTGCACTGACTTAACTTATGTTTTGCTTCACATTTTGGACAAAAGAGAACTGTTAAGGTAGATGCCACATGAAAAGACTTTTCTTTAAACGCGTGGTTCTTCTCTCTTGTAGCGGATGTGAAGTTGGTGTTGTAAACGAGTTCAAGTGTACGATATTGTCCTTCCAAAAATAGTTCTAAGTCATGCCAGGTAGGTAAATCATTCCCTTTTAAATTATATGCATATTCTTCCCAACATTTATGAGTCTCGATATCCAATTTTTGTACCACATGATAAGTTATAACTGGATCCCAAGATGCTACAAATACTCCTTCATTTGCTAGCCCATTTAAACATTGCTCCGTAGTGTCTAAAAGCATTTTTATTTGGCTGGCTGTTTGGCTAGTACATCGCTTTTGACCAAATAATCTTTGTAGCAACCCATTTACAATTAATCTTTTATTTCCGTACCTTTTATTAAGTATTTCCCAAGCTTGTTCATAATTGCTTTCAGTAATCTGTATATGTCTAAGTAATAACTCAGCGTCACCTTTGAGACTTAACTTTAAATAATGGAGTTTATGTACTTTACTCAAGGATTTATCATTGTGTACCAGTGTAGTAAATAAATCATTAAACGAACTCCAGTCTTCATATTTGCCTGCAAAAGTGGGTAGTTCTATCCTAGGCAATTTTGCCAATATCTGATACGGTTGTTGCGTAACGACAGTTGATGTCGTTGCACTTGAAGTTCCACTCTGATTCAACACATCCTTCAAATTTCCCTTCAGAGATAAATATAAATCCTCGATCACGCAATATTCATCATTCGCTAAATACGGAATGGAATAATGTTTATCTTTAGGTATAACTTTGATAAGTGCCGTGTGAGCTTTTTGAAAATTACTCCAATACTCACTAATACATTCCAATTTACTTTCAATATAACCGATCGTTAACCTTTGCTTTGGGCATTTCTTTAAATTTACCTCATTCCTCTTTAATTTATTTCCAATATCTTCAAGGACTGTCAAGTGTTCCATTGTATATAAATATCCTTCAAATGCAATTAAATTCCACTAATATGCACTTATTTGCGTTGCCATATCTCCATATCAAACATAAACTTCATATCATTTTAGTTAAAACGACAACTATTCAATTCACTAATGACATGTATCTTTTGTTCCGATGCGGCCGGCAATTATCGTATATCTGGTTTGTCCACTTAATCCGTGCCGAAGTCGACCATATGTTGGGTTCGATAGCGTTCACTTTACTGCGGACTGCATTTTGTTTTAAATTCAAAGAAAACGGCGACGTGTGTATTCCTCAATATTTATTAACCAACTGACTTATATTACTATACCTCATACAATACAAATAATGCAAATTGAACGGAACAATAATATTTTCATGTTTTAATCTGTGGGCTGCATTATTTATTAACATTTAAGTTGTAATTTTGTGTTTAATTTTAATAATGTAGCCGTTTGTTGTTCCAATAAAATAAAATAAAATAAAATACTTTAGACCAGGGGTGGTAGCCATCAAGTCGGGCACATGCCCTACCACCTGGCTATGGGTTGTTTTGTCGCCTCTTACGACAGGCCGCCCGGCCGCAGGAAATTGTATTCTTTCTCCGTTCCTGCACGGAGAAATGCTATATAATAGTATATTGTGGACAAGGATATAATTATTTGATAAAAAATGAATTACATATTTATTTTAATTTAAATATAGAATGTAAACATGCTGTGCAATTTTTTAGTAAAGATGCTAATTTGATACAAATTGCGAAAAGCATTAAAAAATATGTTTTTAAACATAATATTAAAGGAAAATAATTTATACTTTACTTTGATACTATGTACTTTTTTCTTACCTTTAATAACCAATGTACTTTATTTGCAAAACAGGTGGCAACCCTACCCACAACCTAAACAACGACTAACTAAATAATTACAAGTAAAATTATACAAATCACAATTCCATTATAATTGGGACAATCGATTCACTACACTATGACTAATTAACAATTTTTAAAAAAAGCATCATATTTATAATATAATAAAATTCTAATAATTCCCCGTCTGTACATTGAAGCCATTTAAAATAAACAATTGGATAGATCTCTCGTATTTTTGTTCAGGATGCACTTAAAACCCACTGGGCCGATTTCGATGCGATTTTCGCCGATCGACAGAAAATTCTTAGATTTAAAATCTGCGCCACTCTCTATCCCGGGAATCCCCCAGGAATTTTCCCGGTATATAATTGTTCGGGTGCATAAAAGTTTATTATTACCAAACCGGCAGCTTGCATTTTTTTTTAATGCTACGATACTTTGGGTCTCAAGAATCGCGTGAGAATTTCAAGTCCATGGACGAAGTCGCGGGCATATATTAGTTGTTTATAATTATATACTAAGGAGCTACCAAAATGAATATTGCTGTCTCACTCGCGCACTACCGCATATTTGAAATATCTTAACAATGATAGTACGAACCTGCAGCCCTCCTCGCTACACCCCTTAGCCACTCACACCCATGGCCCCTGTCTTCTATGGCATTTTTTGGGGCCCATGCAGGGAGTGGCGTGTCACCGTCTGCCCATTTTTCCAGGAGACGGGCAGTTCACCCCAATAGCCCGGTACTTTCTGTTCTCATTTTCCATAATAGTCCTACACTGGCCGGGGCTTTATTATATGACAGACAGAAACAATCGCCGATCAGTGTCACGCCACATTTCCATTAAACTTGTCAAGAGGCCTCTACGTGTTGGCCTTCCCATGGCCCCCCACGCAAACCCTCCAAAAGTCCGGGCCATTTTTATGGCCCGTGGTCTTTAAAGACATCATCTTTCTAACTTCTAATATTAAGATGGTCATAATCTCGTAGCCAGAATTATCTACCAGCGACTTGCGATACGGTCTTGCGGAAACAGAGGTGCCTTACCACCAGTACTCGCCCAAGAGGTTTCTCGAAAACAGTCGAGCCACACTCTACTGGGAGCGATCAATTATCACGGACAGGACTATGAATGAGTGGAATGAATTAATAACAACACTTTATTGTTGAGCAAAAATAAAAAAAGCTTTTTTAAAAAGATTTCAAAATACAAGCTTTTGAAATCCTGGATATCATGTAGCATGAGTGCTAGCCAAGACAAGTAAAACGAGCCCAAACACGACGGGTCTATCTTGTTTAGTACAGGAGTTCCCATGGCAACCTTCTGACTCCATCATCAGATCAGCTCCATGGTACCATATTATTGCCTTGTCACGCAATATACATGTGCGTGCAAAATTTCAACTCAATCGGAAACCGGGAAGTTGGTCAAATCTAACTTGCAAGATTCCACCTCAAACTTACATACATCCATTGCAAGTTAAATAAAAGCTTGTAAAAATAAAAAAATGGTCTGTATTTTTGACCAGACCCATCTACTAAAATGTATTTTGATTCGCTGAATCATTTTATGGGGTCAGTTTTGTATAACATCATGGAAATTGGTCCAAAGGTACAGAAGGCAACACTCTTGGACACGGCACGAATTGTAAGGTTCCTGCCTTTAGAGCCCTAGCCACCGATATTTTGGACCCCAGGCCCCGCTGCCGACGACCTCCCGTATTTTATTTTTAATAAATGTAATGATTTTTATTTTGAAGTCTTATGTAAATATTTGATAAGTAAAGAAATAATAAAACTACGTTTTAACGGTTTTAAGCGCGGTAATTTATTTTATTTAGGTTTATCCGACGTTTCGGCCGCTTTTCAGTTGCCGTGGTTCGACAAATGTCATCTTTGTCTTCCGTGACCACGGCAACTGAAAAGCGGCCGAAACGTCGGATAAACCTAAATAAAATAAATTACCGCGCTTAAAACCGTTAAAACGTAGTTTTATCATGTGTACAAGTCGCGAAAACTTAAGAAAATATTAAGTGAAGAAATATTTATAATATTACAAATGTTGCACAAAAAATCGTCATGATACATAAAAAAAAAAGTATTTTTTTCGCGACTAAAACACGTAATTAATACAACTACTGAAAAGTGGTCGAAATGTAGAAATAAAAATCCAACAAAACGCCGCGTGCGAAACCGTTAAAATGTAGTTTCAATCACGAGAATTGATCTATATATATGAAGCCGTTTTTGAATGAGAATGACTATTTTGAATTTTGTGAAACATTCGTAATATCATCGTTAAGATTTGCGTAATACTGATTTGCCGTAAGTAAATTCATTCAAATTATATTTTCAAAACTGTGCGAGCGAGACAGCAAACTCTATTAAAGTAACTCTTTAAATTGATCTGGTCTACACCAAATAATAATGCACCCAAGGACAAGCCCCGGCCAGTGTACAGAAAGTAGTAATAAATACACATGGAAAATTGTATAATTAATAATTAAAATATAAAATAATTAATGAAAACATCGCATAATTTTTCTAAATGTACTACATTATTATTTATTAAAATACAAAAGTAACTATATATAAACAGTGCGCACCAGTTTGTTATTGCTATTTATAGTTAAATCTCAATTAAAACAAGTGTAAAACATATAGTATTTTATTCAGTTTTCGCGACTAATAGGTGCACAAAATGTAAAAACGTCATTTTTTTTTTTAAATAATTAATATGTACAAGTTGGCGGTAGACTAAAAAAATAACATTACTAATTGACACTTGTCATTTTTGTCAAATGTAGTGTTATTGTGTGAAGAATATGTTAACGCTAAAGTTTTTATTTATCCTACCGCCATCTTGTTCATTTAATTAATTAGTTTTAATTTTTGCTTATGGTTCTTTGCTCTAAATGGATCTTTGAAAGTTGCACCTGTGACTCAAAAATTGGGAGGGAGAAGATTAAGTTGGTATAGGCATATAACGAGGGACGAAAGTCACGTGCCAAAAAGAATGTTAAACTACAATATGGATGGGTACAAATGTAAAAGTACACCAAAAAAAAGATGGATGGATTATGTGAAGGGTGATTTGTTGTGTGACAGAAGATGTATGTCAGAATAGAAGAATGAGGAAGGAAAAGACAATGTGCCGACCCTAATTGGGATATGGTGAAAGAAAAGAGAGAGGTTTTTTACTCTATGCGAGCCTAATCTAATTTATTATGTTACTAGTCGCAAAAACTTGTAAAAATACTGTGTGACTAGTGTGTTACGTACATAAACGTTTTGTAGTGGAAGATTATTATTCGTGTGGTATTCTTTTAATTTGATTTTATTAAACTATTTTTAATTGTGATGACGATGTTTATCACATTACATTAAAAAATCGAATACAGTAGAATATTCATAACAAAACCTAATTTTCAAATATCAAACAAAACGTGCAACGTGCACGTATTTTTTGTTGCAATTTATACATTAAACTATTTTCATTAGACCGAACGCTAGTGAACTAAATATTTAATCTTACAACATGATGATGGTTGACCCGTTTAATATCAGCATTATGACTAAATTTACTCGTCGATTGACAAATGTGTCCGATCCTTATTGCGTTATTTTATAAATATCTCACTCGTATATAAAAAATCTACGATTAATTTTAAATATTTCGAATCTAAATACTGAAGCTATTTTGGTAAATATGAATTATTATAAATATAAACTTAGGACCCTCACACAATGTCACACTTCGTCGACCTTCAAAAATATAGTAACTCGCGAGCAAGACACCCACCTTCATTCAGGTATTAGGTTTTAAATGAAACTGATTACCTTCACCTCGTCGACCTTAGTCTCGACTTTATCCCGAAATTATATTTTGGCATTATTTATTTTTCAACACATTTGTTCGATGAATGCTTTTACGAAGTCTGTACATATTTTTCGGAAGGTATAAATCATGCATCACATAACGGAACGTGTTTTAAAATAGGTGCTTAATTGATAAAAATAAGTAAGGAGTTTCGCAATACGAAAATAAATTGGCTGAACAACCGAACCTCCTTGGAAGCGTTTATTTGTCTCACTTCAATACTATAGAGAAAATGAGACGAGAGATTTAGTTCTAATTTTCATCACGCGCACGTAGCGCCATTTTCGTATTAGAAACGTCAAAGATTAATATATTTGTTTCATTACCTATTGAACGGTTTTGCTGCAAATGTGTTAAAAAACCTTGTATGACACACGTGCGGTTGTCGGTTTTTACAAACTAGTGACTTTGGTAAGCGCTCGAGTGTACTCGTTTGTAAAAACCAACTAACCGCACTAGTATCATAAATAACTATCAAAGTACATCCCACACGGACATAGTCGCGGGCGGATCATAAAATACACAGTCATACAATAATTGTAAAAGTAACAGTATTTTTGTAAATGTTAAAATACGCTATGCATAAGTCTTCAATTAAATTTGGTTGGACGCTTTGTGTTTTAATTCACAGTGAGATCTGAAAGAAGAATACAACTAGATTTAATTCTACTGTTCCATTTGTCCCAAAGGCATTGACCTTGTAATATATGTCAAATACCCAATTGTATTATTCCACTCCTCAAAGTTTCCATATCGGGGCCTAATATGAAAAATGAACAAAAAAGTAGCAGTATTTTCTAAGTTATCATAACTACATACATACATAACTTTACGCCAGGTCCCTTGCGGGGTAGGCACGAACAACAGAAGCGCCATACAGGCTTATTCTTACACACCTCACTCGCTTCTTTGACATTCATAGCTCTTGTCATGCACGCTCGTCTGTTCTTAAGGCTCCTGACACCACCTTCTGCTAATACATGATCAATTTGATCATGGAAGGTCGTGGCCTTCCGCGACTTCTGCATCCATCCACTTTTGCATTGTATATCTGTTGAGTCATTCTTTCGTCATACATTCTTTCCACATGCCTGAACCAGCGGAGCATTCCTTTCCTTATCTTCACCCCGACACTCTCTTTCAGACCAACTCTCTCTCTCTTACTTTTTGCGCAGTGCTCGCATCTCGACCGCGTTTACTCTACTTTCATGCTCTCTCTTCCATACCCAACTCTCGCTTCCATACGTGAGCGTAGGTACCAGCACCGCGTTGTGTATGGTAAGCTGGGCCTTCTGGCTGAAGTTCTTAGCGCCTAGAAGTTTTTTTTTAATAACAATACTACGGACTCGAGGTCCATACCCTTTTTACAACTTGATTACTGATATTGATTTTTTGAGTTTATACATGCTTGTTATTATCTTTTGTGATAGTGTGTGACATTGATTTTGTGGTTTTTGTGTGGTGCTGTGTATCTTAAGAATAACTTTTTTTTTTTCTAATTTTAGAATACAGATATCGAGCGCCCCCTTTCGATTGTTGCGCGATACATTCGTATTGCACTTTATTTGTCGCGTCGAAAAGCGGGTACATCGGTGATTGCCTTCAAGACGCACGGTAACTGCTCTCGCGCATTATATTCAATATTAAATTAATTATTGGGAATTTCGATAATTACCACAGTGAGTGGAACATTATATTAGTGAATATACACAAAGTGAACAAGTGGTTGTAGCCAAAATAGGACGAGGCGCGGGTGTATTTGGACAGACATTTATCCATCCCCCGTGGTGTTTCCCTTGTAGTAGTTTGGTAGGATATTTTATATATTTCCTCTCAAGGGGCGCCCTTCCCTTAAAATACCGACGAAATAGTGTTCACCCTTGTTCCTTTTCCCGCCACCGGCGACTGGGGTACCAGGTAAGTACCTAGTATATAAGTAGCAAAAATTACCTTGTGGGTTTGGACCGTCGGGTTACCGATCCCGCCGTGTACGGTGCAGGTACTAATAAAAGTTTAAAATAAAAGCTTGTAGAAAACGCGTCAAGTGTCTTCGGGGCACCTGGTTGGAACGAATTGATGGGCTCACCGTTTACTTGTCGAGCAGCGAGAGCCGCAGGGCCTCGTCGAGGGCCCGCTGCTCCTCCTCGAGCTGGCGGGCCCTGCTGGCGTGCTCGCGCACCGACAGCGCCAGCGCCTCGCGCAGCTCGGGGTCGTCGGCGTGCTCCGCCGGCGGGGGCGGCGGCGGCGCCTCCGACATCGACATCGTCCACAGGGACGCCTCGATCGCCCTGGCGGAAACCGACTAGCCTATTTAGCCGCTACCAACGCACAAACTCCTCGTTATGCATACAACTAGCCGACACCCGCCCGCTTCGCGTGCCGTCAAATCCGTTCTTGACTGACCGCTACTTGGCGAAAGTAAGGTCCATGCCAAATTAATGCTCATTATAGTTATCAACAAAGCACATGAAACGGAAAGATTCGTAATATTTTTTAACGCGCGCGGTTACACGCGGGAGATTCAACCAGAAGCAAGGCTTGGAAATGGATAAAAAAATACATACTCTAGAGCAGGGGTCGGCAACCTGCGGCTCGCGAGCCACGTGTGGCTCTTTAGGTGTAGAGCTGCGGCTCTTTAGTTATACATCGCGGGCTTCCTACCAAATGGGCGTACAGACAAGTGCTGTCTTACACAATGCACAAAATTTTGAATAAAACAAAACTAGTTGATCGTATAAGGCTGAAATCCGGAATACCCCTCCTCTTAGGTACACTTGCATACTGGTAAGACCTCCTGAATTGTAACATGCATATTTTTTGCAAACAAAAAATTGCATTTTTGCGTATGGGGTATACGCAAAAATGTAGTAATATATGTTATGAAGCTATATGTAAAAAAAGACATGGCTTTCATTGAGTTTGTTTGCCCAATTGTTTGTTATTGAAGCACAAGTTAGTCTTGTAAGTTAATTGTTTTCATTTTTTTATTTCATAATAACTAATTATCTAATAATGTCACATAAATATTATCTTTTTTGTTGTGAAAAACACTACTTATATATGAATAAATAGATTCGTTTGTTATTATCAAACACTTATTTATGCAAGTAATATTTATTGTTGGCAAAAAAAAAATTGTGGCTCTTTAAAAACTTTGAAATTTCGTAAATTGTATTTTTGACTCTTTCGACTCAAAAGGTTGCCGACCCCTGGCCTAGACTAATGCCCGGTTTCTGAGGTACTTTTAACTGCAGTTTATTTGTTCGTTAGAGCTGCCGGTTCAATAACTTATAAAATTGCGTTTTTGCCATCCATCATTTAAACTAGGTTCAACGTAACTGACCAATATTATGCGTTTAGCTATTCCATATCTTTGGTTTGACGTTGTGCTGTTGACGTTTTTGTTTGATGTAAAAAATTCCTTCTTAAATAGAGCCATCTAGTGGCAAGTTTTGGTACTAGTTGTAGGGTAACTTATCTATTCATAACTCTATGGAATCAATTGTTATTGGACTCATAACTAGTAACCTCAGAAGCCGGTCATAAGTGTGATAGCCATCCAGTCGGGCAAATGGCCTACCACCTGGCCGTGGGTTGTTTTGTCGCCTCTTACGACAGGCCGCCCGGCCGCAGGAAATTGTATTCTTTCTCCGTTCCTGCACGGAAAGCAATACGTAGTCGTTTTGGTAACAACGATCAAAATTCCGCTGACATAAGCTAGTTTTTTTTATTTTTTTATTTTTTTTTATTGAAGGAGTTCAGCAGACAGGCAGGCGGCCCACTTAAAGGGAAGCGGTTACCATCGCCTATAGACATTTACAACACCAAGGTGTTACAAATGCGCTGCTGCTCTCTGAGAGAAGACTGGAACCTGGTCGCTAATGCCGGAACACAACTCAAGGTTGTTTTGGCGACATACTTAAGACCAGGGGTGGTAGCCATCCAGTCGGGCAAATGCCCTACCACCTGGCTGTGGGTTGTTTTGTCGCGTCTTACGACAGGCCGCCCGGCCGCAGGAAATTGTATTCTTTCTCTGTTCCTGCACGGATAAAGTTTGAAATAAAGTAATAAAAAATATCTTACGTTTTTGTGATAACAGTGTATTTTAACATTCGCATCGTTGTATAAATGTTGCTATAGAATTATTTTGAAAACATATCATCTTACATATTTTAAACAAACAACAAAAGTACAAGTTGTTTAATGAAGTGTTTGTGACAGAACTTACGACTCGACTAATGTATATGTTGTAAAAAAAAATATCCACTAATTATTCATATGTTATGCACATTAAACATTCACTACAAATAGCACACACGATATGAAAAAAACTATCTACAACTAGAAACGCCAATATCTGAAATAAAATAACAATATTCCTGATCAAAAACTTCTTTCTACTACCCTCATTTTATAGGAGCGTACCTATTTATGACGACATAAATAGGTACAAGTAAAAGCAGTCAATTAATTATTATTTCAAAAGCAATTACAATTACATCTATCAAGATATTTTACAAGTTAGATGTTATATTAACGCCTGTTCTTTTATATACATACTTGTATAATAATATCTAATAATATATTAGAATTCGTTGTAATATGTGTGATAGAATAAAAGTTAAGATAAATTTAAAAATTAATTACAACCAGCATTTTACAGTACGCGCAAAAATTTAATGCATGCCTGAAGTTCGCTCGCGTCAATGCACAGTACACTATTCTAAGATTCACAGACAGAGCTGAGAGGACAGTGTTGCGCTCTCGCTCAGCCGCTATCCGGACTCGCATGGCATCTCTTTCGCACAACACATCGTAAACTGCAATGAGCGTTAACATTTAACTGAATCTGCGCAAAGTCACAGACCCAACGTCAATCGAAGCGCATTCCAGTTTTGCACGTACTCTTGTTTATATTAAAATAATTTTAATTACTTTATTGAAATTTTGCATATGCGAAATTAAGAGATTCTTGATTGTTTTTCGTCATTTTACAACATAGTTTCAGATTTAAACATTTTTGTGCTTTAACAAAATTAATTCATATTAGTTATTCAGGTTTATACCTTGCAAACTATTATGAATTAGAAACGCCGGCCGCGTTATTGATGACTTGTATAACACGCGTCATTGCCGTGTGCGCGACCTGACGGCGGGCAGAGAAACGCACACGAAGTAAAGGCGATTAGTAAAAATATATATATATCTACGATACATACTTCTGCAGCTGTCTCTCCTCGTGCGCGAGAATGGGGGAGGAGCTGCGGTCCCTGGCAGAGGCCGGAGACGCAGGCCTGGCTCCCCTGAGGGCCTCCCATACGTCCACCTTCATCAGATAAAAAGTTAAAAGTTAAATAAACTAACTGTATAAATATGTATATAACTAGCTGCGCCCGCGGCGTCAATCGCGTGGTGATGGAAAATCGTTATATTTTGTATAATTCAAAATATATATTTATAAATTATAGCCCATGTGTTATTCTGATGTGTATGCTATATTCCTGTAAAGTTTCATCAAAATCCATTCAGTGGTTTTTGTGTGAAAGAGTAACAACACAACACACATCAGTGCATACATTCTAACAGGCTTTCGCGTTTATAATATTTATTATTATATAGGATTATTCCAATTGGAGGAAGAAGATCAAGTTGATATGGGCATATTAATGAGGAGAGATGAAAGTCACGTGACAAAAGAATGTTAAACTACAAGATGGTTACAAATGAAAAGATATACCAAAAAAGATGGATGGATTGTGTGAAGGATGATATGATGATATGCGATGTGACAAAAGATGTATGTCACAGTAGAGGAGTGCGGAATGAAAAGGACATATTGTGCCGACCCCAAATAATTGGGATATGGTGAAAGAAAAGAGAGAGAGGATTATTCGAATTCAGCTTTAGTCATCGGGGAGCTAGGGCACCGACCTGGTCGTCGTGGGTGCCGGCCTCCATGACGCTCTGCTGAATGGCGTACTGCAGCAGCCGCTCGTCGTCGTCGATCGCGTACGCGAGCTTGTAGCGCGCGGCGTCCGCGTACCCGCGCCCCACCGCGAAGCAACGGTCGTCCACCACGCACGACAGCCGGTCGCCCTCCTGGATGCACTCGATGTGCGGGACGGCCGACTCCGTTGCGAATATGTTGCCGAACGTGATGCGCGCGTTCAGCACGTGGAAGAGGGGGATCTCTGTCGGAGGTAGGGGGAACACTGAAATAAGGCCGCCTACAGACGAGCAGCAACTGTCGACAGAAGCAACTGCTGCAGTATTCGACACGCCGACTGCTCCCCACCATGTCGACAGCATTGTTGTAGTGCGCCGTGAACGTTATTGTAGTAGGGAGACAGAGACGCAGAGAATAACAAAATGGATTTCAAGGAAGAGACACTGTTGCTTCTTCTGCTCCGTAGAAATAAAGTTTAAAAAAGTCGAAATCGTACATCGTAGTTAAAGTAGACTGACGACAAACGCCGACCGCTGCAGTTGCCTCTGTCGACAGCAAAGTGCTGCTCGTCTGTACGCGGCCTAACATCGACGAAGTACTCACTGGTCATGGACTATTAAAGAAGGAAAAAATCGGTCTTTGTAACGAATATATCGGATATACGTTCAATTGCGATTGTTCACTTTTTTCAACCTAGCTATTTGAAAACCCATTTCGAGGAATAGTGTCCCTAATCATTTCTGTCTAGTTAAAACTCCAAAAAACGTACTATCTTCTTGTATTTTGTAAGAAATGTGTTTGACCTTTATTTGACCTTACTAAATCCAATCAGGTGGCCCGTCTGCCTTTTTGCCTGCTTCAGGTGTAAAAAAAATTCTAACTGTACTTTATTTGATTTAAGTTCTGTAACATGGATTTTTCCCTAAAGATCTCTTTGAAAAATTAACGATAACTATAGAAAATAATAATGGTTGAACACGAAAAATTATAAGCCTAGCGACAAAAAACACTAAAACGATCACGATACGTAATGAGTAATGACAGTGACATTTAAATAGTAGTGCCCTTGTCACTTATGACGTCATCGGAGAAATAATTTTAAAATCGAACTATAAAAAAACTAACGCTTAAAATACAAAAATATTCAAATTAGTATCTTAAAATACCCTATTTTACGTAATAAAAATATAAAATCAGAGGGTATTTTTTTTTTTGAACAATCCCCATTGTGCCAAGCAGGGGCGGATATAGACATTTGCCGTTTACAATAACGACTTGTACATATCGATTCCCTAATTCATAATCCTATCAATTACACCTTTTGTCAATGTAATTCAACTTTATGATTTGTTGTACACTACCGTCTTAACTACACGACCTTATTTACGTGATGTGTGCGTTTAGCACGTGGAAGAGGGGGATCTCTGAAGAAGATAGATAGATAACACTTTATTGCTCACCAAAATGCATAATTACAATAGTTCTTGACAAAACAACAGGCGGCCTTATCGGTAAAAGCGATCTCTTTCAGGCAACCTAGATTAAAATAAATTCTTGACTAATCTGGCGATGTAAGTGGAGCACAAAAAGAAAAACTACAATTTAAATATACATACTTACGCTAATTTATATATTTAATACATATATAAACATAATAGTAATATATATACAAAACAATCTAGATAAATATATTTGTTAACATTATATGTGACAAGCACTTTATATTATTTTTTTTTATTTATTTTTTATTGCAGGAGGTCAGCAGACAGTCAGACGGCCCACTTGATGAAGAGCGGTTACCATCGCCTATGGACATTTGCAACACCAAAGATGCTACGAATGCGCTGCTGCCCTCTTAAAGGAGACTGGAACCTGGTCCACAACTCAAGGTTGTTATGGCGACGTACTTTAGACCAGGGGTGGTAGCCATCCAGTCGGGCAAATGCCCTACCACCTGGCTGTGGGTTGTCTTGTCGCCTCTTACGACAGGCCGCCCGGCCGCAGGAAATTGTATTCTTTCTCCGTTCCTGCACGGAGAATTAACATAATATTACAATAGATAAATAAGTAAATGTATTATATATCAGACATATTTATTTAAAGACAGATAGTACTTTCAAAGGGAGTTCCGAAATGTAGATAATGTTTTGGCATCGCCTTGGCCGAAAGATAGAAGAATTATTATGGAGTTTATTACAACTATACAAACACGTATAACACAGGTAAAAATATAACCGAACACAACAAATCCAAACGTAATGAAGAAGGTCGGAATTCAATAAAACACGCAAAGTCCGTCATTAAAAGATTCGTACACACATTACACACATCTCACTTCGTTCGTGGTTCTCGCTCGACTCACTCCTCCCTCAATCGGGTCATTGCTTTATATATCCTCCCGGCAACGTGGACCGAATTTCCTAGAATCAGCTTTTACACTTTAAATCCGTAACACCTGGCTAATGATGCTAATGAGCGAGTACAATAGGACAATAGGCTGTTCTCCGCAATAACTTAGAAACGTATGCCAATAAATAAGTGAACAAAAGAAGACGATCATAAAAGGTATTATAATGCAATTGGTTCAAATACTGACAGGTAATAAAATGTGCTAATACAGATTTGTACATGGAATTTGTCATTGTCGGGGCCTAGGTTGTAACAATACCATATAAATCACAAAACATTTATACAACACAAAGAGCAACTTACCAATCTTGATTGGAAACCCGGTCGGCAATTGCATTTGTATGAAGTCTTTTAACTTCGTGAAGTGCGGCGAGGATATCGCCGCCATTAGGTCTAATATGGGCATTATTTGCTCTTGTAACTGCAACAATATCATAAACTTAGTGACTAAGTATTGAAAAATCACAGAACGGTTACATAGCAGTCCACACACAATCAACGGAACGGAGAAAGAATACAATTTCCTGCGGCCCGGCGGCCTGTCGTAAGAGGCGACAAAACAACCCACAGCCAGGTGGTAGGGCATTTGCCCGACTGGATGGCTACCACCCCTGGTCTAGAGTATGTCGCCATAACAACCTTGTGTTGTGTTCCGGCATTAGTGACCAGGTTCCAGGCTCCCTAAAGAGAGCAGCAGCGCATTCGTAGCACCTTTGGTGTTGCAAATGTCTATAGGCGATGGTAACCGCTGTCCATCAAGTGGGCCGTCTGCCTGTCTGCTAATCTCGTGCAATAAAAAAAAAAGAAAGAAAGAAATAATTTATTTGCTAGGAAAGCGACAATACAAGAAAGAAATATTTATACACACATTTTTTATGATAAGATCCAATATATTGTACACCGCATTACCTACAAACGAGGTCGGCAACTCAGCTTTAGGCTGTGTTGTAACACAGTATATGAAATATAAAAACAGATAAGACAAACACGCGCACACAGAATAAAAAATAATTATCCTAAATAATGAAAAAAAAGAATAGAAAATATATACGTAAACAGAGCTATAATAATTAAATATCATACTTTAATACCAGTACGGTAAACAATAATCCTATTTGCTGCGTTGGGGTGGCCTGTCGTAAGAGGAGACAAAACAACCCACACCCGGCAGGTAGGGTATTTACCCGTCTGGATGGCTATCATCCCTGGTTTAGAGTATGTCGCCATGACAACCTTGAGTTGTGTTCCAACATTAGTGACCAGGTTCCAGTCTCCCTTAAGAGAGTTGCAAATATGTCCATAAGCCAACCAGTGTAACCAGGTAACCAGTGGTCAGTATTTCAGGCTTTCAAGCGGTGTCTAAACCTTACATTTTTCAACAGTCTAAACAGTCAAAAAGTTTTTATGCATGCATGCTACTTTTAACCATGGCTTTTATGTGGAAGCACGCGGGGGCACGCAGTGCCCTTAAAAGAAATTTCAAAAATACCCAAAATTTGCTATAAAAACAGAAAAATATAAAAAAAAAACCAATTTTGGTTTGTCTGGTTTGGTTGGTCTGATTTGAATAATTCTTTCAGTATTAGATAGCCCATTTATCGAGGAAGGGTATAGGATATATATTATCACACTAAGACCAATAGGACCGGAGCACCAATGAAGAATGTTTCAAAGTCGGTGGGTTTTTTAAAACTATTCCACGCGGACGAAGTTGCGGACAGAAGCTAGTGTATATTAATAATTTCTAACACAAATCATGTGAAACCTGTATAGTAGAAGGAAGAAGAACTAACCTCCAGAGGGTAATCCTCGCAGAGCCACAGCGTGGCCTTGAACTTCTGCACCTTGGTGTTGATCTCTTTCGGCCTGCCGATGTCCCTCTCCAGGGGCGCGTCGGAGAAGTACTCCTCCCACGACACCGGCTGGGTCAGGTCATCTCGAGACCGGCTCCGTGTTGGTTCCTCCTGAACACCGTTGAAATTTTGAGAACGAAACGGTTTTAAGCGCGGCAATTTAATTGATTTTGTTTATTTCGACGTTTCGTTTCCACTGAAAAGTGGCCGAAAACCGTTAAAAGCGTAGTTTCGTTATGTTGTTAATGTATTTGAACATGTTTCTGAATGTGTTCCGTTTTAAGTATTGTAATAAAAAAATCGGACAAGTGGAAAAACAAATGGCAACAGATAACTGGAAAAACGAATAGCAACGGACAAGCGGCAAAACGAACTTGAAGTTTTACGTGCAGATTGCTAATGTACTTGTCCAAACAGAAAACCTGCCCGTAACATACAAAAAAAACTTACAAGTTAAAATTTTGTTGCCATTCGTTTTTCCACTTGTCTGTTAAAGTTTCACACTACGTGTCCCAACAAACATTTCGGTTTTTCGCAGGTTTATTGCAAATTATGATTTTGTTAGGTTAGGTACATTTTAATGAATGCATTTTTATTTAAACATATTGTTACGAGTAGTGGGAATCAAATCAAAATGCCGTTGGCATTATTATAGAGTTTATTAGAACTATACAAAGACGTATAACAAATATACAAATATAACCGAACACAACAAATCCAAACGTAACGCAGAAGGTCGTAATTCAATAAAACACACAAGTCCGTCACTAAAAGATTCCCGATTATAGTACACACATCTCGCTTCGTTCGCGGTTCTCGTTCGACTAACTCTTCCATCAATCGGGCGATTGCTTTATTCTGCACAAATGCAATATGTCCTCCCGGCAACGTGGACCGAATTTCCTAGACTCAGCTTGTACTTTAGATCCGTAACACTTGGCTAATGATCCAAATACCAAATCCAATACAACAATTGGCCGAGTACGTAAACAAAAGACGCCCATAAAAGAATTTCAATGTTATTAGTTCAATTGCCGACGGGTAATAAATGTGCTTTGTATCAGATATGCAGATTTTTTTTTCTCGGCGCCTAGGTTGTAACATTATTTTATTTTATCAAAGAAAACTGAATTCTATCCGGGCCTCTCTACTCTTAAATTATACCGCAAAGGAATGGAACTCATTGCCGGAGTCTGTTTTTCCCGATACCTATAACCCGGGTGTCTTCAAGTCCCGTGTGAATAGGTACCTTCTGGGTAAGCGTGCTACATAGACCACATCTTCGCTCCACATAGGGCAAGATTGTGGTCATACGCGAACCTATACTACAAAAAAAAAATGCCGCCCCTCCACGGCCGTAACACTTTTTCATAATAATAAATATATAATATCAGCCCATTAATGTCCCACTGCTGGGGTCGGGCCTCCCGATATATGGCAGTACGGACAGTATACCCGCCACGCTTGGCAGATTTGACACATCGGTTATGTCGATGTGCAGGTTGCATCACCATGTTTTCCTTCGCCGTTGTTAGCACGTGGTAATTGTAATAATATGCACATTAGGTCTGAAAACTGACTAAGGGTGGTGTGCACCGACTTTTAACCGATGGTTAAAAAAAATAATCGGCAAAATTTATGGAAAAAAATGATTAGTTTTTGTTAACTATCGGTTAAATTTCGATGCTCACCAGCCTAAGAGCTGCATGCGTTCCGGCCAGGAATGAATTCACGCCCTCTGAGCGTAGGACGCGTGCGCTAGCCATTACGCTATCACGACTTATATTATAACGATTTTTCGTGACAGAAAAAAAATACTCTAACATCTAATATATCCATAGAAGTTTCAAAGTTTAATTCATTTTTCATTCATTTATCATTTAAGAGCATGCTCTTGTCGGTGGAGCCTCTTCCAATCTTCTCTATTATGGGCCAGATGTTTTACTTCTGTGTAAGACACGACACCCACTTTTTCTTTTATTTGGTCTAATGCTAATGCTCGCCTTGGTCTTCCCTTCCCTCTCTTTGCTTCCACTTTGCCTTCAATTAACGTGCATAAGAAGGTGTCGTGTCTTAGCAAATGGCCAAACATCTTCCCCCTTCTTTCCTCTAGAGTTTTTAATATTGTGCGTTTCTCCTTTACCATGTCCAGAACTTCTTCATTAGTCTTCTTCTCTTTCCAACTTATTCTCTCCATGCGTCTCCAACACCACATTTCAAATGCTTCTAATCTATCGCGATCTCTTTGTGTCATTGTCCATGCTTCACCATACCACCATATAAAGCTATGCTCCAGATATAAATTTTAATTAAACTTTTTTTAACCGGTTGTGCTATTTTAGATCTAAATAAATAGTTTTTACTAATAAAAGTTTAATAATTGTTTCAAATTCAAAAACAAAAAGAAATCGTCTCACCGCGTCCGGCGTGACGAGCGGCGTGGTGGGCTCGCTGTCCGCGAGCGCGAGCAGGCCGGCGAGCGGCGCGCGGGCGGCGTGCGCGTGCGCCTGCGCCCGCGAGCGGTCGCCGCGCGGCAGGTGCTCGGAGCGCGTCTTCGACACCAGCTCCACGTTGTTGGCGGCGAACACCTTGCACTCGTACCCGTTCACCTGCTCCGTCTTGTCCGAGCGCCAGCCCCATATGCCGCTCTTGTTCCTGACGTCGTTATTATTTAGCTTTATGGCCCGGCAACTAGGCCTTTGGAACAGATCTTAGGCCTATGTGTAGCACAGCTGAACTGAAGGCAATCAGCTGGTGCCATTCAACGGAGTTCCAGTGACAACTCAAAAAGCCACATTTGACTGTACAGTACACATTTCTCACAAAACACATAATTACTACTCAAAAACTATCAATATCCCACAACTATTGTTCGTTTTAGAGTAATTTTACACATTTTTGAAAATAAAAGTGCACAGCACAATATCTCCTTTCAGTTCCCGCCAAAAACTCCTGTTCCTAACATCACAGCAAAGTCATCGTTACGGCTGTGCGATTAATTCGAACTTACGAATTATTCGTTCAGAATCAAATAATCCGAAACAATCCGAATTACTCGCGAATTATTAATTACACGCCAACAAAGTAAATGCACACGTGGTTTTACCTTTCCCGCATTTGGAGTTTTGTTTACTTTGTGTTTAAAATTTGTAATTAAGAAAAACATTCAATTGTTATTGTACTTGTTTATGGGCGCAGGTGTGCAGATTACGGTTTCTCGGAAACTTCAGTCCACACGGTCGACTGCTGTATTGTACGGTTTAGCATAAAACGATGCCCGACGGAGATGTGAGGCCGTCAACGGGAATTACGACGCGAGCAAGATGTAGTACATTCAATAACGTATATAGTGACGAAATTTGCGCGTGTTATTAAATCGTGCAGTTTGTCGAGTCGAGAGAGAGACAGAGAGTGTTAAATCGTCAATTAAAATTGTGATATAATTTTGCATCCAAGGCCACTCCTATATCCCGTCCGATGCTTAGCTACAACAGGGCAATAGATGGCGCTGTGCAATAATTGAGGTCGCAAACGATTCTCGAAATTAGAACAAAGAATATACACAAATTTTCAATAGTAATATCGATGGGCTTAGGTCTGCGAGGAACAACAATAGCCTCGCTTGAAGATCTTCCTTTCAGCTTTTTATTATAACTTCAATGTACAGACATGGCATGTTTAGAATTTTATAATATTCTAAATTATCCGAATTCCTTAGGACAACAATCAGTCCGGTTAATCGGGTTTCTAATGCAATTACAAGTAGAGTTGGGTAGGAGACGATTTTAAAATGAGTTTGTAAGAGTAACTTGACATTTGTACTGAACCAGTATAATGTACTACTTCAAATGAGGCAAGGAGATTTGTATGGTTTGTACAGCGGCCGGACATTTGAATCGACGAGGCCGGTGAGGCGGTGAGCATCATACCCTCATTTGTCCCGTACAAAACTTCTAGTTCGGAAAAGTTCGTTAAGAATCGGATGCGATCGGCCTTGTTCACCTCACTTCACTAACAGTCGTACATGTCATGTAGGATATTGATAGTTTTTGAATAGTGATTATGTGTTTTGTGAGAAATGTGAACTGTATAGTCAAATGTGGCCTTTTGAGTTGTCACAAGAACTCCGTTGAATGGCACTAGCTACTACCTACATTTCAGCTGTGCTACACATAGGCTTAAGAAAAAGAAAAAACTCTATTATAAACCAAGATCTGGCTTTAAGGCCTAGTTGCCAAGGCATAAATCTAAATAAATAATAATGTCATGTTGTCCCTCTTTGTCATGTAAATATTCGTAGAGACGTTATTGTACTGTTGTTCTCGTTCCGACAAATATTATGAAACAGCAAAAAATTTAAACTTTAAGCCGTATCAGTACAAATCTATTTCGTACGGGACAAATGTACTGACTCACACGTGAACCACTCATCACTAGTTACCAGGTCCTGCAGTCACGTCGACTACTATGTAGAACTCGACGCACCCACGCTGCCCACTTCCCCTCGCGGCTGTCCTGCCCGCCGCCACGTACGTACCTCTCGAAGCTGATCTTGTCCGTGTCGAAGTAGTTGATGGCGATGGGCGCGGCGAGCCTCTGGTTGACGACGCTCTGCGCGAGCCGCGGCCACGGCTTGCTCTCCTCCACCGGCTCCAAGTACTCGCACCACGACGTGCCCAGCTCGTGGTCCAACTCCAGGAGGGTCGCTTTCCCACCTGACATAATCTATACTATAATAAATCTGCCCCCCCCTGCTTTACAAAGTGGGTCCCTCTGCTCCCCGGGGTGGCCAAGTTACAGAGCGTAGGGGTGGTCATGGTGTAGTCTCTATACGAGATCCCATGACGCCCCGTAAAAGCGCTGTAAATGGGGCGCAGGTTTGGATTTAGTGGGTAATTCGGAGACCGATTCTCGAGACAGTTTCGCTTTAGAAGCGAGCGTGGCGAACTGGTCGCTGAGAGTCCCATACACCCTCGATGCAGGCCTTATGCCTGCATTTTGGCCCTTCCTGGACCCGAGGATGGTGTCCAAAGACATTCCACCTTCGTTACCAAAAAAAGGGGGTCTAATTCAGACAAGCATATTCCGTAATTATTTAGTGTTAGATAGTCCATTTATCGAGCAAGGCTACGTATCGTGGTGCTAAAACAAATAGGAGCGAAGCACGAATGAAGAATGTTGCAAAATCGGGGGGGTTTTGAAAACAAATTCCACAGGGATGACGTCGCGAGCAAAGCTAGTTAAAAATATACCACAACTGGCGACGAGATCGAAAAGTCATTGGAAATTCGGTAAGTAGAACTACTGCCTAAGCTATTATACATTCATACAAAATGGCGTACAATGGAATCTTGCCATATTTCGAACTTTCTAATAAGTTAGAAAGAATTGTTAGAGCCCCTTTCACTCGGCGTAGCGCGCTGTCATCGGCTGTGTGCTACGAAGCTACGACGAGTTATTGGGACAATGACCGGAGTGACGTCACACGCGCACTCGGGTATGTTCGGGAATTGTCGGCGTGTTCGGTACTCGGGTACTTCGTAAAACTTATGTTTAATCTAATATATAAAATTCTCGTGTCACAGTTTTCGTTGCCATACTCCTCCGAAACGGCTTGACCGATTCTCATGAAATTTTGTATGCATATTGGGTAGGTCTGAGAATCAGCCAACATCTATTTTTCATCCCCCTAAATGTTAGGGGTAGTCCACCCCTAAATTTTTATTTTTTAGACAAAATTTTTAATTTCTATTTTTTTATGATACAGCATTAAAAGATACATACAACCCTAAATTTTCAACCCTCTACGATCAACCCCATTTTTTTACCGGGCAGGACGACGTCTGCCGGGATAGCTAGTTTGATATAACTTTTTAGTTACAGTGACAGAAATTTCCATTAATTAAAAAGAATATTCATAAACCCAATTACACATTTGAGATCTTCTCGGACTATATTTTTTCTTAATTATTTTCAAAATGAAAAGTTACAAGATCATAGAAACAATTACATTGCCAAAGCGCAGCGCAATTTGTCGGCAGCTTTTTATTGTTACGACTCAGGTCCTGACAAAAACAAAATTCACACCTGAATATGTAAAAAAACATTATTACCTTTTGGCATTTGGACATCTTTTGTTTACTTATTTATTGGCATGCGTTTACTAATTATTCTAGAGAGCAGTCCATTGTTGTATTGTAATCTTTTATGGCAGTCATTAGCCGGGTGTGTAGGATTAAGATACGGGGACATTGCAGTTGCGCAGTATAAAACCACGATCTGATGGAGGGGGGGGGAGAAGTCAAGCGGTAACTACGAGCGAAACAAGACGTGTGTACTACAATCGGGAAACTTTTAGTGACGGACTTTACGCGTGTTATTGAATTACGACTTTCTGCATTACGTTTGGATTTGTTGCGTTCGGTTATATTTGTACCTGTTATGCGTGATTGTATAGTTCTAATAAACTCTATAATAATTCTAACGACATTTTAATTCGACTCCCGCAAACTCGTAACAATATAAATTAATTTTAATGATTGGATTAACCAATTTTTCTATTAAGTCTTACTTTATTTATCACCGCTATAGAAAGTACATAATATATACCAAACCTCTTGTGAATTCGTATATCACAATAGATTTATTATGGCCAGGCACCATTACAATCGCCTGTATTGTACGTCCGAAAGAACAAACTGTCAGTCCAAGAAAAAAAATCCAACAACCTTGTAATCTTATGATTTTGACAGTTTATACAAAAGATGTTTATTCTATTCTATTCTAAATAATAATTCTATTATAATATTCTAAAAAAAAATATCTGTGCAGGAACGGAGAAAGAATACAATTTCCTGCGGCCGGGCGGCCTGTCGTAAGAGGCGACAAAACAACCCACAGCCAGGTGGTAGGGCATTTCCCCGGCTGGATGGCTACCATCCCTGCTCTAAGGTATGTCGCCATAGCAACCTTAAGTTGTGTTCCGGCATTAGCGACCAGGTTCCAGTCTCCCTTAAGAGAGCAACAGCGCATTTGCAGCACGTCTGGTGTTGCAAATGTCCATAGGCGATGGTAACCGCTTCCCATCAAGTGGGCCGTCTGCCTGTCTGCTGAACTCCTGCAATAAAAAAAAATAGACACACATCTTTCACATCAAAACATGTCAAAACTCACCTTCACCCTGCCCTCTGAATATATACGTCCTGTCACCTCTCTGCCAGCGATTGCTTTCGAAGCCAACTAAGGTCGTGTCCACACGCACGTTCCCGCCCCTCTTGTACACTTTGTACGTGTCAAAGGGGCACACACGTGACACTAGGGGCACTGAAAATAAACAAATGAATCAGTAAACAAACTGACACACAAGCATAGCATAATAATAACTCTGAGGCCAATATCTGAAACTCAAACCAGAGTAAATGGCGGAAAATTTGTTTACAAAAGGAGAGTGGGGCTTTTGGGGCAAAGAAATGTCAGCTTGATATATGGCTAAAAGAACTTTTCTATTACAAACTGGCAAACCTGATGTTCATCATAGCATCATACCAACTTATAAAACCAAGTTAAAAAATACAAAATAAACTCAGTTTCCTAAAAATATTATAAATAGATAAATAAACATAAAACAAGCCAAGTCTGTGTATTTGTTTAATGATTTCGTGAAACAACACTATCTCAAAAGTGTTTCGGTAAATTTGTTCGGAGGTTGGCTTGATTTTTTTTATGAGCGGCCAATTTTTTAGCTATAGCTATTTAGTAGTTCTATACTTGAGAAAAATAATTAAAGATAACCTAATCCAAAATTACGAAACGTGCCTATCGACCCCGTTTTACGATACCTACCAGTTTTATGCAAGGTTATTTGTTGCAAGATTCATGTTTTTGTGCATGGCTTTTGATATAATATAAAATAACTAATTAAAGTGAACTATTACCCTAATACTACTTGCAGATTAAAAAGTTTTGTGTATGAAAACCCAAAATCTAATAAAAAATAAAGTATGTTTTAATTGGTTCAATATTTTCACATATTTCGGCTCCGATGTATGTTAGACAAAAACGTTAGAACAAAAAGTGTTTTTTATTACTGTATACTATCTACTGTATAAATGTAATCGCTGGCCGCAAACTTAAAATATCAAGCCACTTTTACCCAAACCCCTTTGTAACTGAATAATAATGTTACTCAGTTGTATGCTTGGGATGTTGTAGTTTGAAGACACGCAACTTGTATATCTATATATTAATACGTCAAGCAAAAACACAGCAAAAAGTGTACCTCTTTTTACGAAAATTGCGCGGACGGAGTATGAAATTTCACACACTTGTTGTTTATATAGGAGTGTAGAATGCTAATATTTATTTGCATAAAAAATACATTAAATCAATAAAAAAACTTTACACACACTACCATGTATTTGACATACGCACGCATATATACTCTTTTGTTTATTGTTAAAGTCAAATTAACAGGGTAGCGTTGGCGAAATCTGGGATTATAGAAGTATAGTCTTTGAAAACAGGCCCTTAATAATATTCGAACTTATAAATTAAATTAATTATTATGGTCGAATTCCGACCATGGCGGTCACTAGTTTAGATAAATATGTATGTTTATATTATAATTTATATAACAGTTTCCTTTATATTTACGTTAGTATATTATATCTATTGCATACCTACCCTCATCCGTACCATGTTTCTGTCCATACAAAGATTGTTAGGAATTAATCGCTCCCAGCGATAACACCGCCCATTGTACTTATCATTACGATTGTATGTATGAATTTGTTTTGCGACATTGTATGAAATAAAGTATATTCAATTCAATTCTAAACTAATTGAGTTTCATACGACATACCCCAACTGGTAAACTCCCATTTCATCTCAACATAGAAGTCCGGTGCCAGACTGAGCCGCCTCAGCAAATCGGGTATCCCCTTGGACCTCAACGCGTGCCGCTGGAAGTCCCGCCTCGTAAGCACCAGCGAGAGCAATTCCGCGTCGCCTGTGGCTGTTGCTTCCTGCACGGCTGTTGGGAGAACATTTTTTTTCAAACAAAAACAAAACCGATTTAAAACTAAAAAGCAAAATATTAATATTTTCTACATCTTGAAGTCGGTGCCAAGTAAAACATACGAAACAATAACAAAGGAGACGGATACGTTTTCATACATTGTTGGGCCCAGATTGTAAACAGATGAGAATGAGTGATTTTAAAATTTCTTTTCAGTAAGTTGATATTTTTTTAAATTGTAGTGCATATGCACTTTTCAATGAATTAGTCGTGTAGTGTGTTTTCATATTACAATTGTTGAAATTCATTTACACAAACCGATTATGGCAGTGGATACCTCATTAAAGGCTAATGTTTTCCATTTTGTAACAGAAAAATATTACGCTTTTTTCAAGCCACATTTATTTCCTTGTCTCATAAGCCCCAGTCTCCTTTGCAATATATGGTAATTTTATGTTTCACTTCGCACCGACTGTAATATGTTGTACTAAATATTCAACTTGCGCATATACTTGAATAGATCTAGAAATAATAACATTAAGCGCCTGTAGAAATTTTAATACCGCCACGCGTATACAAGTTTGCCTTTCGATGAGCGTAAGCGCTCGGCCCTTTACAAGAAAGGTTGCTCTCGACTTCCCTGGGATCCACTCATTAATCTTGACTTTGTGACAATGGAAACATCTTAGCTGTATATTCTTTCGAATAAAAAATATTTGAGAGAAATCGAGTAACTAACATACAGTAGAATTGAGTACGTCTTCTTTTTTGAAAACGGTTAAAAAGTAAATGCCACACCCAGAGTCGAATAATGGACTATTGACCTTAAATTGCCGGCATTTCATTTTGTTACGCCACGTCTCATGCACCAATTTATTTTTATGATATTTAGCACGGTTAAAGAATATGGTCCGATACATGAACGTGCCTCTATGTATAGATAATAGATATCGCTGTTTTAGCTGCCCATAAGAGTGATTTTTCCATACCATTAAATATGTATAAAATTTAATAATTATCAACAAATGAATGCGCATTATAACGAGAACTAGCTCATACAAAATAAAAGCGTCAAATGAAGTGAAGCATTACGCACAAGTTTAAAAAATTAAACTAAACCTATATAATATACGTGTGGATTGCGTCTGTGTAGTTAATAATACAACCCGCAAGAGTTAACTTGAGACTTCGTTCGGACGACGTAAGCGCTAGTACTGACGCGTCGATGGCGAGAGAGGCAAGAAGGCGGGGGACGGGAGAGGAGCGCGCATTCCGCTCAGGTCTCAAGTTAACTCTTGCGGATTATAATTTGTCCACTGAAAACCATTCCAACCTTATCCGTACTAATTAGATTAATTTAATTCTATTTAATAATGAGTTCTAGTAACGCACTACGGCGCGAATGGCATCCTGTAGCCGACTTCACTTTGAGAATTCGAGACTATCTATTTCTTTTAATCTTCATCTTTAGTGAAATCATTTTTTGCACATATATTAGAGAAATTTAAATGTAGTTCACAATAATCCTTACTAGCTTATACTTTTACTCATAAATTCATAGTTGTGATAGTAAGAAAAGGTTCATTCGGTAGAAAGTGCACAAGAGGCCGAGCTGACGTCATGTCAGACGCGCGTGACTTTGTGAAAGCGTGTTTCAGTACTTTCCATTAACAGCTGTTTCCTACATTTTACTACGCATTTCTTTTTTTTATATATATTTTTATTGCATAAGTTCAGCAGACAAGCCGACGGCCCACTTGATGGACAGCGGTTACCATCGCCAATGGACATTTACAACACCAAAATTGCTACAAACGCGCTGCTGCTCTCTTAAGGGAGACTGGAATTTGGTCACTAATGCCGGAACACAACTCAAGGTTGTTATGGCGACATACTTTAGACCAAGGGTGGTAGCCATCAAGTCGGGCACATGCCCTACCACCTGGCTATGGGTTATTTTGACGATTCTTACGACAGGCCGCCCGGCCGCAGGAAATTGTATACTTTCTCCGTTCTTAAAAACTTGAAGGTTTTATATACCGAATGAATTTTTCAAGTGGGCCTTCAGGGCCAAATCCAAAACTATGCAAAATAGCGAAAAACACTCGAATGAGTCTTGAAGCCGATTTAGACAAAAACTAAAATAGTACTTTTAGATTTTTGAAAAATCAGTTAGCCTGTCAGGAATCGCATCAAATCATAGTGTAGTTTGTAAAGATCAACTTCTGTGAAAAAATTTCAACCGACAAACATATATATGTGTGTGCGCGTGTGTGCGTGCGTGCGTGCGTGCGTGTGTGTGTGTGTGTGTGTGTGTGTGTGTGTGTGTGTGGTTGTGTGTGTGTGTGTGTGTGTGTGTGTGTGTTATAATACCATATTATATTGACGGCACTCACCAGTCCAGCCGTCTTTCTCGCAATTGATATCAGCTCCAGCGTCAACCAATACTCTGACCACTTCTGTATAACCTAAAGTGACGGCCAGTAGTAGTGGCGTCCTTCCACGTGTGTCCTTCACTTCTATATCCTCTGATGTGAACTGGAATATATTAAGTTTTGACACAGATCAACTTATAAAACTTAGACCGAGTTTAGAACTTGAAAGAAAGAAACCATCAGAGTGGATTCAATTTCTTTAGAATGCTCAGGAAATAAGAATGTGCCATACTGGAATAATTATATTAGTTACAGCTCCTTGGGGTAACCACACTGAACACTCACATAATATCAGAGTAAAAGGCATTGAGCTAATCATGTTTCGTATGCTATGATGGGTGCAAGTTCCCTATCCCATGTTCCATCCTATATCCTCCTGTGTCCTCCAACATTTATAAAGTCTATTCCAGTTGTTTTTTTAATAATAAAAAAGCTTCAAGATAGCAATAGCACCATGGCATGCTTAGAATTATATAACAACATATATAATCTTATATATTTAAAGTTTTCATATATTTTTAAATAAAATATATATTGTGAGTTTGCAAGCAAGCAAAAACATGTTAAACTCATTAATATTTCTTTAATTCCTCAATTGTATTAGTTTATAATTTTTCAGTTTAATAAATGTTTAATAACTGACTTACTAAAAAAAATTACATATTGAAAGTCGAACTGAATAAGACTCAATACTCAGACGTTATCCTACAGCAAGATGGCGGGAACTTATTAAGTGCAATTAGGACTTGAATATTGCTTTAAGTTTTTTTTCCAAAACTGAAGATGTATTATAGTAAACTGCTAGAACACTATGAATATTTGGCAAGGATACCATTCATTGACATCCGCCTACATTAATAAGGCTTCAGACCTTCAACAAGATTATATCACACATTGTCAGGCTTCTTTGATTGATTCATCATAGTTCAATACCTAAGCTTTAACACTTCCACAAGGTCAACATTCAAATATAAATACACTTTGTTTAAACCCTATGTCAACTATTTATTCTTAAAAGATAAACAATCTTGTCTATTTATCAAAATATTCGATTTCAAAATATGAATTAAAGGATTTATTTGCTTTTCCTTGTATAAACTGTGAATTTGTAATTTATAAAAGTAGAAGAAACATTTACTGTAATCAAAAATATTGTTAATTAATCCCTACTTATTATAAACAGCCTCTGTGGTTGAACGGGCTAAGCCTTTGTCGGCCTACCTCACTGCAACACAGAGGCACCGGGTTCGATTCCTGGTATAGCAAATTTCGGAAATGTATTTTCATAATTATTTACTATGGTCTGGGATTGGCCCCAGAGTAGTCCATTGTAATTTACCCACAACACAAACATAACTTGTTTAATTTGAGGATATACAATATATGTGTTTGTCTACCGATTATTATTATCCTTATTAAAAGTCCACATTCTCATGGCCTTCATAATTATTCATTATCAAGGCCATGAGAATAGAACTAACATGGAAATACAACTAATACTACATATGTTATTTATTATTGTATTCTTTCGTAGGATAAAGTTATTGTTTTCTACATGAATTATTTAAAATAAAAGTTTATCATCTTATTTTACCAAACCTATTTTCCAATAAAAAACAATGACACATCATTCATCCTCATATTTTCTTAAAAAAGACCACATTGTGTAGTAAAACTGCCCATTATTTTAAAATCATTAGATTTTGTGGTGTACAATGTGTTACCACCATTCATCATCATTCAGTCATCATTGTCATAAACTCTACTTTTTAAGACAAGTCCACTGAAAGTGAGCATATAGACAGGTTTTGCTAATTTTTGGGCTATGTAGTAATAATAAGTCATTTAAGTATGTTTATAGTATATAATAACTTATTTAATTGGCAGTTGAAGGACATTATTTTCCTGTACAGTTTTACTTTTATAAAAGATTTAATATTAGTTTAATTTATCAAAGTTATAAGATATTATTCTATGGAATTGCATATTTATGTTATTTCAATGGGGCTTTTTAGTTTTATTGTTTTAAACTAAAATAAAGGTAACAATAAAATATTTCAGGCATAAACATCTCACAGAAACTCTTACTTGAGTGCAATAACAAGAGTATACTTTTTTATATAGGAACTCTATTAACACCAGTACTCATATGTCCAGGGACAGGGAAGTATAATATTTCCACCAGTAGGAAACCTGTCACAGATAAAACATCCCAAAACCACATGGTAGGGCATTTGCCCATCTGGATGATTACAACCCCTGGTTGGAGTATGCTAGTATGCTGTATATGTCCCATTTGAGGCTGGCAGCACATTGGCAGTGTCTCTGGTACTGTAAATGTTCATAGGTTACAATGATCATTTGCCAGCATATCGACAGGTGCAAAGTAAAAAGAGATATCTGGTAAATAGCTACTTTATAGGAGAGCGAAAAGATGGTTGTATTAACTTCTTAGTATTTAAAAGAACATATGTAGCCGGCTTTTTTTACGCACGAAAATTTATTGAAATAATGAGATATATGCAAAATAAATAATGTCATATTGTAAATAATTGTTTTATTAAAACGATTGCACAATAAACTAAAAATCATCATTTTGTAGATAACTTTAAATACTTTGCACCCGTCGATATGGGCCGTCAGCATGTCTACTGTATTCCAACAATGAAAATAAAAATAAATACTATTTACTAATAACAAAAACCCATGCTGGGCTTGGGTCTGCCATTTTTATATAGGAATGGACAGTATATTCACCACACTTGTCCAAGACAGATTAGCAGATTTGATTTGGTAATCTTGATGTGTGTGTTTCATCACAATATTATCCTTCATTTTTAGTACATTAATACAGAGTGGTAAAGTATCTAGATTTTTTGAGGATGATTTTGTTGATTTTGGACCCAGCTCAGAGGAAAGTGACATTGATTTCCTTATTAATAAAGAATAATTAGTTCTTCAATAATGATGCCTTCTTGAAAGCCACTAAGATTTATAATAAAAAAATATTTTGTACTCATGTATAAGGCAATAAAGAAAAAGATACTGTACTAGATAGTCACATTTATTATGCAGTTTAATAGCTCATCTTTGTCCATGATTTGCCTAAAATGACTAGATGGAAAATACCTTATTGAATCTAAAATGTCATTTGTCAAAGTGCATTTCGTGACTTGAGACTAGACCCCAGAAGCCAAGCAAGATAGCCATGGCAGCGGTCAACAAGTGTCACAATGGGTTTTGGTTTCAAATGCAATATACAGGCAAAAAAAAAACTATATTCATATTCAAAATCAATAAACTAATTCACAACTTTTTTACTGAACTCAAAAACAATTCTTGTCTTTATGTATTAAGGATTCATAAATACTAATCACACTTTGTTATCAACAAAAGTGACATAACATTGTTAATCTAACATAATTTTGTTTATCCTATTATTCATGCAAAACTTCTTAGTGAACTACAAAACATGTTTCCTGCTCCAAATAGTAGATCTATGGCTATATAAAACGTTTATTTATACCCCTTACCGACCTACCTACCTACTACTACCCGTAAACTCATGCTACTCTAGATCAAAGCCCAGCCGGCTTAAATAAACTGATAAATAATATATTGATGTAAAGTAATTAAAGAAATCGTTGAAACTGTACAGAAAACGCCGGGAACAATTCTAACAATTTTTTTTGGAAGGAGACTAATTGTTGTTGTTGTTTGAGATTATTTACCTCATCAGCTTCCAATGATCTCTTCAGTTCTTCGTGCTGATTGTTCCACACCAGCCAGTGGATGGGATAGCGAGCAATTACTTCGCCCGAGGTTAAAACCATTTTAATCAGATACTCGATTTTCTAATACAATAAATCTAATGTACACTTTATTACACATACATAAACACTCTAATTACACATAATTACACTGTGAACGTTAATACATTCAATACATAAATAACATAAAATGGAATAGTCCTACTCACACGCAAATGTCATCAACTTATAGTGATGAGCATGTACTATTAAGTGTAGTATAATTAAATAATTTGCAAATATCAATTAAAATGACACAATTTAAGTGATTGGGGCTGAATAGGCCTTAGTACCCCAGATTTCAAATATTAATTGTATAATCAGGGCCGGCTTTACCTTTAGTGCCACCCTGAGGGACCGTCAAAATACCGCCCTATTATCTATGCACTGTAACTAGACTTCAAAATGTAAATATCCAATGAGAAGTCGATCTTTAAGATTTGGCATGAAACCAATAGTTTCCCAATATTTGAAAAGTTTTTTTTTTTGCTGACGTCTCTCATTTTGCTGCTCCCGAATATTTCGCCGCCCTGGGCATTAGCTCCTAGTGCCTCTTGCGTAAATCCACCACTATATGATACCTGTAACATTATTGTAAATTGCTTAACTTCTGTCAAACTAAGTAGCGTAAATTGACAATACAAGTTATTAGTTATAAAGTTCTGTTGAAGTCTACGAACTTTTTTTGATAAATAGGTTCGCTTATGACCACGATCGCGCCTAATATTAGTTCTAATAATAATGTTTAGTAGTAGTTAAAACTTACGAAGTTCTTCAAATTCAATCATAATACTTTCAATTATAGTTCACATAGTTTAATTTAGACTCATCTTTACAATATTCTTTTGATTTGCCTTGCAACGACTATTGTACAAAATATGTTCTAAATATATTTATCCTATAAAGCAAATATTAGAAAGTAATCTTCATTGAACACGGCAGTGTTCTATATAATTAAATAATAATTATCGTAATCAATTATTTAAATCTATTAATTCGATGAACAAGTGGACAACACTATAATATAATGAATATTACGTTTACGAAGGTGGTTAAGAATTCCAAACAAAACCTTTTTATTAATATGTTAAAATAACAAATATTTATTTAATAATAATTATACTTTAATAGTACATATTGAAAAACATAATTATGAGTTTAATATTATAATGATTACAAAAACTGCCTGTCTGAAAACTTGTCTTGTCAAAAATTAAAATTAAAAAAAACTCAATAATAATAAAAAATCGTCCTAATTGATTAGGTACCTATATTATATTTACGTAACAATGTAACAAGTTCACGATAATAATAATCATGCGTAGATGTAATCTTACTTTAGTGCGATGGGAGCAAATAGTTCCTTCAAATTTGTATATAAATAGTTATATTATAGCCAAAACAATAACCTCTAAGTCAAGGGAGAAAAAAATCGAAGTAAGTTAGAATATTAAGCTTTCACATTTCATATCATATTTCAGAATCTCTGAAAACTTATAACCACTGCTCAGGCAAACAGAGACAATGCATCGGTGCCTTTCATCATGAACTGGAGGCTAATTAAATACCTTGGTAAAGCTACGTTTTAACGAAACAAGCTAGTTATGCCACAGCCAGGTCCTATTAGGAGTAGATCTCAGATGTTAGCTGATATCATAAATTATATTGTGCATACCAATGGTTTCACAATAAAACATAGGGCTGAAGCGGACGCACCTAATGCAACTGGGATTTTACATTAGGATGATGGTGGAATAGGTAAATCTAGAACAATAACCATTTCCATTCATAATAAATATCATCAGCATTCAAAATTGTTAGCTACAGGTTAACCAAAGCAGCAGTTAAAACATTTTTGGAAAAATTTTATTTCAGGAATCTTATCAAACATTAAACTTGCCCCTCCATTGTAAGCAAGATGAAGTACGTAAAGCTTTTCTGGAACTTGCAAAGAAGTACCACCCGGACTCTGGATCCCCAGAGGCAGATATGGATAAGTTTGTAGCAGTTGAAAATGCATTCAGAGTATTAACTAAACATAACACTGGAGCCACCAGTAATGAGGACATTGAAAAGATAGTTTATGATATAAAAGTAAGTTTTTATCCTTGAGTAATATAGGCTATATTTACTACTATTAAATATAGGGATCCTTACTAAAATGTCAATAATGTAACTGTCAGCGACTCCAAGAGCCGGGGAATATTATTTAATGTTAAATATGGCAAAGAAGGGTGGCAAAGGGTGCACATAGGACAACAGACAGGGTTGGGCAGGGTGCAGTAGTTGGCTGGTGTCGGTTGTTGCTGTCTTCAGTGAGTGTAGCACTGTGATATGTGTTTTGTGATGTTTGTGCTTACATTCGTCCATGTGTTGCTTCTTTTCCGTGAAATATTCTCATTGTTTTATATAGTAGAGTTACAGTAACTCTAGGTCCAAAACATTTTGCCATAATATGTCTTTCATTAATGTGATACAGAAACTGCTGGTAATACAAGAAAAATAATCTACAATATTTAAGGGTATTCAATGTCTAACAAAACAAATCTGTAATACCTATGTTCCAACTATCACAGTTATGTCATTATAACAATTTTCTTGCATTTTAAAAGTTGATAGAAATGCTGACCAAAATCAGACAATGTTATTCATACCTTTGTATCAATTCTTATCCAAATAAATAATTTCTTATCCAAGACTGTCTCAATATGTAGATTACTTTTTGAATTGTTCAAATCAGATATTACGAATTTAAAAATGTCCATCAATCTAAACAAAATTTCTGGCGCTGGAATCACATTCAAGGATCTTGATGAAATTTTATGTGTGCTTGAGTGGGTTCCTGAGCTGGCTTAGATTCACAATTAGACCCAGAAGATGGCGCTGGAATTGGGTTCTAGATTTTTAAAATTCTGCTACTATTACTACAACTGCTAGTTTTTAATCCATTAAATATTATTGAAATTTCTAGCACACGGCTCCACAACATCGTCAATATCTAAGCTTTGATGGAGTAGGCTATGGCACTCCGTCCCAACGCCAAAAGCAGTACCAGCAAGTCCGTGCGCAAAAGGCTGCTACAAATGTAATGGAGCACCGCATATCGAAAGCAGTTGCGTCTGAAAAGACGCTGATGAAGAAAGGGCAGTATGGCAAGAAGCATGACATCAAAACGAAGTATGGCTTCGACAGGTAAGAGATTTTCTAGTAATAACCGAAATGTTCTACTCAGTTTGTTGATATAATATTCAATTCTGCATGCCAGAGATATTTTGTATTTTCTACAATAGAATTCCCTAAATGTAAACAAAATAATAACACCTTGGTTTTTGAAGTTATACTTCTTTAGGCGCATTAGGAAAAAATGATGAGAGTAAATTTATACAATGCGCGCGCACACCGTCACACGAAAAAACTACACCATGAAGTTAGCTATAGTCAACCGACACACTGAAGTTAGCTATAGTCAACATTTTAGTTTTTCAGGATGGCTGAGTGTTGTATGGTGGTTGCGTAGCAATGAGTTGTTGATAGATGGATTGTGAATTTGTGAGACGAGCATTCTAATATTTCTTTACTTTATTGTGTTTTAATTAATATACGAGTTTGATGATTTATAAATCATTTATTTAGTATCCTACATATATGTACATATATATATTTATTTTATTTTATTTGGGGGGGCTAACAATTATCGTTAATACTAACTAAAAGGATCAAAGGATTCATTTTAATTCCGATTCCAGTGAATTTCTAAGTAAAGTAAGTAATTATATCGCTTTTTGTAATACTTGGGTGTGATTGTGGTATTTATTTTTCTAAGTTATTTACAGTTAACCTCAGTTTTTGATTGTATTTTTCAATACCCATCCCCATGATACAGCTTCATACAATTGTGTATAATGAATAGGTTCGCATTTGACTGACATTGTGCCTGATGTCAGGCGGAAATGCAGTCACAGGTGGACCACGCTTACCTAAAAGATTCCTGTTCATGCGAGACTTGTAGACACCTAGATTGTATTCTTCGGGTAAAACAGACGACGGTAAAGAGTTCCACTTTTCAGTGGTGCATATAAGAAAAGTGGAAGCATAGGTATTTCCACCATATATCGGTGGTGTGGGTGCATGCATACATCTGCTTGTCATGTGGTAAATTGGTGAGGGAGGAACCACCAAAGTCATTGGTGACATCTTTGATGTTAGAAATGTTTATAGGTGATGGTAGCTGCTTTCCATCAGGTGGGCCGCCATCTTGTCTGCTGTACTTCAGCTATGAAAAAGTACTACATTTTATTTAATTGTACGTATTCACAGGCTAGTAGAGGATCTCATCCAGGAATCAATGTCGAAAGGTGAATTCGAGAATTTGAGCGGAAAAGGGAAGCCTTTGAAAGACCAAAACACAAATCCTTATGTTGATTTTACAACTCATAAGTTGAATGAGGTAAGGATTACTTGAACTTTTATTCAGTCAGTAATGTGCAAATACGCTTCAGATCAGATATTCATCTAATTTAACATTATTTTTCAAGACCTGTTTTTTTGACTTGAAGAGAGAAGTCACATATTCTAAGCATGGTATACAATAATATCTAACTACACTCAGGGCCAGATCCTGTTACAAGATGTAGGCCAAAGATGATATGGAGGGCTTCATAACATATAGGTGTATATACTAAAATGCCGTTTTTTGTTATTTACTAAAAACTATGCAAGTTACAATTTCGAAAGTCTTACCAGTATGCAAGTGTACCATAAGAAGGCCATTCCAAATGTCAGCCTTATAAAATCATGTTTTGTTTTATTCACAATTTTGTCCCGTGCGTAAAACTGCACTTTTGTCTGTACGCCCATTTCTTATGAAGCATAATAATGTAATTATACAAGTTTTCTAGATGCTCCAGTAAGTATAAAAATATTCGTAACAATTGCAGGTTCTTATAAACAATGGCTTCACACCAGAATGGATAACTATGAGCAAAGAGATCGACCAAGACATAGAGCTACTGAAAGAGGACATGAAATCAGAGAGGATGTACCTAGGTCCGTACCCACTTGCGAACGAAGACATCCCGAAATGGGACCGAATATACAAAAGCAATAAAGAAATCGTGGAATCGATCAACAAAAAGATAAATACATACAATCTGATAGTTCCTTTGATAAATAAGCAAAAGTTTCATGTGAAATATGAGGATATTTGCGAAGAAGTTTTGAAAAATGGGAAACATTCAGTGATTAAAGCGGTTGAAGTGGAAAAACATGTGGAGACTGTTGTTATTAATGATGATATATTTGGAATGCTTTTTAAAGCTTTAGGGGATTTAGTTTCCTTTAATAAGGAGAAGAAATAGTCCTCGGAATTATTGTGGTATCATTATCTTGGGCCTTGAACTTTTAGAGCAATGGTCCCCAAACTGTTTTGTCTCATAGACCCATTACCATTTTTTACTGCAATAGTGGACCCCCCAATCTTTTAACCGACTTCAAAAAGAGGAGGTTCTCAATTTGTTATATATTTTTTGTATATGTTCAGCCATAACTATTTCATTTATGAACTAATTTTGCCAATTGTTTTTACGTTGGTTTAATATGATTTTTTGTTGGTCCCCATATAAATTTTATAGATTGTAAAGTACAAATGTGTACTATTACATTTTCACTATTCTAAATAGAATTTTTTACGTTCTATTAATGATGAATTTAAAAAAACGTCATATGTTTAAATGGTATTTACTATTGTGGGCCACTATTTGCAGCTTGTATACTCCCAAAATTTTTCCCTGACGTGGACCCTTTGAAAATCGACATGGACTACCAGGGGTCCAGATAGGCCATTTTGGGGACCTGTGTTCTAGAGAATCGCTTTGTCAAATGACAATGTCTAGATATCACATGGCATAATTTTACACCAGTAAGTTTTGTTCTAAGTATAATCAACGCATTATATTACGTTTCTTCAATACTGGGACTCTTCCGTTCACAACCGAATCTGGTCTCCTTAAATTGTATTACGCGTAAAACTTAAAGGCTTACGCGAGCAAAACTTACTGGTGTAAAGTTGGCCTAAGGTATCATGCTGTTTTGTCACTTGTCGAATCTGCAAAAACCACCTGCTATTGCGATGTATTGGCCAAAAATAGATAATGTATTCAATTCTTTTTAAATATTTTCATGTTATCTTGTTTTAAAACCTTAAAAATCTGTGATATAGATAAGTAGAAGAAATAAAAACAATATTTTAAAACATAAAAACGTTTTATTTAAAACATGGTACTAAATCTATTCTGATAAACTTATTATAAACAGTAACTTATTATTCATCATTGTAAATATTTGTAAAAAAAAACTTGTCAATTACATAGTGTTGGCATTATTTTGTAAAATTCCATTTATTAATTTACATACAATATATTAAATTAATTGAGCATTCATACAAACAATATAATCTGAACTGTTATTACATCACGAATTGTTTAAGCCCCGCTACCTATCTGTAAATTGTGATCGCTAACAGTCTTATTCATTTTGAGTTAGAAGGTTGTAGGCTTCTTTAAGTACCTTAACAAAGCCTACAAACATACTCTAACTCAATATGAATAAGACCGTAAGTCTCTATAAAGGTGCTGTGAAAGGATGAATCCGGTATTGTCAATAGTAATGCGCCTTTAAGGGCGCGTTCGCAGTATGTCGTGACGACAAATAGTCGTGTAGTTTTAAGTGTCGTGGCTTTTATGTTTAAATGGAGGTGTTCACATATAGAACGACACGACTTACTGTCGTCTACGACATTTTTTGCAGTGACGACAGATTGTCACGACAGTCGTAAAACGATAAAAAACCGTTAAACATTTTTGACGACAAACAGTCGTTATAATGGGAACAGCTAGAGACGACAGTCGTCCAACGATGAATTAATCGTTACGACATAGTGGGAATGCGCCTTATGGTGTAAGGCCCACTTCGGATCTTAATTCCACGTTGTCACTAAATACAGTGTAAACTCTATATAACGATACCGAAGGGACTGCATTTTATGTTGTTATAGAGAGTTGTCGCTAAATGGAGAGAAGTCTGTTATTTTGGTCTGACGTATTTTGCTGCACCAGTAATTTTGTTGTATTTTTTATTTATTTTATTCATATCTTGCGATATTGAGTAATCTTGGTGATGAAGGAAGTAATTAGATATTTCGGACATTCATTCATACATACGGAAATTTATAATTTTATTTTAAAGAACGTTCCCAGCTGCGCACTTTACTAATTTTGGCCTTAAAAGGTACTTTTTATTACTTAATTGTGGTCGTTATTGAGAGTGGTGTAATGCTACATAGAGTGTATCATTGTATGAAAGACAAGTCTCAACCAACCAAAGCCAAGTGATTTGAACGCTTAAGGGAGTTTGTCGCTAAACCGAGTGACGTTACATGGAGTTTACACTGTATGTGTTTGCAAAAGGTCGTTGGAGAAAGAAGTGGAAAATATTTGAGTTTGAAATATAATTCTGGTACATTGATTTATTTAAGTTTTGAACCTAATCCCGTCGTTTAAAACTTAAGTTTTAACTTATAGAAGTATCGAGTTATTATTATGAGAACAAAAATAATATTGATATAATATTCGAGTGATGATTTCAAAAGCGTTCTTTGTATTCGAGAAATTGGTAATAAAAATAATAATAACACAAGTAGGAATGTTTGGATTTGGAAGAAACTAGAGTCATTCAAAAAATTTATACATTTTTCTCCGTTTTATTATTTTTTCGAATAACGAAGACGAGAATAAAACATGTGTAACTATACGTTGTTTTTCTATAGAAGAACATTTTCGTAAATTACATATTGAATAAATTACAACCCGACTAAATTAAAAGTGAAAAATTCAACGTTTTGTTCACGCAACTGTCATTTTTAATAGATAAACAAATATTTTATATGAATTTAATCATCTAAAGACAATTCAATTAAAATTTTCATTTTGAGCGTCTAAGCCTTTACCGGCGTACTTCTTTTTTTTTGTTTTTGCATGAGCCCAGCAGACCTAAGTCTGGTAACTCTGTTACATATTGTACAAAACAGTCTTTTTTTATTGCACGAGTCCAGCAGACGGGTAAACGGTCCACCTCGTGGAAAGCGGTCACCATCACCTATGGGACATTTTTAATACCAAAGGTGCTACAAATGCGCCGCCGCTCTCTAAAAGGAGAACGGAACACAACTCAAGATTGTTATGGCGTCATACTCTAGACTAGGGGTGGTAGCCATCCAGTCGGGCAAATACCCTACCACCCGGCTGTGGGTTGTTTTGTCACCTCCTACGACAGGCCTCCCCGACGCAGAAAAATGTATTTTTTCTCCTTTCTTCGGATGAGATTTTTTCACACAATAAATAGGGTAGTTGACAGTAAAGTCAACTGAGACACTATTCCTATAACTAGTCAAATAGCATATTAATTTTATAATTTAAACAGTTATTAAAACGATTTCAATCATGATATTTAAAGTTATGATGACATGGTATTTAAACACCAGCTGATTTATATGAATATTTTTTCAGAAGTTATTGTGATATGTGTCAACTACCCGATTCTTACTTAACATTATCAACTTATTATTGATATTGTGTTTTCTAAACTAATGTGTAGTGCAAAATTCAATATCTATTATTTCTACATAAATTTCTTCTACTAATCAATAAACATCCTGAATTAATACATATTTAAATATGCACTTCATAGACCTGTCACGTTTTTCCATACATTTTTCGAATGATCTAAATTCGTGGGCTTGTGTTTTTCTATAGTCTATGGTAACCTCTTCGATGTTTGTTGTTATTATTTAATAAACATTAAGATAACCACATAATGTTCCCTTGTGCGTTGAGGCGCACCCTGCCGGTGGCCAGGAGGCGCAGGGCCCGCGGGTAGCACCTGTGCTCGGCCTCGTGGATCCTCTGCGTGAGGGTCTCCTCAGTGTCCTCCTTCAGGACCGGCACCCGTTCTTGGAGTATTATCGGACCCGTGTCCATACCCTCCTGAAATATTAAATAAGTATTTTTTTTTATTCAACTAGATTAGTCTTCCATCGAGTAAATAATAACAATAAACAAAAATTAAACAATTAGTCGGTGGTAGGCCAAATAATAACCATAACATTTCTCATTGATATTTGATATTATAGTCTTCCGTCATGGCTACGGGAAAGTGACCGAAACGTCTGAATAAAAGATAATAAATCTCTCCACCCCTTTCCGTTAACAGCCGTTAAGAACGCGGGCGAATTCCGCCCCTGCCTCAACTCTCAACTCCCGGCCCAACCCGTAACCCCCGCTTCAACCCGCAACTCCCGCCCCAATCCGTAACCCCCGCTTCAACCCGCAACTCCCGGCCCAACCTGTAACCCCCGCTTCAACCCGCAACTCCCGGCTCAACCTGTAACCCCCGCTTCAACCCGCAACTCCCGTCCCAACCTGTAACCCACGCTTCAACCCGCAACTCCCGCCCCAACCTGTAACCCCCGCTTCAACCCGCAACTCCCGCCCCAACCTGTAACCCCCGCGCCCCGTGGCGTCCTCCTTGCGAGAGCAGTGGTCAACAGGCGCTCGAACTGGCTCCACGCGCCTTTGTTCTTTTACATATATTGTATTCGCGCCTCCCTTGTTGTGTTGTTGGAACTTAGAAAGCACCATTGAGCTTTTCCTAGTCCTTACTTGTATTTTTAATTGCTTAGACCAGGGATTCCCAAACTATTTTGGGCAAAAGACCCCCTTTTCTAAAACGAACTGATACCTCAGACCCCCATACACAAAATATTTATTATCTTACACGAACTTGTCCACGTTTATTGACTTACCGAGTTTTTGATCTTGTACGAGCTTCTTTACACTCATCGATTTGTTGAGTTTTTAAAAGCATAACAATAATACTTCCTACTAAAATGTTAGTCATTTTTATAATAAGTTGGTACATGTAACATAACTCATACAGTGCTTGAAACTTTCAAACAAGAAATTTTGTTTATTAATAGAGGTCAATTTTTAAATCTCGTCGAACCAATAATTATTTCGCTTGTATCGACCACTTTGGGATCCCCTAGTTTAGACATAAGTGTGTACTTGTTTCTCTATTGGTCAACTTTGTGTTGTGCCTAACGACCCTTTTGTTCGTGAGAACAGTTTAATTTTAAAAAAGAGACGAGATATTTGAATATGTATGACAAAAAATCATTTTTTTAAGCTAGACGTATTGCCGGTGAGTTTCTTGCCACTTTTTCTCCTTTTAACAGCGATGACACGATAATAAAGTGCATTTAAATTTAAATTTGACGGCCTCTGTGGTTGAGCGGGCTAAGCCTTTGCCGGCCTACCTCACTGCAACCCAGAGACTCCGGGTTCGATTCCCGGTATAGTAAATTTCGGAAAACGTATTTTCTCCGTTATTTACCATGGTCTGGGTGTCTGGGATCGGCCCCAGAGTGGTCCGTTGTATATTACCCATAACACAAGCGTAACTTGCTTAATTTGGGGATATACAATGTGTGTGTTTGTCTGCCGATTATTATTATTATTATTATTTAAATTGTGACTTACAAGTATAATCCCCATAAAGTGTTATTCAGTGGAACTTTTTTATCTTAACTTTTATAATTATTAAAGAAATAATATCATACTAAAACTAAATTAAAAATGTAATTAAACATTAAAAATATAAAGAAATATGAGTGAATACTGACGTCGACGAAGTGGACGGTGCAGCCGCTCTCGCGGTCGCCGGCGTCGAGGCACTGCCTCTGGGCGTGGAGCCCCGGGTGGCTCGGCAGCAACGACGGGTGCACGTTGATCAGGCGGCCGTGCCACCTGCCCCACATCCATCGCCGGCTTATTATTTATTTAGGTTTATGGCTTGGCACCTAGGCCTTTCAGCCAGATCTTAGTTTACAACATAGTTTCTTCGTTTTCTTATGCCTATGTGTAGCACAGCTGAACTGTAGGTGATCGGCTGGTGCCATTCAACGGAGTTCTTGTGACAACTCAAAAGGGCAAATTTGATTAAAAGTAACATGCAAACATAAAAAAGACATCGAAATGTCTAATCACTGTTGAAAAATTTAAGGCTTAAACAACGCTTGGCTCTTGAACTACTGACGATGTCATCGTATTTACTTACATTATTTAAATAATTATACAGTTCACATTTTTCACAAAAACATGTAATTATTACTCAAAAAGTATCAATATCCCACAACTATTGTTCATTTTAGAGTAATTTTACACACTTTTAGAAAATAAAACTGCACAGCACAACATCTTTCAGTTCCCGCCAAAAAACTTCCATCACCAGCTTGTATATCTTACGGTCTACCCATGAATTACTTTATGTTTTACTTGGCATTGATTTTGAGGCGTTGTAGACAAGTTTTGTCTTTTAGTTACACCGTATTGATTTTTACGAAACAAAAGTCTACTTTTTAGAAAATAGAAACAGCAAATACTGTGTAACCTCCATATAACGTTACTCGATTTAACGACAAAGTCCCTTAAGCGTCCAAATCACTTGGCTTTTGTTGGTTTAGAATTTAGTTGCAAATAATGCTTCTTGCATATAATGATACACTCTATATAGCATTACAGCCATTCTCAATAACGACGAATTAAGTAAAAAAGAGTACCTTTTAAGCTACCAAAATGAGTAAAACCTGCGCGACTGTGTACATTCTTTTATCAGCTTTATTATCCTAGCCCGTAATAAACTCCAACAGTCGAGTCATCATGCATACCAAATTTTCTTAGTACTTCCTTTATCACCAAGATGCCGCAATACCGCAAAATATGAATAAAATAAATAAAAAATAAAACAAAATAGCTGGCGCAGCAAAAGAAGTCAGACAAAAAAACATACCTCTCCATTTAACGAAACCTCTCTATAACGCCACATCATGTCGTTATATGGAATTTTACGTCGTGCTTAAGATAGCTTTAGCCCCCCCGCCTCAATAGTAAAGTGCAGCACTCACTTGTGCACGAACTCTGCGGACAGTATCCGCATGTAGCCGGCGAGGCAGACGATGTCGATGCGGTGCTGCTCGAGTGCGGCCGAGACGGCGCGGTCGAACGCCTCGCGCGACGCGTACTCCTTGTGGTTGAACACCTGCGACGGACCGAAACGAAGTATTTTTTATCGCTGAAGCACAGCTGACAGGCTTACGGTCCAAATGTGATGGAAAGCAGTCGCCGTCGCCTGTGGGCATTAGCAATACCAGAGGCGCTGCCAAAGTAGCGCAGCTTTCGAGTCTAAGAAATAGCTGTCGATCAGCAAAAACCGCATCGATATCGACTCGGTAGTTTTTACATGAATCCCGAACAAACAGGAACTATATAAAAAATATTGCATCATGCTCTCCATCGTTTATACTTTATATAGACAATTCCAGTTGGTTTTTTTAATAGCTTCAATTTACAGACACAGCATGTTTAGAATTTTAAATATTATAAATAGATTTATAGAAAAAGCAAGAAAGGACTACTGGATCCACCTGTCTCGCAAGAGTGTGTCAATCCTTAATGTGTCTCCCCCCATGCTTTTAATACCTTTAAGGCGTGTTCCTCTAGTAGCTCACAACGCCCAAGATTTTCCGTCTCCCGTTCCACACTGCAAACACGGTCGTTATTGTCATGGCGAAAACGTCACCGGTTACGTCATCATTTCCGATCACAGCGTTCACAACGACCCATGTCAAGAGGTGGGTCGAAGTGCGCGTTGACCACAGAGCATTAATTCACTCTATCGATTGACATTGAAAAAGACGCGATTTTCAAATGAAACCAATGACATTTGCGTCATTCGTCATTAATGACATCAACGCTCCATAATCCATCCACTAGTATTTATGTTTGTAACGTTATTTTGTCCAAATCCTTGGGCCATAGACAGACAAAAGTTAGTAATTTAAAAAACTAAGTTATGTTTTTTCTATATTTTGTTACCCATATTCATTAAGATCATTACACTCTGCAAAAAGCTGGCCAAGCTTAGAAAATAAAGAAGTATAAATTTAAATTGCCTTTTCCCGGCAACCCCCCGGGTGAGGCTCCACGACGTCCCTAAGAGTCGCGACCCACAGGTTGAAAAATACTGCTCTAGACCAGGGGTGGTAGCCATCCAGTCGGGCAAATACCCTACCCCATCTGGCCATGGGTCGTTGGAGCCTCTAGTGAATATATGGGCAACAACCGTCCCGTGGGCCGGATGCGGCCCGCTGTAAGACATGATCCGGCCCGCGAGACATTTTGCAAAAACCCAATTTAAGAACTATTATATTAGGTACTTATACTCACGGGAGTGACTGTGAGGCGGTGTATTTAATTTTCGTAGTTTTTAACAATTGCAAATTAAGCGATGTACCATTTTTAAAATTTAATTTTGTTATTTTAAAATATTGTACTATAATAACATTGTCGAATTTTTTCATGTCTTATACCTATCGCAAAAAAATATTATCACTACTTTAAAATGCACTAAGTACTTTTGAACGCGGCCCGCGAACGTATGTGCACGTTAAAGTTTGGCCCTCAACATGTCAAAGGTTGTCCACACCTACTCTAGTGGAACGCGGCCTAAACAGTGGGTCGTCGTGAGCCTCTAGTGGAACGCGGCCTAAACAGTGGGTCGTCGTGAGCCTCTAGTGGAACGCGGCCTAAACAGTGGGTCGTCGTGAGCCTCTAGTGGAACGCGGCCTAAACAGTGGGTCGTCGTGAGCCTCTAGTGGAACGCGGCGTAAACAGTGGGTCGTCGTGAGCCTCTAGTGGAACGCGCCCTAAACAGTGGGTCGTCGTGAGCCTCTAGTGGAACGCGCCCTAAACAGTTCTCACCAGCACCGGCACGCCGGCGTCGCGCGCGCGCGTCACGGCGTACGCGTCGCGCCTGTTGCTGACCACCAGCGCCACCTCCGCGCACATGCACTGCGCCGCGTCGCGCGTGTGCTCCACCAGCGACTGCAGGTTGCTGCCGTTGCCCGACACCAGCACCGCCACCTGGCGACGACGACGACGAGAAACATTCTTCAGACACGTGTGTATGTATACAGGTAGAATAGAATAGAATAGAATATACTTTATTGCATAACATTCAGATACAATTTAAGAAGTTTAACTACAGCAGACAATAGGCGGTCTTATCACTAAAAGCAATTTCTTCCAGACAACCTTAGGATGGATTAGATAAAATTGTTTAACATGTGGGTTTTGCAATATAAATAGAATGAAAAAGCATATATGTATAAGATTTTTTAGATGGTTAGTATAAATAGACATGGAAAGAAGACAAAATATACATAAATCAATAGACATAAATAAATAATAAACATTGAAATAATGTATAGAGCTATCTCAGTAAATATGGGGAGGGGGGGGGGGGGATGAAGATGTTATTATAGACTAGACAATTAGAACCCGAGGTAATGATCCTTCACACACAGGATACAGGTGTTTACTATGAAAGAAGAAGACTTGAAAAATATGACGTTATAATTGAAAAACACATTCATAAAACACAAAGCATATGTAATAAATAAATAAATAAGGCTTCGTACGTCAAGTTTTTTCTGTCAACGAGGTTGGCAAGTTAGCATTGTGATGCATCGAATTTTTTTAAATCCCGATACAGCGCTGATTTTCAGTGGCAACCTGCATGCATTTGGCCCAATAACATCTTGCTGCAAATTTAAAACAATCCCTAAACGCAGCTCTTCTATATACTACGTCACTAAAGGATTAGAAACAACAAGTTATATTCCATAAGTCCCTGGTTCACATCCGGCTCGAAGGACCAGAATAATGTAATGTATACAGTTTTAGTAAAGGAGGGAAGAGTAAAATGTACGAAATACCATACCCAACGAGCGCTGTAATGACACTGACTTTATTACTAAAAATATAATTACATTGTTACAACCTAGGCGCCGACCTAGACATATTCCACGTACAGATTTGTAGAAGCATATTTATTACCTGTCGGCATTTGAACTAATTGTAATTCTTTTATGATCGTCTTCTTTTGATTGCTTATTTATTGGCATACGTTTCTAGAGAACAGCCTATTGTTTAACGGTAATCGTTTATGGCCGCGACTAATTAGCCAGGTGTTTCGGATTACGTCGATTACGATAGGGGTACATATCATTAGTGCGGTATAAAACGAGGGCCTCATTGAGGGAGGGGGGCAGTCGAGCGAGAACGAGTCAAGGCGAGATTTAAGAGAAATTTTAATTCGCAATCTTAATATAAAAGTGTTGTTAAGCGTTAGGTCGCAGTTTATTTGTAAAACGCTGACTATTATACATACTTTGTACACGATTTTTCACTACAGATAATCGCAAAACTGAAGCCCGATTAGACAGTTCTCATCGCAGCATACTTCTACTGTTTCCAAGTGTTTATTTTACTTTTGACGTTTGCACGTCTATCATGTTCAAAATTTCTGGACATCAAAGCCCACATAAAACAAATGACGTAATTGTCGCACTTTATTGTTGTGGATGATGTAATAGTGATGTTCTGTGAGTCATGTAACGCACAGATTATTAAAGTATCGACAGTATACGTAAATACTAGAGGTATGCAGCTCCCATATTATCAACCAAATAAATTAAAAGCTTTCAGTTTACATGATTTCGTTAAAAGTTATTATGTTCTATTGACATTATTAAGTGTCAAATCGATCTTTTTGTTTTGTGAATATTATAACTTAGTCAAACCCCATAGTCGCCTATGGCAGTGTGACGATGTGTTTGTTACGGGAGTGTGAACTTAGCCCCACTTTTTTCGATTTTCGGATTTTTTATTGTTTGTTCGTCGTTTGTTCGTTAATGTTCGAATGTAAAAATTGTTTGTTCGTCTTTTATTTATTTATAATTAATTAAACAAATGATCACCCTTAAGTTGGCCCCCCTTATTAGATATCTTTATTTTTATCGCTCAGATTAATTAATTTTGATCAATTATCGTTTGTTCGACGACTATTGGTGATTGTTCGATCATAAAAACAATTAAATTCTCAATTATTAATTATTTTATATTTAATAAGCAGACCATCACCTCACGCCTACATTGCGCATGCGCTGATCTTGTCCGTCAGCTGTCAATGGCCGTATTTACTTGCGTTTTGTTAACGAGTGCGTTTATACTGTCTAATTATTTCTTATGTAGACCAAAAACATATTGAAAACTTCAACAATACTTCAATAAAAAAATGTATGTGAAGACAGCCAATTAGTCGTTAAGAGTACGATTAGCGTGGTTTTAATAAATTCAGTCATTTTTAATGATATTGAATATTAACAGGCATATGGGTGAAACTTAATATTGCATATTTAATCTAAAAATGTAACTCATCACACTTTTAATTCATTTGTTATTTTTAGTTGTAAATATAATAACAAATTTGTCAAATTTTTCCACGATAAAATCAAATTTTACTATACCGGCATATGATAACTCCACTTCATCGATTATATGCACTATGCATCGCTCAGTCGCCATTTGATGGTTTGCTTATTAGATATAAAATAATTAATAATTGGGAATTTAATTATTTTTGTGATCGAACAATCACAAATAGTCGTCGAACAAACGATAATTGATCAAAATTAATTAATCTGAGCGATAAAAATAAAGGTATTTAGTAAGGGGGGGCCAACTTAAGGGTTATCATTTGTTTAATTAATTATAAATAAATAAAAGACGAACAAACATTTTTTACATTCGAACATTAACGAACAAACAATTAAAAATAAAAAAAACCGAAAATCGAAAAAAGTGGGGCCAAATTCACATTCCCGTTTGTTACCTTTTTGCTGGGCAACAGCGGCATCCGCCTGGTGAAGTCGATGGCCGACGTGAAGTTGTCCACGAGCACCCTGGCGCCGCCCGGCGGCCGCGCCTGCAGCGTGCCGATCACCATCGCCCCGAACGAGCGGGTTATGTTCATCACCTGCGAACGTTTCATTTTTGGTTAAAAACATATCTTTTACAGATCACAAACAGCGCCTTCCATTTGTGGCTCACAACGCCCAAAATGTTCACTTAGCCGTTCCACAAGGCCACCGCGGTCGTTGTGGTCGTGGCGAAAACGTCAATAATGACGTCATCATTTTCGAGCACACTTACTGTTCCTGTTTCCAAAAGTTTATTTTACTTTTGACGTGTACACATCTATCATGCTAGATATTTCTTTTTTAAAAACTCCATATGGGAGCGCTACGGGAAAACCTCGACTGGGAGTTCATTCCAAATCCCCACGGTACGCAAGAGAAAGATCCTACAGAACCGTTGCGTACATGAGCGAAGCGGCTCAAAGAAATCGGGATGAACTCCAAACCGATGGTGAGCGATGCGATAGTAGAAAGAGGACGAAGGCACCATTCGAAAAAGTTCTTCGGAACACTCCTCGTCATATAGTCGGTAGAATACGCAGAGAGAAGCGAAGTCTCTCCTAAGGCCAAGCGTGTCTAGATCGTCTGTGAGTATGGGTATTACACTTCCTATAAAATAGATATTTAAAGATTAATATCACCTCAGCCTGGTCTTCCGGAGAGACGATAAGCACCATTCCGATGCCGCAGTTGAAGGTACGCAGCATCTCATCGTCATCCACCGAACCAGCATCAGCTATCCACGCGAATACCTAAAAAAAAATACCAAATAGACAAATCACAAAAAAAACCAAAACCTACCTATCCTAATTTCTGGGACAACCTCCACATATATCCACACAAAAATCTATTCCAGTATCCGGGATGAAAAGTATCCCTTGTACACCCTCGGTACTAAAATTACATTACACCGAATTTCAGCCAAATCAGTCCAATAGTTTTTCTGTAATATCCTGGCAACTATCCCATTTTTCGGGATAAAAAGTATTCGCATTTAATTTCATGACGATCGCTTAATTCCCAAGGCCGATAAGAAACAAAAAACAAGCATACAAACAAATTAGAGCGGTAAAGAAAAAGTCGCGTCAATATTTTTATAGATATAGTACGCGCAAAACTTGAATGCATCTAGAAACGAAGCTAGCTCCTTCAGGTTGCATAAGTTAACGTTTATTTCATCAGACTGTTTGTAATGCGAAAGAGATGACATGGGAGTCTGAGTAACGGCCGAGCCAGAGAGCAATACTCCCTAGTCAGTTCTGTAAATACTACCCTATAATTTTGTTAGTCACAACGATGCACACGAACTTCAGGAACGCAATTAAGTTTTGTTCAAACAAATGAAATTATTAAAATACCTCTCAAATAAATTACCTGATGAACATGCCACCAGTGCGCGTTCAATCTAGCCCTGACAGTATCCGGTATAACCCTGGGGATATTCTCCACCAGCCCGCCGCCCGTGATGTGTGCAACCGCCTTCACTTTGCCCATTTGCAACGCAGGTAGGACGGCCTTCACGTAAATACGGGTCGGCTTTATTAGTTCCTCGCCTGAAACATTATTGCAATATAAATAAGTCACCATGGCAACGCAGGTGAAGGCTAGATGGCACTGAATACTTAAATTTACCTTTATAATGATATAAATTACTATTTTATAAAAAAAAAACCAGGTCTCATTAACAATAAAATAACATTATTTGAATAATTAAATAATTTAATTGAGTCCAACAGTTACAGTTTTCATCACTTCATATTTGATATAACTATACTGTGACACGCGAGGGAACAGTTTTCGAGGACTATAAAAATGTTTTTTATTAAAAATTATTGTATTCAATAGAATTTATTTTAATTGATATTGTACGTGAGTAGAGATATCATTACGACCGACAAAGACCAATTCACACCTGCAGTTTACCTTTGCGGCATTTGGACTTCTTTTGTTTATGTCTAAAATTTGTAATTAGAAACAGCCTATTGTGCATTGTAATACTTTATGATAGTCGTTAGCTATGTGTGATTCTTGGAAAATTCAGTCCACGCGGTCAAGTATTGTGTCGTGACATATTGTACTTGACAGTAAATAGCAACGGAGACATGGGCAGACGTGTGTACTACATTCGGTAATCTATTTAGTGACGAACTTGGTGTTATTATATTGGTTCCTGTGTTATACGTGTTTGCATAGTTCTAATAAATTCTATAGTAATTCCAACGGCATTTTAATTCGAAATACTAGCTGACCCGGCGAACTTCGTACCGCCATATTTTTTGAATTCCTAAAAGATTTGGTTTCACGACACAAATAAAAATCACCATAATCGGTCCAGGTGTATAGGAGGATTCTAGAATCCGATGTCAACGCCACCTACCGGTTCTAATTGCGAATCTAAACCATCCGGGACCCCACTCAAACACACAAAAACAAAATCGCTCCCGGTGATTAGGAGTATTCTAGAACCCGATCTCAGCGCCACCTACCGGTTCCAACGGTATAAAAAGTATCCTATCTTTCAAGTTGGATCAAACTGCACACGGTGTGCAAATTTGATTAAAATCGGTTCAGTAGTTTTGGAGTTTATAGGCAACATCATCGTGACATAAAACTTTTATATATATAAGAAGATATACGATCTTTACTTTTTTTTAATATAACATTGGCCTGAGACAATGTGTTGCCGACGATAAAATGATGGTAGACAAGCCCATACCTAGCGTGAGTCCCTCCTTGCTGAAGGGCGCCTTGTCGTTGAGCGCGAGGCCGGTCTTCTTCATCAGCTTGTGGATGAGGCTGAACCCGTTGCTGTGCACGCCGTTCGAGGGCAAACCGATTATTATGTCGCCCACCTGCCCAAAGAAACTCACGAGCATGTAACCTTTCACCTTTGACCGAGGCACTTGCAATTCTTCGCGGGCTTATAGATTTTGTACGGGCGTACAAGGCTATGACGTCATATTTTACAAATGAATAACTTTATTACACATAAAAGTGCAATGGGCGGTTTTGTCGTCAATGGCGATCTCCTCCAGACTACCCTATACAATTATTATCCGACTACATTATTCAGTAACTTAATAATTATTAAATGGAAAATTACACTGTATATTTATTTGCATTCGTCATAGTTACATGATTAAAGTTATCATTATTATAACAGTAAATTATTTATATTTTTATATATGTCACTCATTATACATTACTACATTTAATTTAAATGTATTCTAAATGTTGTTGTAAAATAAAATTCAATTGAATAAAATGTCATGTTTACCAAGTAGTCAAATAACTTAAATACTATAAATTTTAAATGAATTACATTTTCTAATGTCAAGGGGTAACTTGTTATATTTTTTTTATATTGACATTGCAAATATGCTCCGTGAAAATAATGTCGTATTAAATTTCAATGTGTCGCAACGGCGTGTGCTTCGAATTGTTTCGTAGTGCTCAGTGTGTCTCCTTACATAGACTGCTATTTCAAAAATGTATAACCACGGTAAGGTTTATGATATGAGGCTTTTAAAGAATAGTCTACGACTATCTCGCTGTTTTATCCCACACATGGCTCGATTACATCTTTTTTGCGCAATAAATAGTCGTTCTATGTTAGTCGCGTTTCCCCTAAAAATAGTACCATACTTGAAACGGGACTACAAGATGCTTTGAATAACTCATTAATTTATTGTCTATTCCAGGGCTTCCCTAACTGTGCGTCGCGAAGCCTGTCTGGATCGATGCGACCGAGTCGAGCGAGCACCATTTATGCATTATTTTCTAATAAAAAATTAGATGCTATCTGGAGTTTTTCCGACGAATTATTATTAGGCCAGGGAGTCGCAAAAATATGGCAACTTCGCAAGGGCGTCACAGTTAAAATAAGTTTGGAAAGCCCTGGTCTATTCAGTAATTAAAATGATGTATTATTGTATCCCGGTTGGGCTGTTGTATCAAACGCCCAAATAGGTTCATGGAACACGAGGGGGAAGGGTAGAAGAATGGCTCAAAAGCCGATGCAGTCGACAGTAGAGTTGGGTAGGACATGATTTTAAAATGAGTTTATAAGAGTAACATGACATTTTATACTGAACCAGTACAACGTATCACTTCAAATTAGGCGAGATTTGTATGGTTCGTACCGCGGCAGTACATTTGAAAAAAGGAAGGTGAACTTCTAGTTCGGGAATGTTCGTTAAGAATCGGATGTGATCGGCCTCGATCACCTCATTCCACTAGCAGTCGTACATGTCATGACGTCCCTCTTTGTCATGTGAATATCCGTCCTCGTTCCGTCCTTCTTTTTATGTTTGACGCGTGAGTAGTAAGTAGCAGGACAAAATTTTTGAAATAGTACAAATTTAAATTTTGTGCCGTAACAGTACAAATCTATTTTGTACGGGACAAATGTACTACCTCACACGTGTACTACTCATCACTAGTCGACTAGCTCAGACAATGTCAGAACCAATACTGCCAACATTTTAATACACGTTACCGTTTGAAATATACAAACGTGAAAAAAAGAAAACTGCTATGTTGACAATGACAGACGCTGCGATTAACAATAAGAAACAAAGAGGATATAATCACTAATCTTAACGTAAACATTAAAACCAATAAAAAGGTTTTACGTGTCTTAATTGTATTCTTAGGCGAGATGGAAAATCAAACAACTTTAAATATTTGAAGATAATTTTCTGTGGAACAGTCTGTTCTGTGACTTAGTATGAAAAGGTAACATGTGCTCACGGAACGTTAAATGAATCTATTGGAAAACTAGCGAACATTTTCATGCCACGACTGTACACGTATAAACGAGTAAAAGGTACTTACAGCGATGTCATTGATTTTGGGCAGGATGTGAGATCTCTCGACGACACCGAGCGCGAACCCAGCTATGTCGTAAACCCCTGGTTCGTACATTCCCGGCATTTCTGCGGTTTCTCCACCTGACAATATAATAAAAACTCTTGGTTCATTCATTTTCATTTAATTCATGTATCATTTAAGAGCTATGCTCTTGCCAGTGGAGAGGCTCCACATAAGATATAAAGAAATAAAATTGAAATAAAAGTGTATGTACTTAACAATTTGGTCCTTCGCGCCGGATTAATTTAAACTATTATTTCCTTAAGTTTTCGCGACTAGTATACGTAATAAAAAAAAATATTCGATTTTTAATATTCTGACGTTTAGACCACTTTTCAGTAGTCGCGATCAAGGAAGACAAAGATGTCAAGTGTAAATTGAATATTGTTAAAAGTCTGAATAATGAAAATCAGACAAATTATAGCGCTTAAAACCGTTAAAACGTAGTTTTATTATGTATACTAGTCGCGAAAACTAAAGAAAATATTATATGCTAGTTTCTGTATGCGACTTCAGCCGCGTAGAGTAAACCCCCCGAAGTTGAAACATCCTTCATTGGTACTCCCCTGTTATTGGTCTCAGCGTAATGATATAAAATAAGCTTTCCTCGATAAATGGACATTTAAAAAATTATTTCAGTCAACACCGAGAGATTTTTTTAAAATCAGACCAGTAGTTCCTGAGATTAGCGCGTTCAATTAAACAAACAAACAAACTCTTCAGCTTTATATATTACTAGTGGCCCCGGCAGATGTTGTACTGCTCTGAAAAATATAAAAATCTAGAACCCGATCTCAGTGCCACCTATCGGTTCTAATTGTAAATATGCAGCTTTATATATTATTATAAGATATATAATTTGAATAGACATACCGATAAGGGCAGCGGAGGCCTGCCTGCAGCCCTCGGCGACTCCGCTGACCACGTTCCTGGCCACGTGCAGGTCCAGGGCCCCGCACGCGAAGTAGTCCAGGAAGGTGAGGGGCGCCGCGCCGTTGCACAGGATGTCGTTCACGCACATGGCCACCAGGTCCACGCCGATCGTGGCATGCTCGTTTATCTTCTGCGCTATCTTCAGCTTCGTACCGACGCCGTCTGCCGCCAGCACCAGCACCGGGTCCTAGGCATAAACGCCTTTATTAACACGCTCGCTCCTTTGAGACAATTATCGCTATCTCGTATCTCACAACTCCTATATAAACAGAGTGAGACAACAACACAATTAACGATCACGTGCACAAACGCGACCTGCACTCTCATCGCGGACTCGCGGACGCATGTGTTAGAAGTGAGCGGGCGGGTTAAAATCCTGACTTCTTTATTTTTGTCTTCGCGCCCTACGATTACTTATTAAAATTAGGATTAGATTTTACAAAAGTTCCAATCACAAGAAAATGCAGGTTGTATAATGAGATCGCAAGTGCAAATACATCTATTGATATTTTTATATCCTGCTTCTTTAAAGTCGTATAATTTCTAAATTAATAATATATATAAAATTACAATAAAGTGAAGTGAAGTGGACTCGGGACACATTTCATTCTCATTAATCAGGTAAGTGCGTGCTCGTTCTCGAATTCCCATCAAAATTGTCCCACACTTCTTTTCCCGCAAGTTTGACATAGTTCGCTTCCCGCTAAATCCAGCATCGCCGCAACAAATGGTAGTATAATATAATATAATTCTAAATTTTCCGCCAACTCCCTTAAAAAACATAAGTTATGTATGTTTCTGGATAGTCTATGAAATTTCTCGTATGTCATTTTCTTCGTTTTATACATAAAACCGCCAACTTCCATCTAAATTTGACATCAAACTTTAAAATTTGTTCCAAAATCCGAGATATTAGAACACTTTTTTGCTTTTATTGAAAATATGTTGCGAGTGAAGTTAGCTGATATTGGAATTATACGACTCAAATTTAAACGCGAAATTCGAGCTATTATTTGCACTTATATTTCTGGCATAATTGCATAATAATTTTATTACCTTACCACTGTAAAACTAACATATAATAAGTCATACTAACTCCTAAATATCTTGTCAATGTATGGTACATTATGTGCTCACATGTTTAGAGTTACAGCTTAGACCTAATAATTTATATATATGTCGCAGAACGGCCTCGTTCTCACGACATCTTTAGTTATTACAGGTTTAGTGGGCGTCATCAGGATAAAATGCGAGCATAAAACACGATAGCCACGGTTTATACACTTTTAATTTAGATTTAAAACACATTTTAACATAGTTTAGACCGAGCAGCGGGTTCAGGGCACCCGCTCATACTTCTTAACTTAACACTTTTTTGTCCAACTCGACCATCAACCAAATGTGCCACAAAAACTCCTCCGTCTACCTAAGTAGATACTACTCAAAGTATATAGGGCGCGTCTGACCCCGCTCTAGACATGCTCTGCTCTCATTGGTCGTTTATTAAATTACAATATTCATAACTTTTATTAAGTAAGAACGGATTTTTAAATTATAGAAACATTTAACAAATCTAATTAAATTAAATTAAGAATTTTAGAAGTAATTAAAATGTAAACAAATGATATTGTGCGTTATACATCTAGTCAATAATACATCCAATTATAACTTCCCTCCGACATATATAATATGAAATATGTAACTTTAGCTGTTTCTTGTTTTGTGTGCCAAATAAATAAATAAAACTTTTCATATTGTTTGTCGCAGGTCTCGAATTAAAATGTCGTTAGAATCACTATAAAGTTTGTGAGAACTATACAAACACGTATACAAATATAACTGAACACAACAAATCCAAGCGTAATGCAGAAGGTCGGGATTCAAGATTCCCGAATGTACACACGTCTCGCCTTAATAACGTATGATGTGTGTATGTATATGTATATATGTATGTATGTATGTGTATATATGTATGTATGTATGTATGTGTATATTATTTAAGATGCAATGCTTCGCAATGATGTAATGTCTGCCGTGACAGTACCTTATGGGCTCAGCGGAAGATCAGCGCTGGTTTTAAAAGACCAGCATTATGCTGAGTCTGATGCCCCTTTCAGGACAAGATTATGTTGTTAGTTTTAATTCCTTTTTTTTTAAACAATTGTATCTACACTACACCAATGTAATTTGGCCTAAATAAAATTATTTTCTTTCTTTCTTTCTTTCTTAATGGCGGTTCTCGCTCAAATGCCTCCCCCCTCCATCAAGTCATCGTTTTATACTGCGTAACTGCAATATCCCCGTATCTCAGTCGACTTAATCTGACACACCTGGCTAATGACTACCATTAAAAATTGCAATACAACAATAGGCCGTATGCCAATAAGTAAACAAAAGAAGACGATCATAAAAGAATTACAATCAGTTCAAATGCCGACGGGTAGTAAACGTGCTTTGTTCAAGATATGCAGGTGGTTTTTTTTTTGTCGGGACCTGAGTTGTAACGTTATTTATTAACACTCTTAACAGTCATTACACACGAATTCTTCCTTAACTGCTTTATGGAAAGAAATGTTTTTTTCTCACTGGCATTTTCATTTCATAAATAAACTCTAGAAATACATAAAGGTCTTTATTCTGACGAATCAACAAATTAAAACAATTTGAGTTAATGAATTTCACCTCACCTTATATTCCCGTTCAACAGCCTTCAACTGGAAACAGCCACCAAAGCCTCCAAGGCCTCCCAAAACCCCAGAACGTGTGGTCGATCTACCAAGACAATATCATCGTTAGCCTCTCAGAGTGCAAGTGCCACGGCAGCAAGCAGGCAAGTGGGCAGCGAAGTGAGCAGCGCAAGTATGCCAGTTTTGACGTATTTACAACGCTGTCATTATTAGTGTTTAAATTATTAAAAAATAATAGTTTCCCATGTGCAATCATAGTGTAATCTAACGTGAGAGAAAGGGAAGCCAGACAGACTGGCGCCGTAACGCGTTACGTAACGAAGCGGTTTACCCTCCCATTGAAATTATCACTTCAATAAAATTACATTTTAACGGTTCTAAGCGCGCTAATTTAGAAGTCGAAATAATAATAACCAAATAAATTACCGCGCTTAAAACCGTTAAAAAGTTTTATTATATTAAAAAATATTTGAATGGAAATAAAACTGGTTACGGAACTGCTGTTTTGATTTTATAATTTCTTTATATAAAATTGCGAAGCTTGTGATGTCACACAGAATGTGACCAGCTGTGACAAGGAAGGTGGTGGAGGGATCAAGAGATCATGAAATTCGTGTGACGTCATTGGTGAATAGATCCCCACGATTTACATCGGTGCGCTTGCGTCATCAACTATCAAGTCATCTTCTATTAAACGTATACTATATTCATCGCTGTCAGAGGAAAACGCAACTGTGAACAACTGTTCGCACAAAACTTTCATTGAATATATAATAAAACTGCATTTTAACGGTTTTCAGCGCAATTAAATTGATTTTTGTTATTCCGACGTTTCGGACCGCCACTTGTTCATTTTAATTATTTAGTTTTAATTATGTTTCCGATGTACACAGACAGAACACAATCCAACTTGACTGATAATTTTATTTTTCCTTCCACCCATTTCAATATTGGGTCCATAAAATTATTAGAACTAGGCATGCTTGCTGAAGAGTGTCTTGGGCCGCTTCTTCTCTTCAAGCCATGTTGCGAAGCGGTGGTAAATTAGATTAGGCTGTCTCCCAAAGAGTAAATAATAACCATAAATAAAATTAAAATGAACAAGTTGGCGGTAGGCTAAATAAAACTTTAACAATACTCGTTGTCGCTTGACATCTTTGTCTTCCGTGATCACGGCCACTGAAGTGGCCGAAACGTCGGAATAACAAAAATCAAATAAATTACAGTCCTTAAAACCATGAAAACCTAGTTTTATTATGTATAAAAGTCGCGAAAATTTAAGAAAAACATAGTTTAAATTAATCCGGTGCGAAGGACCAAATCGTTAAGTACATAAAATTTTATTTGAAATATTCCATTAAATATGTTTGTTACCTGGCCAGGGGCTTGATCATGGAGACCAGAGAGTCTCCGGCTTCGATGTCCACCCCGCTGTCCTTGTAAGAGAGCGACTTCTGCGGCACATTCAGGTCGCTGATGTAGGGGGTCGTCAGTGGTGCCATGGCCTCCTTGAACTTCTGGACCACTACTTGGTGGCCACCTGAAGCCCGTAGAGTCCAAATTTATATTAAGTGTTGATAAAGTATACCGTAGAACATTGTTTCTCAACGATTTTATGGCGCATAATTTACTTTCCGAACCAAATCGTCTTAGTTAGAGATTGTATCTAACATAAACAAAACAACTACTTATTCGATTAAGTTGTATAATCGATTATTTTAAATATATTAAATGTAAGTATAAAAGTTATTAACGATATATAGTATGTATATGCTTTGTGCTTCGTACGACATGTCTGTCACTTCCCATCGATGTCATTACAAACGGGTTCTACTGTATCCTTTTTTTTTTATAGGCAAAAAATCTATTTACACTGTATGTATTCCTGAAATTGTGCTGCGTGTGTTAACTAACTGCGATGTGTTTACTAAACTGATCGAATCGGAGATAAGTTTTATAATTGGAACTAGATAAAAATCTATCTCTCATTCGCGAGCTACCCATGTCTATAATTAATTGCTCACCTTCACTGCCTAAGGGTTCGACGACGCCGATGACGTCGATCTCGCCCTCGACGGTGGCCAGCAGCTCGTCGACGCAGCCCGGCGCCACCACCACCACCATGCCGACCCCGCAGTTGAATGTGCGCAACATTTCGAAGTCCGACACTAAGCCTAAGTACAACATTTTATTCACTTCAACATAGAATTCTTATACATTCAAGTTAACAAAAAACACTGTTGGAATCTCCAACAAAAAGTATTTATTAATTTGGTGCGGCATAGTACTGGCCACCAATACTAAATATTTGAATTTCGAACACGTTTCTTTGTTTTTTCTTCTTCTTTGTTCAATAATGGCTTGGCACGGTTTGTGCATTTAGCCAGTGTCATCTGTAAACTTTGTTTTTTTTTATCGGTACATTTTTTCCCTCCATTGTTATTAAAATCGTCATGGTATTACGTACGTTCAGTTTTCTTAAATAAATACAATAAAAACAAGGATTAAGTCGTTCGACACTTATTACAGCCATAAAATAAGTATGATAACCATAGATGTTTGTAAAATTTAAACACGAAGTAAATTCAAAGAATTCGTTTTTACAACATGCAGCTGTGGGGTCTTTGTCGGTATATGTAACAATATTTAGTGTTTTTATTCCATTTTAAAGCTTCGATCCTTGTGACTAAATATGTTTATTACCCTGGGCTTTTGAAATATTATTTTAACGAAACGCATCCATCGTCATATATTTGCTAATATCTAGAAAGAATGACTGAACTGATATACAATGCAAAAGTGGATGGATGCAGAAGTCGCGGAAGGCCACGACACGCCTTCCATGATGAAATTGATCATGTGTTAGCAGAAGGTGATGTCAGGAGCCTTAAGAACAGACGAGCGTGCATGACAAGAGCTATGAATGTCAAAGAAGCAAGTGAGGTGTGTAAGAATAAGCCTAAATGGCGGTCTGTTGTTCGTGCCTACCTCGCAAGGGACCTGGCGTGAAGTTATGTATGTGTGTATGTAGAAAAATGTGTTATGATGTCGGACTAATATAAAATATTAATAAAATTAAAATTTATATGTTTATCCTTTAGTTAAAACCAACCCCCGAAAGTTGAAGTGGAGAATCAATGACGAAATACGATCTGAACTTAAAACTTAAATATCTCAAAACTACCTCTGTGTGGGGGGGGGGATCCTTTCGACGAATTATTATTTAAACAAGTTTTTTTGGTCCTGCGAGCCGGATATGAACCAGCGACATATGGATCTATCAAATCATTCTTTGGAATCTATAGACCGCCAGCCAACATTTGTTCGGAAGTCAAATAAAACGTAATTCCTAGTGCTGAGTATTTCGTTGTATAAATTGCTTCCTAGAAGTAGAAAAAATGTAATCCCGCAAGATAAGATAGCTTTTCAGTATAGAAGTGAAAAGTTCATTCAACTTCTAGCGACGTGGGAAAATTTATTTATACAAACTTTTATCTCTAATATGTTTTCTTTAGATTTCCACCTGCCACGATCCTGACAAACGCTTTTAGCTTCATCAACTTTCATGAACCTCTTCATACATCCACGCTTATTTAAAGCGCTTTGCAAACTCTTAGCGTAGTATGCCACTCACCTTTAGCCTGTAACCATCCAAATATCGGCTTGATCTTAAACTTGGTTGCGTCCAGATTCACCTTCACACCTGGTGGTAAGATCCTCGGTATGTTCTCTAACAGTCCACCTCCAGTGATATGAGCCAGTGCTCTCACCAGGTTCTTCTTGATGGCTGGCAACAAGGCGCGCACATACAGCCCTGTTGGTTCGAGGAACTCCTCGCCGTATGATTTGTTTGTTGTGCTAAATGGTGCTTTGTCGTTGTATCTAATAGACAAGTATTTGTGACTTAATTAATTAAATTATATTATTAGAATATCGGGTATATTCTAATAATATAATTTAATTAATTAAATTATATTATTAGAATATACCCGTAGTGTAAATTATGTTACAAATAATTAAATTAAATATTACGGAAATTATTTAAAAATAATATACTGTATAAAATTAATAAAAGTACAATGATTAATTATTAACCTACGCCAGGGGTCGGCAACCTGCGGCTCGCGAGCCACATGTGGCACTTTAGATGTAAAGCTGCGGCTCTTTTGTTATATACGTAAAAAAAGACAAAGACTTTCATTGAATTTGTTTGCCCAATTGTTGATCATTGAAGCATAAGTGAGTGTTGTAAGGTAATGTTTGTTTTCATTTTTTAATTTAGTAATAATTAATTAACTAATAATGTCACATGTATTTTATCTTTTTATTGCGAAAAACATATGATGTCCGGAGCCTTAAGAACAGACGAGCGTGCATGACAGGAACTATGAATGTCAAAGAAGCAAGTGAGGTGTGTAAGAATAAACCTGTATGGCGCTCTGTTGTTCGTGCCTACCCCGCAAGGGAGCTGGTGTGAAGTTATGTATGTATGTATGTATGTGAAAAACACTACTTATATATGAATAAATAGATTTGTTTGTTTTTATCAAAACACTTAAATTATGCAAGTAAAATTTTATTGTTTGCAAGTAAAAAATTGTGGCTCTTTAAAAACTTTGAAACTTCGTAAATTGTATTTTTTTACTCTTCCGACTGAAAAAGTTGCCGATCCCTGACCTACGACATTATTATTACTTGTAATTATTTAGGTAACACATGTTATTTGTACGCTCATCAGGCCAACTGTTGCTTCTTCATTCTATTTATACCACCTTTATGTATACACAGTTTAACAATAATCTAGTGTTTTAATGTGTAAAAAATCAGGGGACTAATTCGGACCAGGAGATTTCAAAGTTTCACTCCAAAAAAATCTGTCTATCAAATTGTATCGAAATGAAACATAAAACAAATTTAATTGTTAGTAAGTTTAGTCTGATTTTGTTGCGTACCCAAAAAAAAATATAAATGCCAACTACCTGATATGTCACATCCCTAGGAAATTGTCGTCTTGACCTAATTTGAACTATAAATGCACGTGCTTTGAAAACTGGAGACGAACATAGGCTGCTATGGTACACAAGACAATACTGCGGCATTAATGGAAAAAGAAAAAATCGAAGACTTTATACGCTATGCGACCTAAACTGTAGAAAGAGCGGAACAAAAGCTAGTAAAATGTTGCCAATACATAATAAGTATAGGAACAAAAAACTGTATAATAGGCCTAGATTTTAAGAAATAGACATAAATAGCATATAATAATATATACTACCCCTCGAGTAGTAGACATAAGAAAAGAATAAATGAAAATACAAAACATAAAAAACGATCTCTGCCCTGAACCAAGGCGGAGGAAGGCGATAAAAAAAAACATAAGCTGCTAATTTCTAAAAAAAAGCGCTGTTCCAATGAGATAAATGTTATTAGAATAAAAAGAAGCCACTCACTTATGGCCAGTTTCCACCATGATTTTCTGCACCAAGCTGTACCCATTGCTGTGGACGCCGGTCGAAGGCAGACCCAAGACTATATCTCCGGCGACTATCTCCTTGGAGCGGGGCAACTGCTTCTCATTGTCCACGACACCCACCGCGAAACCGGCCAAATCGTATTTGCCTATATCGTACATGGATGGCATTTCCGCCGTTTCACCACCTAGAAAGGGTTTGTTTCCTTACGCCATTATATAGTTCTAAGCCTGCGGCTTAGAAACCGATAAAAAATTCAACCGGTTATAGCCGAAGTACTATATAGGAAATTTTATTTTCGGTTTTGTCCTAACTTTAAGCTCAATTTAATGGTACTAGTGGTTGCTCATGGTCGAAATTCGACCATAATAATTTATTTCTTATTTATTTTTATCTATATATTGGTTAATCTAGCAGCGAATAATCCGTTGAGAAGAATGTGTCTTGTCTAAGAAAGTGCGTTTTACGAATGAGCAAGTAAGTGCACAAGAAAGTCGAATGAGAGTGAGTCCTTTCGGCTTGCAAGGCCGCTTCCATATCCCGCGTTCGTCCGACGCCTAGCTGCTAATTGCGCGAGCTATGGGCGTCGGCGGTATGCGGGGCGCGGAGAGTAGGTGTGCTCCGGCGGGCGGGTCAGGGGGTTGATCCCCGTCCGCAACATATACCAAATCATAGTGTAGCTTGTAAGGATCGATTTATATGAAGAAATCTCAAACAGCAAACTAAAGGGAAAAGGATTTTAAAAAATCGTGTTTTGCTTACATTAATTAAATTACTGATACAACGATTATGAAAAATTATTGTATTGTTAATAAAAATTTAAATCATCCCACTTGAAAAATCCACTTTAATAAAATGCAAATAAAACTAGCTAACTATTTTTGCTATATAAATTGTTATCTTTCTATAACATCTGTTTCACAGCAAACATACAAACTTACCTAGCAAAGCACACCCGGACGCGAGGCAAGCATCCGCTATGCCCTTCACGATGGTGGTGGCAACATTGACCTGAAGTCTGCCGCAAGCCATGTAGTCTAAGAAGGCGAAGGGCTCCGCGCCCGCGCACAGTATGTCGTTCACGCACATAGCCACCAGATCTTGACCTATCGTGTCGTATTTTTGCATTATCTCTGCTACCTGTGAAATCGTGGATTTTAGTGGTTGTCTTAGAGCCTGGCGATCGTAGCATTTCTTTGTGTGCTATCCCCCCAACGCCCCAATAATCTAATATATAAAATTCTCGTGTCACAGTTTTCGTTGCCATACTCCTCCGAAACGGCTTGACCGATTCTCATGAAATTTTGTATGCATATTGGGTAGGTCTGAGAATCGGCCAACATCTATTTTTCATCCCCCTAAATGTTAGGGGTAGTCCACCCCTAAATTTTTTTGACAAAATTTTTAATTTCTATTTTTTTATGATACAACATACAAAAATACATACAATCCTCAATTTTCACCCTTCTACGATAAACCCCTATTTTTTACCGGGCAGGACGACGTCTGCCGGGACAGCTAGTTTCATATAAATCCTTTAATTATAATATGTTGCAGCATAACATTTTAGTACGTCATGTCATTAGTACAAATATAACAATATTTTTATTTCCTTTTATTGTGCGAATTATGTCTTCGTCTTATTGAGTATGCACTGTTTCCTACATATCCATTAATTCTTCATAGTAATTCTGTAACATACTTCTGTATAAAACTTATAAAACAAAAGAAGTAGAGATATAAATAGAATAGGAAATATAAAGAAAAACTCTTTTTAGATAGACGTGTTGCTGGGGAGTTTCTTGCCGCTTCTTCTCCTTAACAGCAATAACACGTTGCGAAGCGGCGTACATATAATTGGAAGTAAAATTAAATTTGAAATTATATGTATGACCTTCAAAACGTGTTCTCCAGTGGAACTTATTTTGAATAAAAACTTTTGAATCGGAATTAATCAATTAACATGTCAATAACATGACATGAAGCAGACAGAGCTAATAAGGGAAAGTGTTATCTCTTTTGCTCCACCACTATTCGGACTCGCAAGTAATCTCTTTCGCAAAACACATCCTTAGGTGTAATAAACGTTTAACATTTGACTGGTCCTACGTAAACTCATTGCACTTACTTGAAGCGCATTTAAGCTTTGTGAGAACAATAATTATTATTCGACGTGCAAATGTCACTTAGCAACTTTATAGATTACCTCACCCATTTAAAACTTACTTTCAATTTAGTCCCCACGCCATCAGTCCCTTGAACTAGCACAGGATCCTTCAAGCCAGGGTCCATTGAAGACAACTGGAAGAGGCCGCTGTAGCAGCCCAACCGGCCCAAAACTCCACGTCTATGTGTGGCCGTTGCTAAAGGCTCTATGAGCCGGACCAGTGTGGCCGCAGCGTCGATGTCTACCCCACTTTGGAGATACGATAGACCGTTGACTCTAAAGTGAGTTATTTGTCTTATTTAGTATAGGCATATCAGTATGGAAATGGAAAAGTACTATACTCGTGTCAAGCACTTGCTGCCCGCGTAGCCATAGCCCTAAATCATCATAAAATCTAGTCACTCTAGTGGAACGGATTATGGGGCGTCATAAACGACGAAATACACAAATGTCTATGGTTGATTTGATAATCGCGCCTTATCAATGACAAGAGATAGAAAGAATCTTCCACTTCACTTCGACCCACCTCTAGACATGGGTCGTGGTGGGCGCTGTATGCTCTAAAATGATGACTCGCCACGAGTATAACGGTGGCCATGTGGAACAGTTGACGGAGCATTTTGGGCGTTATGAGCTATTACCAGAACGCGTCATGGTGTTACTATCCACACTAAACAGACATTGGTGCATCACTACGCCTCCCATCAGGCATGTCAGTGTGACAGACGTACGCGCTCTCCAGTCCCCACATTTTATTGTCCCACGGGCAGCGAGTGTTCATACGAGTTATTATGGAATAATACTAAAGAATAACATTGCCTTGTAAATACATAACACGCGTTCCCGACAGTTGGCGCCACCAGTTAATTCGTGTCTTTTTTATATAAAAATTATTGAAATCGGTTATAATATGTTTTCGGTTTGAAAAGAAGCTTGTTAGGGATTGCAATTTATGAAATAAATAAGACTAATTTTAATTTCGCCAAGTGCTAGGGTACTTGCTCTTCTGGATGGCTACTACCCCTGATCTAGAGTATGCCGCCATGACAACTTTGATCTGAGTTCCGGCATTAGTGGCCAGGTTCCAGTCTCCCTTTAAAGAAGGACAGCGCACTGGTAGCACTTTTGGTGTTACGAATGCCCATAGACGATTTGCCTGTCTGTTACGCAATAAAAAAAATAAGCCGATTCAAAGCATTAATTGAGATTCTGTACACAAGAATTCACTGATGGCGTCAAGTGAGTTACAGACAGAGCGTGTTAAGAGTTATATATTTACTGAATATTTGTCAACCACTGTAGGCTTCTTCCATGGATAGATTTAAGAAAACTATCCCCCCTTATTCACAATAGTTACACGAGAATTAAGGGTTCTTAAAAAAGATACCTATTCATAATAATAGGTAACACTTTTTACTGTTATTTAAGAGTCCCCAAAGCTTGTATGACTATTATTAACAAGGGTGTGATACAATATATATCATTACAGCTATGTAAGAATGGACCAAAAACGAACTTTAAATTAAGGTGTATGTGTTTAGTATGAAGACTTGTTGATAAAGCGAAAAGTATTTATCAGGTTCGTAGCAGGTGGAGCTCGATCGTTTCTTCCTATCCCAATGGGGAAAAGGCGTGACAATATATAGGTATGTATATGTTATAGTCAAAGGTCGATACGCACTCTTCCGGAATGACTGGCCTTTAAACTCGAAATAAATTCCGATTTCAGACTGCCTAGTCGACCCTACAAGCGACTAAGGTCAAACATCGATTCGTTCTGCACTTGTTACATGTCTAATGACTGTATAAATTAGTCTCTTCGAGGTTACACACAAATTCGTTAGTCAAAGGCAGAAAAACGTCTTTTTTTTGGACTTTGTCAGACTTGAGGTTTGACTAGTCAAAACTGGGAGCGCCAGAGCTTCGATGTTTGACTATAACATATGTTCAATATATGTCAGTAGATGACAATTTGTGAAATCTGTAGTTAGGGAATTTCTATTGTAACTCAGTATATGACAGCCAATGATCAAAAGCTCAAGTGAAGAGGCGGATATCAATGCTACTGAATGTAAATAATCCCCTTTCTCGACAGAAAAAGCAAGCAATAGGGTATTTGTAAGTTATTGAGTCAAAAATACTTGTAAGGGATCGTCAGATATTCGATATCCATTGCATGGTGATCTAGAAAAATTAAATAAATGTTGGTATTGTAGGAGCTGCATATGTCTATGGCTGCATCGCATCGGATAAAAAACTACTGGTGCACATAATAATAGTTCCTCTATCTCGCTCGCACATCATCCGTACCGCTCACACGTTGTGCTATACATTGTACTAACATTACGACTTGTTAATATTTGTACTTAAGGTTACCGTTTCCAAAATAAATCAGTTTACTTCAGTTCACATCAGTACTCAATTTAAGTAAATTATAAATAACTAATAATAAATACACACATAAAACAAGGTGAAGAAACAATAAAATGACACAAATAAAAATGATACAGATTTATTTAAAATAAAAAACTACACAATACCGAGATGTTTCATAAAATTGCTCCTTACCTAATAAATCCCATCATTAGTCAAGCTATTTAAAAAGAAATGACACAAATTTAATAATGAAATGAGAAAGTTAAATTAGTAAGGACCCAATTTAGAGTTTCACGCCATGCTGAAACAAAATTTACACTTCTTAATATCATGCGGTGATATTTTGTTAAGTCGGGAAAGTAACATCAATTCACTATTTGAAATCTTAAGAAGTGAATTCTACATTGTGACACCAAAGTATAAATAAGTATACAGCTAAGCTAATATACCCATTTTTGAGCCCAAATTTGAGATTTGAGCCCAAATTGTGGTACATTCGTTTAATGCATCTTTGTTTAATTACGTATTTCTATACGAAAGTGGCATTTCGTTACACTTCAAGAAAGTGGCATTTGGTTATATTTCAAGAAAGTGGCATTTCGTTACACTTCAAGAAAGTGGCATTTCGTTACACTTCAAGAAAGTGGCATTTCGTTACACTTCAAGAAAGTGGCATTTCGTTACACTTCAAGAAAGTGGCATTTGGTTATATTTCAAGAAATTGCCATTTCGTTACACTTCAAGAAAGTGGCATTTCGTTACACTTCAAGAAAGTGGCATTTCGTTATATTTCAAGAAAGTGGCATTTCGTTATATTTCAAGAAAGTGGCATTTCGTTACACTTCAAGAAAGTAGCATTTCGTTATACTTCAAGAAAGTGGCATTTCGTTATATTTCAAGAAAGTGCCATTTCATTACACTTCAAGAAAGTGGCCTTTAGTTATATTTCAAGAAAGTTCCATTTCGTTATATTTCAAGAAAGTGCCATTTCGTTATACTTCAAGAAAGTGGCATTTCGTTACACTTCAAGAAAGTGGCATTTCGTTACACTTCAAGAAAGTGGCATTTCGTTACACTTCAAGAAAATGGCATTTCGTTACACTTCAAGAAAGTGGCATTTCGTTACACTTCAAGAAAGTGGCATTTCGTTATATTTCAAGAAAGTGCCATTTCATTACACTTCAAGAAAGTGGTCTTTAGTTATATTTCAAGAAAGTTCCATTTCGTTATATTTCAAGAAAGTGCCATTTCGTTACACTTTAAGAAAGTGGCATTTCGTTACACTTTAAGAAAGTGGCATTTAGTTACACTTTAAGAAAGTGGCATTTTGTTACACTTCAAGTAAACTTTTCCTTGTAGCGCTCCATAACACCTGCTTAAAGTGGCATACTCTTGCTTCAGATTGCATATAATTGTTTTATTTTTTACAGCATTAATATCATATATACATCTAACAGTTTTGACGAAAAAAATAGTTTCAACAAAAAAACTAGTTACAAGGTTCTGCACTCACACTGACGTTGTATTACCTACTCCAACAAACACATTCACCAAGTTACAGTATAAATAACAGTTACAGTATACCCAATATAATGTGAAGTTTCACTTACTTAGTGAATGCCCGATGAGCGATGTCCTTCCTGTACTGCGCCCCGGGGAAGTCGATAGTGGACGCGGCAGCCGTCGCCGCAGCAGCCGCGGCGCGAAGGGACGCTGCGCGTGCGCACACCAACAGGACCCTACCTCCCCACGTTACTAGGGAGCCGTTCGCACCACGAGCCACCCCACTGTGGAACACCACTAATCCTGGTGTCGACTGGACTTGCGATAGGCCTTAAATAAAAACACATATGTCATATAGAAGACAAGCTAACTTCAGAGAAGAAAGAAAAATATTTACTACCGAAATTGAATGCACATAGAACAAATCATTCGTTGATTGAGATTTATTTTTCATATCTCACGCCAGGTCCCTTGCGGGGTAGGCACGAACAACAGAGCTCCATACACGCTTATTCTTACAAACCTCACTTGCTTCTGTTCTTAAAGCTTCTGACATCACCTAAATACATTTTTCATAAAATGTATTAAATCATTAAAAAAAGGAATCAAATAAAAACGTGTGTGCGTGTACTAGTGTACACACGTAAGAAGTGAAATTTTTTTATGACATTATTTTTCAAAACATGATCTGCAACTTTATAGAAATTAGTTAAATTATGATTTTGCTGATCACTTTAATATATATGTAGGATACTAAATAAATGATTTATAAATCATCAAACTCGTATATTAATTAAAACACAATAAAGTAAAGAAATATTACAATGCTCGTCTCACAAATTCACAATCCATCTATTAACAACTTGTTAAAAGAAATGTGGCGTGACGCGTAACCGAAAAATGTGACGGTAATTTTTTTCCGACGCCGACAAAGAAGTTTCACTTCAATAATTACCTCTGACATGCAATTGTACAAGAACAGAGACACCATATAAAAAACTTGCCTCGTGCATTTGAATTACATGCATATTCCCCATTGTATATAAACAATATGTTGTTACCGCTGATAACGCAGCCCTTGGTCGATGTTTCAGGGTAGCCCTTTGAGGCGAGGACCACCCCCACAGCCGACAGCTTGGTGTTCCATGTCACCTGGTGTTGTTTCAAAGTGCCACTCACGCATGCCTATAAAAAACAATATTGAAAAAAAAAACAATAGAGAATTATGTTATTTACTTACCACCAGGTGGTCAGTCTGATATACAATCGAGAATAATATAACATTTATGTACCTCCATGATGGTGTAAAGATCTGACTCGAGCAGTGTCAGCAGCACTTGGGTTTCTGGGTCACCAAAGCGGCAGTTGAATTCCAAAGTCATGGGTCCCGATTTCGTCACCATCATTCCGGCGTAGAGGACACCTTAAAAAATTACCTTCATAAATGTACATCCCACGGGACTTTGCTCATGGTAATTTTGCGCTGTAACTTCCATATGCAACGAAGGATTTTGTAGAAACAAAAAATGTTCTTGCCCATAGCAGTCTTTAAAAATGGTGTAAAATGAATGCCTAAAGCTCCTGCTCGGCATAATGCTTCGGTTACATGACAGTAAAGATTTCAATAGCGCAATACTTTAAAAGCACTTTTTAGTTTTCTCTATCAGTCTCATTCCTGTAATTTGTGCTTAAATGAAAATCTTTTGTTAACAATACTTGCACACATCGTCGAAGATATATATATATATATATATTAGGACAGGTTAATTTTTTTTTTGATAAAGCGTATAGCAAAAACATAATCCATATCTCTATGTCGGATTTGGAGCCCCCCAAAATTTCAAAATTGATATTTTTCCATATACCTATACATAGAATAATTTACTTAAATTCGTCATAAAATCGGATAGAATTTTAGTAGATTTCTCAATCTGGGCTTGTTTGAAAGGTATTTTTATTACGTTTCAGAATCTCAGAGCGTTAATCCATAGATCCAAAGAAGCCAAAGGTGGCCATTTCGAGAAGAATACTTGTTTATTTTTTGCTTCGACTTTAATAAATAAATGTAGGTACAAATTTTCATTTGTAACAGAACTTATGGCTGGGCTAGGTATATACGGAGTTTCAGCCAAATCGGTTCAGTAGTTTTCCGTGCAACCGCAACAGATAGACAGATAGAGTTACATCACATTTACAATATTAATAGGGATTATGGTCAGTATTGATTCTGTTCTTATTCATGCATAATCAAGCCACAGCTCCAATTGTCATAAATCACACCAATCGCACAAGACGTAAGAAAACATATGTGCCTCGTTGTTACCGATTGTACTTTAGCACATAGAGAAACGACCGACCACGTGTTCCGATAACCCCAATACGGGTCGTAGAAAGTCAACAATCTAAAAAAGACTGTCCCACAATCTCACAATGCTAATCATGTTGCCCGTGGCAACCGGACAAGACTCCCTGATATTTTGATTAGTAGTGACTGTGAGACACATCATCGTTACAGACATGATTATAACATTTTAATCAGTATCAGAATATGTCGTGGTACAAATGAACGAATGAAAACTCTTTAAACTTAAATCTAGGCATTTAATATGGATACGTCGGCATTAGAACGATTGGCGGCCTTATGGCTTATAGCGATGTCTTCCAGGCAAACCCAGTGTCTAAGATTTTAAAGATAATAGGATTTCTGGTGGTGCATTATTACAAACTAAAATAAAGTTAACTAGCGAACCCGTGCCCACTTCGCTGGGCATCAGAAAAGAAATAAAAAGTACTTATTGTTAATCACAATGAAATATACCCTATGTCACTCAGGAATAATGTAGCTTTCCACTGGTGAAAAATTTTCAAAATCGGTTTAGTAGATCCAGAGTTTACCCCCTACAACATCACAAACGTTTACTCTTTATATATATATATATATATATATAAATAATAAGATACATATATCACAATCATCAACTAGCATTAAAAATAACGAAGGTCTGGCCGTCGTGGGCTCTTGAGCTAAGACTCACATTTTTAGATATTGCATTTCGACTGAAATTTTGAAAATTTCATTCGCTTCTTTTTTTATATTTTTTTTGAGGCGGGGGAGATGCATTTGGCACACTACCGGGTTTTTTTAAAAATAGGGATTAGACCAAAGCGACGAGAGGTGACACCACAAATAGGCCCCAGAGTCAAATCGCCGGCTTGTGTGGAGACTCGAAAACTCAATACTCCACTAAAACCTTCCTCCCATGTGTCCTGCGCTTATCGCAGGAACAGCGTGAGACTTAGAACGTAGTTACGGCCACGCTGACCGTAACGCATCAGTGCTTGAGAATGTCCCGGGAATGGCAAACTCACTTCGTCGACAGGGATGAAGACTCCCCAGCTCCCTAGATGCTAGAGGGCCCATGCAATGGTATTACGGGAGGAGATCTTGAGCATATCCTCTCCTTCGGGACCTCGATTGACGTCGGTATCGGCGAGACGCGTGCGCACCTCTCTTCCTTTCTTATTCTGCGGCCTCCTTTTCAGACATCACTGTCTCGCAGATATTAGACGCACCCACCAATGATCGTCGCTATGGAGCATGGCTTGCACCAGACTGTCGAACGACACGATCGGACCTACGAGTGTCTCGAGTTCAAATCTCTGCTGTGCCCATACTGCGCACTCGACTAGCGTATGAAACGCCGTGTCTCGTGCGCCACAGTGGCGACATTAAGGAGGAGGCAGGCAGCCCGCAATCTGATTTGAGGTCTGAATAGGTTTCTCTGAGGTACTCGAACAATAATACGCCGACGGAAGGTGCCGAGCGGAATGGAAATTTTTTCATAAAAAATATCCATAAAATCAAAACAAACTATGTGAAATTTTTAGGGGACCAAATGGAATATATTCCGCGTCGAACAAAAAAATAATCACGTAAATCGGATCATAAATATCGGAGTAATCGGTGAACATACATAAAAAAATGATTCCGACGAATTGAGAACCTTTTCTTGAAGTCGATTAAAAAGACATTATTTTAAATTTGAGACCTTCGTTCGTTTGAGTTGAAGCCTCGTCGGCGTTTTCCTTACACAGAAACCTTCGTACACTTCGAATGTGACGTACATAGTATATAAAGGCATTCAGAATAATAATATAATAATTATTATTTATTTATTTAAGTAAATAATCGTGTCTCACGCCAGTTTAGATTAAATTTGTCCAGGGGCCTCAACGTGTTGGCCTTACCATGGCCCAAGCAGGCTCTCCAAAAGTCTTGAAAGGCATACAATAATATTTATTTATTTAAGTAAATTACAATATATTTCTGCTAGGTACGTGACTTGATACTATTAGTTGTCGGTTTGCCCCCAAAATAGGTCATACACACAATACATCCGTAAGACTTAAATTCTTTCGATTCTGGTATTTTTAAGATTCTAAATATGCGGTTCCTTGACGGGTATTCGGTCGGAATATGTTGTAGCAATAGGGACTTATATCCGATAACAGATACGCCATACAAGCATCATCCAATTAATCAATCACCAACAGATTTTACATCAACGTGTATCTTACGTCAGTCTTGCCGAACCGAAGCGCCTATGTCAATGCACCCTGACCTTATTGTTTGCTCCATATCTTAATACACAAAACAATTACATATGATAACATATGAACAAACATGCTTTTAGTTAAATGAATTTATGATATTTTTTTGTTATACTGTGTTGCTATTTTTATTTTATTTTATTCGAAAAACTTAGTTTACTACTAAATACTATATAAAATAACTATTAACAGTTTCCACATGTAGTTATCTTGCATATACAACAATAACTCTGGCCTACATTCTCCTCTCACACAAATGGTCGACACCCAAACTCTTTAAACACATAGACATATTTGCCAACTCACCTTCTATTCTTCAGTAATACTATTTCTGTTTTCCCTTGCTCTTCTTCTTTTTTCGCTAATTTTCTTTACTTTTCTTCTATTATTATATATTTAATATTAAGGGTAATTAATGATATATTTATATTTTAGCTTGTGAACAGCGCTGTGGGCTGCATTATTGATTAATATTTTAACTTGTAATTTTGTTGTTTTTTTTTAGAGCAACGAACAATTAGACCACTAAAAGGAACACCACTACACCAACAATTACACCACTATTAAGAGGAAGACACTGTTCATGTATTATTTATAAACCTAACACAGTTAACTACACTTTAGTTTTGTTTATACCACTAGTTAAAGTTCAAACTGTTTCTTTAAACACATTGTACAGTTACACAAAACGATACATGACACATACATATATAACTTCACGCCGGGTCCCAACAACAGAGTGCCATTCAGGCTTATTTTAAAACACCTCACTTGCTTCTTTGACATTCATAGCTCTTGTCATGCACGCTCGTCTGTTCTTAAATAAATCCCAGATTATCATATTATTTTACAGGTATTGTGTTGCCCATTTCAATTTAAGTCATTTGTTCTCCGCACTAATCCCTTAGTACGCCAGCCGGTAAGCCGTCATAAATCCTTCTTCTCTACTGTTTGCATTTATGCACATTCTTAGAAGCAATAAAGCTACGTGTTCGAGGATTCCAAAGAATAATGAGCATGTTGCTGGGGAGCCATGTCAATACGTCAGATATATAAAGGTACGTTCGCCGGAGAGTGAGTTAGTTGAGTTTCAAATGCGATCGAGGCGCAATTAATGCACGGAAAAGAGAACATTTTGTTCAAATGCAACCCTTTTACATGGTTTGCCGTTTGACATTCCTTCATAGAAAATGATCTTTACAAGCTAAATTATAATTTGGAATAATAATAGTGTTTTTTTTTCAAAATCATCCGATTCGTTTCCTGACAAGAGTAATTGATTTTTCAAAAGTGTAATGATAGCATTTTAGTTTTCATCAAATCGGCCTCGAGACTCCTTTGAGTGATTTTTTTTATTTCGTACAGACTAGCATTTCACCCTGAAGGGCCACTTGAAAAATTCACCCCTGTATAATACTAACAATTTTCTGCGACCGGATGGGTGTCGTAATAGGCGACAAAACAACCCACAGCCATGTGGTAGGATAAAACCCGCAAGAGTTAACTTGAGACTTCGTTCGAATGACGTAAGCGCGAGGTACTGACTCGATCGTACGCGTCGATAGCGAGAGCGGTAAGAAGGCGGGGGTCGGGAGGGGATCGCGCATTCCGATCAAGTCTCAAGTTTACTCTTGCGGGTAATATTTGCCCGACTGGATGGCTACCACCCTTGATCTATAGTATGTCGCCATAACAACCTTGTGTTGTGTTCCAGCATTAGTGATCGGGTTCCAGTCTCCCTCAAGAGAGCAGCAGCGCATTCGTAGCACCTTTGGTGTTGCAAATGTCCATAGGCGATGGTAACCGCTTTCCGTCGAGTGGGCCGTCTGCCTATATGCTGAAGTCATACAATAAAAAAACTACAAGTGTGTTTGTCTGCCGTTTTATTTATATATCTTTTAGAAATTGAGTTATGTAATTTTGACTGTCAATTACCTTTCCAGACAAAGACCGAGACACGAGAACAATAAATCATTCATTTTATGCCAATCAGGAACACGTAAGGAAGATTGCAACTTAGTAAAAGCGATAGACATTTCATCACGGAAGCTATCGGACATAAGTTATTAATGTCCCTACAATGAACGCTGCATTAAATCAATATGATTTCTATTTATTCGAAGCAGTCATTACACTTTCTCTATATTGGCACGTATAACTTATTACATTAACTTCTCACTCTCCTTTATAACATGTTGTTACGAGTTGCAGTTCGAATTCAAATGCCGTTGGAATTACACAGGTACAAATATAACTGAACACAGCCAGTACAAACGTAATGCACGATACAATAACACGCGCAAAGTCCGTCACTGCCCACAATTTGTACCATGATACGTTTTTTTATTGCAGAAGTTCAGCACACAGGCAGACGGCCCACTTGATGGAAAGCGGTTACCATCGCCTATGAACATTTGCAACATCAAAGATGCTTCAAATGCGCTGCTGCTCTCTTAAGGGAGACTGGAACCTGGTCACTAATGACGGCACAAAACTCAAGGTTATTATGGCGACATACTTTAGACCAGGGATGGTAGCCATCCAGTCGGGCAAATGACCTGCCAGGCTACCACCTGGCTGTGGGTTGTTTTGTCGCCTCGTACGACAGGCCGCCCGGCCGCAGGAAATTGTGTTCTTTCTCCGTTATAAATTATGCTGAACTCATCCAAATTGAAATACAGTAATACACCCTCGAATATCGGTTAATATAATCGGTACAGGTAGATCGCGACATACTCACCACGATCAAATTGAAGATTAGACTAGGTAAGAGAAGAAAATCACTTTAAATAAGCGTGCGGGCATATAGAGATTAACGAAATTGATAAAGCGAAGCTTTTGTCAGGATCGCAGCAGGTGGAAATCCATCGTCTCTGCCTACCCCTAACCCAATAGGAAACAGGCGTAACAATATGTAATATGTATATCGGCTTAACAAATCAGTGATATTTCATCAAATAGCATATACCAACAAAACACATCATACCCTCCCTAATTGCAACAAATCGAAATGTTTATGACGAAGTGACCTCTGACATGTGCTCCGAAAAACAAAGGAAAAATCCTCAAGACTGAATAAGAGAATTTTAAAAATACATAAGACGGCGACAAGTGTTTAAGATAACGCAATCGTCAATGTCAGAATGGGCGCGAGGATAAATGTAAATAATTAATCATTGATTTATTGTTATTATATCAACGACGCGACGCACTGACCCATTAATGTATCTTGAACACATCATAAGGGACTTTTGCCACTAATAACGCTAGCCAGCGTTATTCTATGGTGTGATCTGCCTTTTAGGAATTCTGTCCATGTCAAAACGACTATTACATTAAAAAAAAGAATAATGTAAAAGGCATTAAATCGGAGCTAATGTAGCATCTTTGTTAACAATTGAAGCTAGTGTAGCACCTCTCTTAATAGTTGGAGCTAGTGTAGTATTCTTGTTAATAATTAGAGCTAGTGTAGCACCTTGGTTAACAATTGGAGCTAGTATAGCACCTTTGTTAACATTGGAGCTAGTATTGCACTTTTATTAACAATTGGGGCTAGTGTAGCACCTTTGTTAATAAATGGAGCTAGTGTAGCACCTTTGTTAACATTGGAGCTAGTGTTGCACCTTTATTAACAATTGGAGCTAGTGTAGCACCTTTATTAACAATCGGGGCTAGTGTAGCACCTTTGTTAACATTGGAGCTAGTGTTGCACTTTTATTAACAATTGGGGCTAGTGTAGCACCTTTGTTAATAAATAGAGCTAGTGTAGCACCTTTGTTAACATTGGAGCTAGTGTTGCACCTTTATTAAGAATTGGGGCTAGTGTAGCACCTCTCTTAATAACTGGAGCTAATGTAGCACCTCTCTTAATAATTGGAGCTAGTGTAGTATTCTTGTTAAGAATTAGAACTAGTATAGCACCTTTGTTAACATTGGAGCTAGTGTTGAACTTTTATTAACAATTGGGGCTAGTGTAGCACCTTTGTTAATAAATGGAGTTAGTGTAGCACTTTGTTAACATTGGAGCTAGTGTTGCACTTTTATTAACAATTGGAGCTAGTGTAGCACCTCTCTTAATAGTTGGAGCTAGTGTAGTATTCTTGTTAATAATTAGAGCTAGTGTAGCACCTTTGTTAACAATTGGAGCTAGTATAGCACCTTTGTTAACATTGGAGCTAGTGTTGCACTTTTGTTAACAATTGGGGCTAGTGTAGCACCTTTGTTAATAAATGGAGCTAGTGTAGCACCTTTGTTAACATTGGAGCTAGTGTTGCACCTTTATTAACAATTGGAGCTAGTGTAGCACCTTTATTAACAATCGCGGCTAGTGTAGCACCTTTGTTAACAAATAGAGCTAGTGTAGCACCTTTGTTAACATTGGAGCTAGTGTTGCACCTTTATTAACAATTGGAGCTAGTGTAGCACCTTTGTTAACATTGGAGCTAGTGTTGCACCTTTATTAACAATTGGAGCTAGTGTAGCACCTTTATTAACAATTGGGGCTAGTGTAGCACCTTTGTTAATAAATGGAGCTAGTGTAGCACCTTTGTTAACATTGGAGCTAGTGTTGCACCTTTATTAACAATTGGGGCTATTGTAGCACCTTTGTTAACAATTGGAGCTAGTGTTGCACCTTTATTAACAATTGGGGCTAGTGTAGCACCTTTGTTAACAATTGGAGCTAGTGTAGCACCTTTGTTAACAATTGGAGCTAGTGTAATACTATTGTAAACAATAGGAGCCAGCATACAACCATTGTAAACAGTTGAAACCAGTACAGCACTATTGCAAATAACTGGAACTTAGTGTAGCACCAAGCTAGAGTTTATGTAAAATTAGAGTGTCCCCTGTTGCGTATTCAACCGTCAAACCTTACTAAATATCTCTATTTTACTTACATAAAAACTTAATTAGGTTTTCATAATAATATCGCGAGCGAAGCCGCGGGTAGTAGCTAGTCTATATAGATATAAACTTTCCTTGAAAAATTATATAACTGATGGTGAAAACTACTAAAAATTTAAACAAAAAATTTTGACCCATAAGCAAACCATATCCATTCAGGATATATCATGTAATATTAAGATTGCTTCCAAAATCGTTAATTCACTTACCGACATACTTGATGCCCTCAGCCTTGAGACCGTCCACGGCTCTTTGCAACACCTGGTCCTTGACATCTGCGAGTTGGTCTGGCGTTATAAGCGGACACGGGCAGTACGCGCCCATGCCCCCTGTGTTGGGGCCGGTGTCTCCGTCGCCTATCCGCTTATGGTCCTGGGCTGGGGGCATCATGCACACAGTCTCACCGTCCGTGAAGGCCAGAACCTGAAAATCAGGCAGTTAATTGGTATCATTAACATCGTAAACTATAATAATAATATTAACTAAGATCAGGCATAAAGCCATTAAAATAAACGGATATGTTGTAAAATTGTGCGAAAAATTCAATATCTAGTTACATGTATGGTAATGGTAGCAATAGTAAATATTTACTGTTTATGCGATTTGCTCATAATTCTTAACAAATTTCATCCATAGAGACATCATCCATAGCTTCCGATAAAAATTACTAACATAAAAAGACGGACTGACGAGAACTAGTAGCTTCCAAGAAAATATCATACAATACATAGACAAACCGACGAAACCTAGTAGTTTCCAAAAAAAATACTAATATACACATACGGGCTGATGAGATTTATTAGTTTCTAAGACTATTTCCTAGGATACATAGACAAACCGACGAAGCCTATTAGTTTCCAAGAAAAACTACCAAAATACACAGACGGACAGACGAGACCTAGCAGTTTCCAAAAAAATTACGAACGTACATAGACGGGTTGGCGGGATCCTATGATGACTAAAATTCAAAGACAAACTGAAAGACGGATGACATGACACGATTTAATCAGATTCATAAGATGTAATTTCTATTACTGCCAATATGTTTACGGAATCCTAAAAACAATTTTAACCACCACCGATAAGCTACATTCGATGACGGAACTGACGCAATAGAAAACATGAAACAGTAATTGACATCATCTCATCGGCAAGTAAAAACAACTTGTTTATTACTTTACTACACAAATAAAATAAAGAATTAATTGTGGCTTTAATCACCAAACCAACACGCCAATTACAGATTAAATATTTTATCAATATAATGTATTACTTGCCAGAAACCCTTGAAATTACTCAGAAAATTTGTGACTTTGGGTTCATTCAATACATGTACAAAGTAAAAAAAAAAGTATCAATATTTTGAAATATGATTTGATAGCTTAGTCGATGAAATGTTTGATTGAAACAAAAACTTGCGATATCCTTTTCTCTCTCTCCCCATCAATCTTAAGTCAAATAATTCTCAAATTTCTATAAAGGCACATCTTGATTTAGGATTTCCTGCAGCCGGGCGGCTATAAAGGAAACAAAATAACCCACAGCCAGGTGGTAGGGCATTTGCCCGACTGGATGGCTACCATCCTGGTCGAGAGAATGCCGTCCTAAACAACCTTGAGTTATGTTTCGGCATTAATGACAAGGTCCAGTTTCTCTTAAGGGAGCAGCAGCGCATTTGTGGCACATTTGGTGTTGCAAATGTCCATAGGTGATGGTAACCGCTTTCCATCGAGTGGGCCATCTGGCTATGTATAAACTTGGATGCTGACCCTTAAAAGATAAGAAGCATTTAGAAGCAAAAAAGGTTTTCATAAGATTTTGGGCCCAACAAAGGGAGAGGATGGTAGCTGGAGGGTCCGACATCAAGCATCTCATGATCGAGCCCAACATAATAGGAGAAATAAAAACTCACCACCTGTTCTGGTTCATTTACGCAGAAGGATGGGAGAGGATCCCAGCGGGAAGCAGGGGTTGGGGACGGCCCGTCAGATGCTAGGTCAGCGTTCGACCGGCCGTCCAAAATATCTCAAGAAAGACAGAGTGGAAGCTGACCTGCGTCACCTTTACATCGATGAATTGGTAAGAAACTCCGCAGGACAGGGAAAAGTGTTCTCATTTTGGAGGCCAAAACTCACTTTGGATTGCTAAACCAACAAAGTAAGTAACTAAGTGGATGGAGAAACAAGACTTCTTTTCTTAACTCTGCGAACTATCATATCTCATATGCAATAGATTGTTTATCATCAGGCATTTTTTTGTATGGATGTATTGGTTTACAATTGACCACTTTCTTACCTGATGTTGAGTGACGACGCAGTCTAGGATGGAGCACGCTTACCTAGAAGATACCTATTCACTCGTGACTTGAAGACTTCAAGATTGTATTTGTCAAGAAAAACAGACTCCGGCATATTATTCCACTCGTCGGCAGTGCGCACCAGAAAAGATGAATCGAAACGCTTGGTTTTGACTGGTTGCTTTTGCAGTCGTATCTAGATCCCTTACTCACCGAGACTTCGTCACCCTCCAGTAGTTCTTCGATGACAATGATATTGCCAGCACTCCCGTATTTGGAAGCCGTGAGAATCTCATCCACTGCGTCGCAAGCTTCCTCTTTGCTCGAAGCGACCACTACTCCTTTGCCGGCAGCCAGACCGGATGCCTTCACGACCAGCGCTGGATATGGTGCACTGGGTTCGAAAATAAGAAATTTAAATAATACAAATATCATACATAACTTCACGCCAGGTCCCTTGCGGTAGGCACGTACAACAGAGCGTATGTATATATATATATATATATACATATACACTATCCAAATATCAGATCAATGTAAATCAATGCCTGTCTAGATAACTGGACCGATGAATTTACGGATTCGATTCCCGGCATGGTAAATTTCATATTCGAACTTTCCGTCATTTACTACAGTCTGGGTGTCTGAATATCGATTCCAAACTTGGTCCATTGTATACACGGTGATCTGTGATTGTTAGCGAAACTTGCTAAGTTTGGGGATATGCACTGTTTGTCTGCTGAAAATTTATTTATTGATCTTCATAAACATTTTCCAATAAAGTGGGGCAATTTTCGCGAGTTATGTATTCAAAATCTACACGAATGAAACTGGAAAAAAATAGTGATCCACAGCTAAGTATTGGTCATTTTCATGAAACGTGCAGGAACGGAGAAACAATACAAATTCCTGCCGCCGGATGGCCTGCCGTAAGAGGCGACAAAGCAACCCACAGCTAGGTGGTAGGGAATTTGCCCGCCTGCGTGGCCACCATATCTGGTCTAGAATATGGCACCATAACAATATTGAGTTGTGTTTTGGCATTAGTAACCAGGTTCCAGTCTCCCTTAAGAGAGCAGCAGCCCATTTGTAGCACCTCTGGTGTTGTAAATGTGCATAGGCGATGGTAACCGCTTTCCATCAAGTGGGCCGTATGACTGTCTGCTAAACTCCTTCAATAAAAACTACATAGAAACGATGAACATAACGGTTTTTAAGAAGTTTCATTTTGGTTTTGGCTACGGAATCCTGAAAATGCAACAAATGTTATCCTATCTCAAATGATAGATTGTAATAAACTACACAGGTCAATGAAGAAGAACGAGATAACAATGTTTTGGTACATGTCATTGTATTAATAATACCTAAAGGCCGTTATGATAGATCGAATAAGTTGATCAACAATAAAATTCATACTTTAATATAGTTAAGTATTTACTGCGCATTACATATTTGTAAATACAGGGCAACATATTCGTTATGGATCATTTGTGCGAAGATATTAAATGGAAGTTGGTAGTAGGTTACTTTTTTTTACAGTACATACAGTACATATTATTTGCTTCTTGTTCAGGTGATGAATTTATAGAAGATAACAGATGTGGTATAGCAATGCTGGAATAATAATTTTGATCACAACTTTTCTTTATTAGACCCGGGCTCCTCTGTCATTGGTCAAGACAGAGATTCTCGTTATCTTTTATTTCTATTTCCTGAAAAAAAATACATTTCACTACTGGTTATTTTTATTTTCTACTAGCTTCTGCCCGCGACTTCGTCCGCGTCGTGCGGTTTTTTCACCATCCCACGGGAACTCTTTAATTTTTCGGGATCAAAAGTATCCTATATGTTGACCAGGGATATAAGCTACCACCATACAAAATTTCATTTAAATCGGTCCAGTCGTTTCGGAGATTAGCCGGTACAAACAGACAGACAAACAGAGAAACAAAAAATTTGAAAAAAAATCTAAATTAGTTCTATTTCACGTCTTACATCCCCTGACTGGGTTTTTAGCATTTTTTTCATTGTGGAGGATGGAGTGGAGTGATTAGATAAGTGGATAGATTGGATATTTATATGGACGGTTGGTAAGGACGAGCAGGTAGAAAGGGATCACAGCTTTTAGGGTCTGCTGGATCGGTGTGATACAACAATCACTCTTCACGAAAAGAGCTTCTTTGAGAGGGAAATGTATCTGCCGTGGGAGATTGCAATCACGTCTTGGCATATCCGTTAACGACAGATGCCGAGATGTTTAGCAAACTATACGATTCTATTTTAGTTCAAATTAATTAGAGATTATATTAGAAACTAGAGTTTACCCCGCGGCTGCGCCGCGGGTTATTAGCCTCTAGTGCGTGTCTCTTGTTTATAGAGCAAGTGCTACAGGTTATATTATATTACATTTTTATGTATTTGCGCACAGAAGATTCACTTCATTTTATATCGTTAATTATATATACCATCCCCCGTCTATCTGTCAACAAAATAAATTACAAAACTTGACCAAAAAGGCCAAAATGGTCTAAATTACAAAAAGACCACAGTGACCGACATGGCTAAAATGACGGAATAGGCAAAAACGACCAAAAAGGCCAAAATAATCAAAATGGTCAAAATGATCAAAAAGGCCAAAATGACCAAATAGGCCAAAATGACCAAATTAGCTAAAATGACCAAAAAGGCCAAAATGACCAAATAGGCCAAAATGACCAAAAAGGCCAAAATGACCAAAAAGGCCAAAATTACCAAATAGGCCAAAATGACCAAAAAGGCCAAAATGAAAATTACTCCTTGTCCATCCTCAGTATTTAATTTACATACGTACCGAATTTCAGCCGAATCGGTCCAGTAGTTTTTCCGTAAAAGCATAACAAACAAACAGACAAATATCATGTTATCCCGGAAACTATCCCATTTTTCGGGATAAAAAGTGTCCTATGTTCATCCTCGGTATCAAATATATATATATATATACTGAGTTTCAGCCAAATCGGTCCAGTAGTTTTTACGTGAAAACGGAACAGACAGACGAACAGACAGACAGACAGAGTTACTTTCGCATTTATAATATTAATAGGGATGTTGTTGTTGGATGTTGCAACTACAATACAAGTGTGAGTTGTTTAGTTTGGATATACCATGCTATGTGTGTGTGTTTAAACCATTAAGACAGAAAGTAGACACCTGTAGAACACCCAGTATTCTTTACATGTGTGCTCAATCATAATCTGTATTTATTTAATCTAACTTACTTTTAATAAACTCTTTAGCGGCTGCTGCATCTGTGAAGGATTTATGCCTGGCAGTGGGTATTTGGTATTTATTCATGAACTTCTTTGCAAAGTCTTTGTTTGCTTCAATTTGCGCACCAGCTTTGGTTGGTCCAAAACACGGAATGCCATATGGGGTAAGCCCATCTACAATACCATTGGCTAATGGGTCCTCTGGTCCAATGACAACTAGATCTATGGTGTGGTCTTTGCACCATTTTGCTGTAGCCTAAAAAATTAAAATAAACCATTCATGAATTTATCTATATCATTTTTGGGAGTCTAGTCTCATAGAATTAATCTACTAGACAACAATTAGTGTTATCTATGACTTTAATAATCACAAAATAAGAAGTCCCATTTGACAGTTCTCATTACAATATATTTAGGGACTGCAACCTCCAAATCATAGTAAATTAACCGATTTTCACGCGAAATCGATTAAAAATTAAATAACTTTGTGATCGATTGATTTATTTTAACTTAATTAATTTTTGTGTCACACAAAATCATCATCACAATCGATATGGAGTGCGAGTTATGTCTCACATGTCTTGCATACCAATTTATCATGCATCATAATCTATGATGTTTTTTTATTGTTCCTATAATATATATTTTTTTCAATTGCTTTTTATTTTCAATACATATTTGTACAGTTCTGTAGTTAGTTTTGTAGATTAAAACTTTTAGTGTAAATACATAAGTAATCTAAGGTTTTGTAGTAAATATGTATTTAGTTTTTCCTGAATTGAATTGAGTTAACAAAATACAACAACCTTTTGATAGCAACACTAAAGTTAAAAATAAGTCACCTTAGAATATAACTGATTTTGGGATTTCACCATAGATTAATAAATTAATGAATTAACAAAAATATAGGCTTTGAGTTTTGTTGATTTCATGTAAAGTTACTTACTTTCTTGAATGTCAAATCGGACTTCTTATTTTGTGATTATTATAATAGTTGTAGTATATCTTATCTTACTGATAATTATTTATGAAAGGGAAGTTTATTTGTTCATACAACAGGACCTTGAGATCAATATATTCCCAATATATCAGATGTAGCAACAATGTAATTAATTTTTTTTAATATTTATTTGCGATAAGAGATACAAACACTGAACAGTTTTTATTTAATGTTTATATTTCATATTTATAGTACCTGAACTTACAAAATTATAAAAGCGGGATGATCCTGTAATTTTGTATGTGTGTAAGTACCTTTTAACAGACATACTTAAAAATATAAAAACTTCGTTAAAAAAACCTACTTCAAAAACTAGAAAACTAAAATGTATAAAATAACTTATTTCTAAAACTATTATTATTAATATATATTATCTAAAACATCTTAAAGTCGGTGCTTAGTAATTTTCAAAATATAGTAATTTTTTACGTTTTACTTTGCACCGACTTCAAGATGTTTTAGATAATATATATTAATAATAATAGCTTTAGAAATAAATTATTTTATACATTTGAGTTTTTTAGTTTTTGAAGTCGGTTTTTTAAACGAAGTTTTATTTTTTATTTCTTACTTTTTAGCTATGTATGGGTGGACCTACGAATGGTGCCGCGCTTCTTAAAAAAATATAGGTCCCAAGAACCGGGAAGAAAAAAATGTTCATAAAATGAAAACTACTGGGCCAAAACTATGTCAAATTTTTAGGGGGACCAATTCGAAGCTATTCCGCGTCGAACAAAAAAGAATCACGTAAATCGGATCATAAATCACGGAGTAATCGGACATTACATTAAAAAAAAAAACATCCCGACGAATGAGAACCTCCTCCTTTTTCGACGCCGGTTAAAAATGGGAATTTCCATAGAATATATTTAGTATATACAAAGTATGGACATGGAAAGTCATTATCTTCTTCCATGGTATTGTAAATAGGTTTAAACATTAAGGGTTCTAACACACCAAGTTTTTTTAAGGTGGCCAGCCTAAAAAGTACTGAATTTGGTGAGAGTGATTGAATAAGCTGGTTTCAATGTGCAAGAAATATACTTCTGAAGTCAAAGGCGGACATAGTGTTTGGATATGAGTTTTAGGCAAGCCTATCTAATTTCTCTACTTATGTATTTTATTCACAACATACTTGCACAAAAACCGCAAGCAACAAAATTATAATATGAGCTTCATCATATTAGTAGCACTAAATCCCGGTGCATTCAGAGCATTCACTTCGAGGTTCAGGGTCTGCTTTCCTACTTTTCTACTCTATTTTGTGCGGTCTCAGCATCCCCCATTTTGATACCATTGGTACACATGTCATCCTTCACAACATAAAGCCAACATTTCTTGGGCTTTCCCCTTCGATCGGGACCTGGTGGAGTTATGGCTAGACATTTGTTCCCCACATAGTTAACCTGTCTCCGTTAAATGTGGCCGTACCAGCATAAGCGACACTCCTGGAGTTTCTCTACTATGTCACGGACATGAAGTCTACTTACTGCACATGCACGAGTTCTTGTCACTATCTTACGTGTCACTCCTCACATCCAACTCAGCATCTCCGTGACACTCAGTTCTTGCTTGTGTCACTCAAGTACATGCCACATTTCACTGTCATACAAAAGGACACATCTAATGATGGATTTATAGATCCGTCCTTTTAATTTAACCTAAATTGGGGTCACAATGACACTTGTCACTTAGCCCAAGCTGCTGTGATACGGGCTTTGATGTAGAGGTCAATATCCATACACATTATTTGTGCATAAAGTCTTTGTGTAAAGATGCCTTGTAGAGCATAATTATTATAATCTTTGTACTTATAGATTAACTAGTAAAATAGAGCACTGATAACCTCATATACCTCTGGAATCTGCTCCAATATTACGCAGTTGGGGACATTTGTTAATCATTATTTTAATATAAACAACATTATATAACTTAACTATTATAGACTACTTTTAAGGCTCCTTAAGTATATTTAAAAATTACATAATTTAAGTATGTATTGAATTATTATTGCTGATGTACAATATCAACATACTTTTGTTTACAAAAATATAATTTAAACACTTGTGTTGTGCTCTGTTCTGTTGCTGCCATTCAATACAACGTAGACATACATCATTTGTTAGTGGTGTTCAGACCAGGGACTGCAAGAAGGGGCTAGTGGAGGCTTTGGGAATTAATTTGATGGATGTGGGTGTTATGCAGAGCATTTTGTAACGGCCACAGGGTGCAGGATGCTGTGGCTCTTTTAATATATAAAATGACAAAAATGTTTATGTAAATTTTGTGTAATTCTATTATTAGGGTAAGATGGCCTGACATGGTGAGATCATCACTAAAAACTCTTAAATTAATTATGGTAAATAAAGTTTGTCCACTGCTGGGCTCAGGCCTCACTCTGTAGAGGTACAGACAATATACCCTACCACACTTATCCAAGGTGGCAGGTTTGACACTATGGTTACGTCTATGTGCAGGTTGCATCACAATGTACTCCTTCACCGTTTTTAGCAAGTGGTAATTGTAACAATATGCACATTAGGTTAAAAAACTACCTAAGTGATACATGCATTCAGGCCAGGAATCAATCCACTCCTTTTGATATTAGGACCATACACTAGCCATTATCGTGTCCACGACTATGTAACTTACTTAAACAAATTAGACAATTAAAAAAAAACTCTTGTATCAGGACACTTGGATCTCAATCTAGACCTGATCAGTTAAAAAACTATATTACGTTAATCAAGTCAACAAAAAAATTGTGTATGATAGGTGTCAAACTATGAATATCTGATATATTATGTTTTGCTGTTGAATATGAATCTGAAGTGAGAATTCGAGGGCAATGAGCAAATGCACACACACACCATGGCATTTAGCGCACACAATTTCATTAGTGGTCTTATAGTATTGACTGTTATTGGTTATGTTGTCCCTAATCATTTAAAAACCTTAAATAAGATTTGAAATATCACTATGATATTTATTAGTATATTAAGTCAGTGGGCAGGTACATATTTGCTTCCCAAGCAGTAAAATTATTTTCTACATTATGAACTTTAAGCAATTGAGATTGTAGATCTACAAAAATATTTTCAGAGCATTGAAACTGAGTAGATTTTTCAATGAAATATTTTTATGGTTGTGTAACCCAATGATGTAAACAAACAATCAATGTTTGTTGCAATCTAGTGAACCCTCATTATTTGTAATTTGCTACTTGCTTGCCCATGTTTGCATGTAATTACAAAGCTTGAACCATCCGCTTCGTATTTACATGCAGCAAAAGCAACAAAGCAGTACTACTATTGAAGTCTAATACAATTTGAATTTAATGTAGGAAATAGTTAGCATCTAACAGAAATTCACAAATAATATTATTAAACTGTGAAATTTTAATGGTCTACGTAGTCTGGTCTTCCAATTTTACAGAGTGCTATTCATTATTTAAAACAAAATTTAAAAAAAACTTACAGCATAGTCTTCGATGTTGAGCTCGACGCATTCAACTTTATTTGTAGTGCCTATTCCGACACTGCCTGGAGTGCAATAAATTCGTCCTACAAGAGGAGAGTCTGCTAATTTCCAGCATATCGCATGCTCCCTACCTCCGCTTCCAATCACCATACTTTTTTTCTCAGACATTATTTTGTAGACGTACTTAAAAACTTAGGCTAAACAATCACGTGTCGCTGTTTAATCGATAATTTTTGTTTCGATAAACTAAGGTTTGTTAACTAAATGGAGCATTTTTAATTTTGTTAACCAAAATAAATCACTATTTATTTCATTAATAGTTATTAAAATTCTCAAGTTATACAACACAACCGTGCTCCAGATTTGCAAACTTTTAAATGACGTTTTAAGTTTAACTTTTAATTTACTAAAGTTTTGTTTGCTTTCAGGGCAGTGTTACCAACTCCAAAAAACTAAAAACAACAGCTCGCCAATAAACAATAGGTAAAGTAAAAATAAGCAGATTTCATACTTTCGTCATATAATTCAAGCACTGTAGTTACTTTAGTTACTAGGACTCACATACATTGTTATATTAATAATCACAACATAATAATATGTATTAAAAAACTGTGTGCTGGGATACATATTAGAAGTGAAACTTCAACGGACAAGTGAAAAAAAGAATCACAACAGCCAAGTGGAAAAACGAATGGCAACGGAAAAATTGAAAAATGAATCGCAACGGACAAGTAGAAATGCGAATCGCATCGCATCGATATGTGTACCATACCTTCTAATATGTGTACCAGCACACATTTCGATTTTTCGCAGGTTTACTGAAAATTATAATTTGGTTAGGTTAGGTACATTTTAATTAATGCATTTTCTATGTAAACATATTTTATTTTATCAAACAAAAAACCGAATTCGATCCGAAACCAAAAAAACATCCATAGTCTACTCTAAAATTATAAACATACAACGGAACATTAACAAATGCGCATCTTTCGTCATCAATCTTCATTCGAACTTCAAATTATGTTAACAGAAAAATATTTCCAAAAAAATAATTGAAAAATATTTCGTTTGCTCAGTTTTGATGCAGAGGCTCCGAAACTACTGAACCGATTTAAAAAAATTCGTTCACTATTTAGTAAGGATCCCTATTTTTCTTTTGGTATCAACCCAAGGTGAATTTTTTCCTTTAAATTGCTTGCGCTGCGAAAACTATTGATGATAGCATAAAATAATGTACTACGGCTTTGTAGAACACATCATTATTTACAAAAAGTGTCGCGACTGCATATGTCTAACTATTGCAGTTGCCACAATAAGTGTTCTTTTATTGTAAAAATTTAATTAAAATGCCGCCGCTAGAAAAGACTCTTTATTTGTAATCTTCGTATTAATCTTTATCAAAATAAATTATTCAATTCAAGACAGCTTCAATACCTTTATATAACTTTTTGAATCATTTAATTCGGACATCCCATTCGAAAGATATCACGAGTTTAAAAATGTAAGAATTAGACCACCTGACTGTAACGCTTTTTCGTGAGTGAAAAATCGTAAGACCCCCCGTCTATATAGAAGTTTCACTTCAAAAACATAAACCAAAGTAAAATTATTTTCTACTTTCATTCTCAATTGTCTCATCTTCAGTATTTTCATACTCATATTAAATCATACATATTTTTATTACATTTCTTCAAGTGCCTTTCTGTGGCTTCGAATGAGTAGCAATCGGTTATTTCGGATTTAGTTATGTAAATTGTTGTAGTTGATATTCTGTTGCGTAATTTGGTTAGTAATATAGTGTAAGAGGTGGCACTGAACGCTAATTGAAAAAACAGTAAAAATTAAGAATGAAACAGAAAACAAGGAAATCAATGTGAAAACAGCAAATCTACTGTTAAAACAGTAGGGTTGGTAACACTGCTGTCTACTGTTACGATTTACGAAAGTGCTTGCTGTGTGGCCTTTATAATATGTAAATTATAAAAATATACTAACTTTATTCACAAAGTAACTTCAAAATTACATATAGATAAT